>CM052339.1:7654046-7704393 GCA_028455595.1 Lasioglossum vierecki
TTTAAACTATTATAAAATTGCAATTAATATTTAAGAAACATTCAAAATGACATCTAATCTAAATCGCGTCTATTTTATTCGCAACACTAATTTTCATCTCTGTTCAAAAACTAATGCAACACGCGTGATATTTTCGCAACGCTATTACAATCGCGGACGTGCCCATCTCCGCTGATCGTTGGGGCGGCGTGGCCAGCCCATATATTCAATAAAATCTACTTTTCTACAATTTCTACTTTCTACAGACAAGTATAGTGACGAGGTAGTAAGGAAATGACTTCGCATCTTCGGATGCATCCGAAGATGCGATGTCATTAATAGTTGCCCTCTTGAGCGACAGTTTGTCGGGGCCTCTTCGGCATATAGCCTCTTCTTTTTCTTCGGCGGACCGCCAAACATCTGCAACCCTACACGTGCTCGCAGAGTGAAAACGATCAACGACTTCCGAGACGAATTACAAGTCTCGAAAGAAGCCTATCGCTCCTCTGGTGCAATCGAGCCGGTATCGCCACGTTTCGAAAGCCCTAATTCCGCGCGCGTTCGCGTCCGCGTCCGCGAGGAGCTAAGAGATGTTCTCGAAGAATCGAGCAAGAAGCATAAATTCGAACGTCATGCCTCGTTCGATTTAGCTTCGAGACGGAACTTCGAGCCCTACCAGTGACTGGCTACCGTGCGAATCGCGGCCTACCCGAAAGAGAAAACGGTAGCCAGCCCCGGACCCTACCTACTTAGTATTAACAAGCACACAAAGAAAGTAAGTTACCTAACCTACCTAGCCCTATATTTAAAAAATTGCAAAACACAAGCTCTCCAACACATTCACAACACGATCTCCACACACACGCCAGGGTGCAATAACCTATCACACCTAGAGAGTACGTCCCGGGACGCCTCCGACACCCTAGCGTTCAAACCACAAGCACACATTCTAAAGTGTACGTACCAGTTGTTTTCCTGAAATCGCCTGACAATGGCAGTGATCATTGCGAAACACGAAATTGTCAAAATTGAAATAACAGTTTAATGTAATTCGGAATATTACTCATTATTTTTAATAAATTTAGAAAACTACAACACATTCCACGAAGATCCATGTAGCATGTCACGGATAAACAGGAATGTGTTATTCAACCGAGTTTAAAAAACCGACGCAATTCCACTGCCTATCAACACACACACACAAGTGGAATGTACGTCGTGCACGAAACACTAACCACTGTCAGTCGCCGCATATAATACAAAACAATATTCTATGCCCGTTGCTCTTACCCTCCCGAGTAGCCCTGGGCACGCGAGAGGATTCGAGCAACGAATACAGAATCTCAATATCCTGAAAATCCTAGCTAAAAGAATCGGTTAGATTTTATGCGGGCTAACGTTCTTACATTTTCGAAAAATAGCTTGGAATTTAAAATTTAATCTCGACATAAATGATCAGAAAATGTAATTTAAATTTATATTTTCGAGCAAAAAGAATGGTTCTAATGAAAATTTGTATTTATTTATATATTTATTCAATCAAAAACTTTGTATTTATTTAAAAAAAAACCCTCGGACGACCCTTTCGACAAAGCAAACTTTCTAAATAATGAGAAAACTCTACTCGTAAAAGTAATATATAAATTAATTAATCCAGTAATTATGCTTTGCCGAAAGAATCTATCCGTCGCGAATCGTCTTTTTGTACGTAGTATCAAATATTGTCCAGCGATTCAAAATGATTTAAAAATACAAACAATTAGCTTGATAATAACGAGTATAGAAATTGTGTTGCAAATTACGGAAGATTTATCTTCTCGCAATTTGGAAACTCAATTATTGAAATTATGTAATTATATTTATTAAAAAAAAAAACGCGACGTACAAAAAGACCCTACCTAACTAAAAAACAACAGATTACTACCCGCGGAAAACGCCTGGCGTTTTCCACGGTCACTATACTTGTCAAAATATCAATAAGTTCTACTCAAATGTAAGAATAAAAAACTGTTGCTTTTGCACTCACTACTTGTTGGGGGAAGAGAAAACTGCGTCACAATCCGCAACTAGCAATAATCGCACCTCGCCTCGGTAGAGCCTCATTGGTTACGATATCGCCACTGCGCAAAGCTTTACAATCCTGGAATCAAAAAAGAAGCATGATATTAAAAAATTGATTCTTACTATACTAACGGGATATAAAGAATCGATTTAAATGATTTTCGAAATAAAAATATAATATAGAAAAAGTATTCAACTTGTGTAAGCTATATTATCACTTTGAAAAGAAAATGTTCAACAACAAAGATTAATTGTGAAGATAGTTTGCTGCTTACATTCTCTCCCCCTTGAAGTAAGCACGACACGTTGCTCTCGATCTCAGCTGCCCGAAGTATTTGATGTGTTAATCGAGTTCTGTAACAGAAATAACAATTTAATTTCTTTTCTATCTATCGACTGTCAAAGACTATTCTAGTTGAATATTTATTAATTTGTCATTAGTTTGAAAGATTATGTTTAAGAACACAATGCAATTAATAAGATGTTACTTACGCTTGCATTCACTGTTGCTCGAAAAAAAAGCACGACCGCTACCGTCTCGATTTTGTCTATCGAGTAACATTCTTTCCTCAAGCGCTATAATAAAAAGAAGAAATTCATTTCAATCAATCGAGTATTAGAGACTATTCCAGTTGAATGTTTATTAATTATTTATTATACTTTGAAAAGATGATATTTGAGAATACAGTTTAATTGGTAAGATAATGTTACTTACGCTCACGTCCACTCTTGCTCGAAGAAGTAAAACACATTGCGTCTCGACTTCGTATGTTGAGTGAGATTTTCCTTCAAGCTCTATAATAAAAAGAACAAATTCAATTAATATCGATCGACCAAGCGTCAAACAATAAATCCGAATTAATACGAAATAAACAATTCGAGTTCAATATAAAACCAAAAAGTTAATTTGAATAAAAATTAAATAAACTTGGCTTATATCACATGATACGAATTCGATTATTCGTCACGACAAAAGAGCAAATATATCGCGAGAAGGCAATAACGATTCACGAATAAATTTAAATCGATGAAGAATAAATATTTAGCTTCAACACGGTATTAACAAAAATAAAAACTGTAGTAAATAATCCGTATTACTACCGAATGAAGAAATATAGAAACCGTACGCACCACGTAGAGATCTTTGTTGTAACAAGGGAAGCGGTAGAGATAAGACAGAAGCTGGGAGACAACGCAAAACACGTCCGTCAATGTCGACTGTCACGTTTCGAATGAGCCGCGGTCGGATTTTTGGGACCGCGAAGGTTCGAGGGGGGACAGTCCGCAACGATCGAAAATTTCCTCCAAATTGTGACCATCTGGTGCGACGCGGAGGGGAGGGATAAGGAGGCTCGCGAAACGTATTTCGCAGTTCCTTCAATACAAAACATTTTTTTTCACCCTGTTTTTTCATACATCAGTGGGACAACTTTCGAAACGTGTTATCAAAATATCAATAAACAGGATAGCTATATAGATAGACAGTTGGTGAGTACTATGTATATTGCTTTGAAGGGTATGTATGGTGAAACACAGGTATAAACCTGCGTTCTTGCCCCACTGCACTAATAAAAAATTCGATATAAAGTGACCGTTCCATAAGAAATACCGTTTTCTTGCATCTATTCTCTATTCTATTTTTTTTTTTAATATTATTACCACGTTTTTATTAGCTCGGTTTCTTGTCTGTTCGGTGACTTTTGAAATTGCGTTTAAACTGAATTTCCGATGAGCTTGACATTGGAAACATAGCTTAGAACTGGATGACAATGCAATATTCAAAACAAATTTTTTTTTAAAGTCTATCCGTTTCGGAGAAATAACAATTAAATATTCACCGTTCACCCTCCGCGTTCAGCGATCCCCACTTCGCTAGACAACACCCTCTACTTTACTATGCGTGCGCACTCTGACTCGTCCCCACTCCACGAACCCATTTCGCCCCGACGCTCGAATCATCGGTAATGTAGTACTTTATCGCGCGACGATCATGACAGGTAGTGTCACCGCTTTGTTTACCAAGCGAAATGTACAGTAAGCTTAGTGAGTATACAAATAAATAAAGAGTGATACAAGTATTAACACAAGACTAAAAAGCAGAAAATAATTGTTTAAATAAAAATAAATTTTTAAAAATACCACGTTTTTAAAAACGGACTAAACAGTATAATATAATTTTTCTTAGTGCCATACAGATTTCTAACCTCGTACAGATAGTCCTAAAAATTTGTGATTGTGAATTTTGAATAGCTGTGAAAATACTTGTGAGATTTCAAACGAAAAACGTGGGGCGCATGTGATAGATAATTAATGCATTTTACGCTCCTGGCGGTTCCACGGTCACTGTACTCGTTAAAATCAACAATTAATCAAATATATGAATAAAAAGTGAACAAAAACTCTCTACCCCCAGAAGACAACACGTTGTCCTCGGTCTTAGCTATCGAAGTCGTCTGTGGTCATCAAGGAAGGTAGCATGGGTCTACAAGGCAGGCATCCAAGTGATTATTCAGGTAAGCAACCAGCACATATTCCATATGCTTAGGGTTCTGTAAATAAAATGAATAAATTCATTCAATTTGTAATCGGACTAAATCCGAGTTAATGGAAAATAAATAGTTGAAGCTGAATATTTACGAATTTTTCATTAACAATTTGACAAAAAGATATTCATTAACACAGTTTAATAAGAAAGATAGTTAATATACTCATGTTGTGGGTCTCTCTCCTAGTAGCACAAAATATTGTATACACATTCATATAATATTAAAAAGAGATTCAATCTCTTCTTAATATTTAAATATAAATACAATATTTATTTTATATTAAGTAACAAATATTTCTTTTTAAATATGCAGGAAATATCTATTACGAGGAAAATATTTTTTTCTAAATATTATATGGATCTTTATTAGAAGTGAAATATTTTTTCCTAATATACAAATAATATTTATTTCATATTATGAAAAATACATTTTTTTCTCATTATAAAACAAATCTTTAATTAATATTAGAAATAGAATATTTATTTTTAAATATGCAGGAAACATCTATTTCATGTTACGAGAAAAATATTTTCTTCTTATTATAAAATAAATCTTTATGTAATATCAGAAATTATATGAAATTATATTATATAATATAAAAATTTCTTAATTGTAATAAGGTCCTTTCGAAGATAAAATAGAATATTCCCTCAAGCAATGCACAGAAAGTAATAGATATTCAGTTTCTAATTTTTGTTAGAACTTTTTCTTAAATTCGAAAATTTTATTGAATGTTGTTTAAATATTAAATTTATATTTTTCAAATACTGGATTCACATTTACTTTATATTTTTTAAATATCTAGTTTATATTCTTTGAATATTTAGCTTATATTTTTTAAACATTCAATTTATATTTCTTGTACATGTATACAATATTGAGATCCAATATTTTTCTCATATGAAAAAATGTGGCTTAAAAAATATTTTTCCAATATTTGAAAAAAATATTTATCTAATATATTTGTGCTACTCACCGTCCTACAGGGTCCTACTCACGGAAAGAACGGCGCGCTATCTCGGCTGCAGTAGCGTCTTTTCAACGAATCTGTAAAGGAAAAAAGAAATTCGTCAATCTAAATTGACGAATAGTCAGAGACTAAATTCAAATTAATGAAGAAATATAAAAAACAAACTTTTTAAAAACCATTCTTACATTAAAATATACTAAGAAGGAGCAAATAATTTTTTTAGATATTAGTGACTATAAATAAAAATGTGGAGCGCTAAACTATATTAACGTAATCTTCATGGGCGCTCCACGCTTTTATGTATAGTTACTAATATCTAAAAAAATTATTTTCTCCTTTTTTTTAATACAAGCGTGGTTTTTTAAAAAGTTTTTTTTATATTTTTTATTTTCTACTTTTTAGTATTTACTTCCAAGCGTATTTAGTAAGATCCGGGTTCGATTCCCGCTGAGATACTCTGCTGAGATTTCTTTATCTACTAAACGCAGTTTATAAAAAAAAATTTAATATTGCATTGTCATCGAGTTCTGAGCTATGTTTAAAGTTTCAAGTCTCTAGCTCATCGGGAAGTGGTTTAATATCGATTAGCCAGTCACACTGTTTTTTCATTGATATCGATTGTTAATGGATTACACAATTAATGTGTAATCGAAAAAACAAATACAAACTTCAATCGACAAACAGTCAGAGAGTAAATCAAAATTAATAATGAATTAATAATTCAATCAGAATATAAAGCCAAAATTAATTTAACGGAAATTGTAGAAACTAGACTTCTACAGGACGAAACGACTTCAAATAGAATTAACCGTTACGAAACATGAGAAACTTCGAATTAATACGAAATACATCGTTCAAGTTAAATATTTATTAATTGTTTACCAATTCTTTCGAAAAGGATTATCAACAACACAGTATTATTGAACAAAACAACGGATACTCACGGTCTCGCGTCTGCCGCTGCTTGACGAAGGTACGAAGTGAAGTTGGCGACTTGACTTCGTTTGATTATTGCAATTACATCGGTAGTATCGATCTAGATAGCATTCGATCAATTGTAACTTCTTCCTCGAAACCTGTAACAGAAATAACAAATTCGTGAATTGCAGTTGAAAACACGCAGAAAATCAATCAAAATTAACAACAAATAAATAATTCAGTTGATATATAAAGCCAAAATTAATTTAACGGAAATTGTAGAAACTAGACTTCTACAGGACGAAACGACTTCAAATAGAATTAACCGTTACGAAACATGAGAAACTTCGAATTAATACGAAATACATCGTTCAAGTTAAATATTTATTAATTGTTTACCAATTCTTTCGAAAAGGATTATCAACAACACAGTATTATTGAACAAAACAACGGATACTCACGGTCTCGCGTCTGCCGCTGCTTGACGAAGGTACGAAGTGAAGTTGGCGACTTGACTTCGTTTGATTATTGCAATTACATCGGTAGTATCGATCTAGGTAGCATTCGATCAATTGTAACTTTTTCCTCCGAACCTGTAACAGAAATAACAAATTCGTTAATTCGAGTTGAAAACACGCAGAAAATCAATCAAAATTAACAACAAATAAGTAATTCAGTTGAAATATAAAGCCAAAATTAGTTTTAACGGAAATTTAAGAATCTAGACTTCTACATCACGAAACGACTTCAAATAGAATTAACCGTTACGAAACGTGAAAAACTTCGAATTAATACGAAATACATCGTTCAAGTTAAATATTTATTAATTGTTTACCAATTCTTTCGAAAAGGATGATCCTTTCCTCTCTGGTTTCAACAAGAAGAGAGCACTGTCGGTCAAAGAGATTTCGTTGACGAGAAGGATGTCCCCTCTTCCGCCAGGCGGCGTTAGTATTCCTGAATTAAATTTTCGTTTTTCGCCGCGTGACAAGGGCGTTCGTGAAACCGACAATCCGCCGGCCAGGCTGACTCTCTGTTTTCAGTCGCCTTCGCTGCTGGCAGCGTACGGACGGAGTAGTTGAGAGTTTTTTTGTGAAAATCGGTTATCTTTCAAAACATCGTTATTATTTCACCGCCGTCGTAATACGATGATGCGAAAACTCCTGACCCTGCGGCGAGTGACACTGTACATCTGACATTCCCGGCAAGAACAACAAATGTATCATTCAAAATGAACTTCCGCGGCGCGTGGTACCGGTGTTCAGCGGCACGCGCGAAAGGGTTAGAATCGAGTAACACTACCGGTGAAAATTAAGGTGACACTCGACGCATCACGAACGAGTTAATACGACACGGAACAGTCGGATTCCGAAGAAGACAAACGATTTTCGTAAGTTTTATTACACTTTATTATACTTGTTTTTTTCTTTCTACTTGCATTTCTTCTAAACGGTATGAAAACGTGCACATTACTGGACGTATTATTCGGATGAAATTGTCATGTCGGAACCCGGAAGTACGAACACAGAATTCTCCGATAACTTTTCTTTCATTTTCAATCATTCATTATGCATTTACGATAAAACTGAGTAGCTGTAATTTAAAACATTATACCAATTTAAAAATACCGTTATATTGTTTTGAAGCCATAGAACATATTAAGAGAGAAAACTAATTTCTATGTCACTCCGGTTTATTGCTATTCAGGTCGAAACTAAACATTTTCTGTTCCAATTGCAAGGAATACAAAACATAAACAGAGTTGCTTGTTACTTTAACAATGTTGATCAATTAAAAACGATATATTGACATGTTCTAATTCTTTTGAACTTGATCTAACCTATTTTTGTCGTAAATGCATAAAATCCGTGGTCCAGATATAAATAAATAATTATTATAAATAATTATATATAATTTCACCCATTAAGAATATTTAAAATAATTATTTATTTATGTATAGTAAATACATATGCAAATACTTCGATTTTTTAAATTTATATCAATCGGAAAATGGCTGCTAACGAATATATATGTCTACACACAGTTTTCATGCATAGTACAAAGTAAATGAATTGGTAATTACTTTTAAACAAGTATTTGATATACACCTTTGCAATTAATTCACATTTGATTTATTTTACAAAATCTTACTTAAAAATACTTTATTCGAGAAAGCTTTAATTATTTTTAGCCCATTGAAGATATTAAGCTTCTTGCTTTAACAGTGTTAATCAAATAAGAATAACGTTTGAATTCTTTTAAACTTGATTTATTCTGTTTTCGTTTAAATGCATAAAATCCGTACAACTAATTTCACTACGTTGTTTTGAAACAATTTGCATATTATGTCGATGCACGTACAATTATGAACAAAAAATATTGCTGCATACCCTAGTAGCACAAAATATTATATACACATTCATGTAATATTAAAAAGAGATTCAATCTCTTCTTAATATTTAAATATACATACAATATTTATCTTATATTAAGTAACAAATATTTCTTTTTAAATATGCAGGAAATATCTATTTCATATTTCGAGAAAAATATTTTTTTCTAAATACAAAAAAAAATGAATCTTTATATAATATTAGAAATAGAATATTTTTTCCTAATGTACAGATAATATTTAATATTATAAAAAAATATTTTTTTCTTATTATAAAATAAATCTGTATGTAATATCAGAAATTATATAATATAATATAAAAATTTCTTAATTGTAATGCACAGAAAGTAATAGATATTCATAGTTCTAATTTTTGTTTTAACTTTTTCTTATATTTGAAAATTTTATTAAATGTTATTTAAATATTGAATTTATATTTTTCAAATACTGGATTCACATTTACTTTATATTTTTTAAATATCTAGTTTATATTCTCTGAATATTTAGCTGATATTTTTTAAACATTCAATTTATAATTCTTGTACATGTATTCAGATCCAATATTTTTCTCATATGAAAAAATGTGGCTTAAAAAATATTTTTCCAATATTCGAAAAAAATATTTAACTAATATTTTTGTGCTACTAAGGTATTGTCGCCGGCTCATTAAAAAAATGCAATGAAATTGTTGAATTTGATTTTGTGTTTAATGGATTTCGTTTGTACACACTTGCCGTCCGCGTAGAATCGCAAGAGCACCGTGAACTGTTTACATAGTAGACGGCTAATCCTTCGGCACTTCGGAGAAATTGTTTTTGTAACCTTTAACAATATATGTATGTTTGTGTTTCTGCACGTACGCGTCGCGATGACTTCTGTACATTCGAATCACACTTTGCATTCTGTTAACGGATGCCCGAGGCAGGGGCACGCAGTTTTTGTGACAGTATTCGTGTGGCTTTCGATTCATGTAAACAAAGGCGAGATCGTAATTGTTCGGAGCGGGCACTGTGCTAAGGACAGCCTTGCATATCGGAAGTCGACTCTACGGGATTCCGTCGTTACGGTTTAGTACGAACTGGCATCCATTTGAGCACTGGCTAGGACGAGCGAATCGAGTTTGTCCAACGAGAATCGAAATCGGAGATCGTACTGGTGCCAATACATTAAGCTTATAGATTAAGGTAAGATTATAGATTACTAGATTTTATTACAAAAAGATTAGAAGAATTTAAATATACCGTTATATAGGTTTTGCATTCCAACTTAACCCTTTTGGAATTTCTCCTGTTTGCAAATCAGATTCAACCTATTCAATTTCACGCGTTAAGAATATTTGAAATTAATTATTCATTTATTTACGATTATATTTATGAACGGAGCAATTACTGTGAGAGAAACGGGAGACTCGATACGCTTCAGTAAATACATATGTATGTACTTTCCTTTCTGAAAATTTATTAATCGGAAAATAACTACACACGGTTTTCATGCATTACAAAATTAATGGATTGGTAATCACTTTGAAATAAGTATTTGATGTACATCTGTGTAGTAAATACTTAGGTAAAAATACTTTGTTGATTTGCAAACTGGTGAATCTCGTGTGCAAAACCTGTATTATTTTCAACCTATTAAACATATTAAGAAAGAAACTAAATTTTCTCTCTAGGCTGTTGCAATCCGGTTAGAAAATTTCTATTTTGCATAAAGATTCGCTGTCTACAGGTCACCGTGTTATTGTTATGAGTGATATAGTTGAGTCATTCATTTTTCAAAATTTTAAATATTTTACAGACGTATGAAATAAAGCGTATAACATTTTTCCATTAAATTATAAACGTTCATGATGGAAACGTAAGAGCATCTACTAAAACAGAATAATTTTTTACCATTTATTTGCCATGCCCTTGAAAATAATCTCTCACTCGCAACCCTTAAACTCGTATCTTCATGAGATTTTTGAGAGCATTCGAATATTAATGGGAGTCACTGTAAGTGTTTCGAAGTGGATCGAAATTTTTGAGAATTGTTGTTTAAAAAGATACGTAATTAAGTTATAGTTGTATATCATAAATAACGGATCTTTATGCAAAATAGAAATTGTCTGCGTCGATTGCAAGAAATGGAAACCATACATAGAATGCTATTTCCACTTTTAATAATTTCAATCTTGAACTTTCAAAGATTTTATACAATTTTTAATTCTGTTTACTCAATTTTCCTATAAACGCATAAAGGATCCGCAGTCAACAAAATATTTCGAGAAGCATACAGAGGGTTAATACCACATTAAACTATTGCAAATCAATAACTATCTCAACAATGTGTCATTATATAGTTCCTTGGGGGGAAAATCACATTTCTGTTGTGTACCGCCAAACGAGTTTCTCTTTCTCGGATAGTTAATATAACCGGTTAATCACTGCAGAAAGTTCGTTTTTCCCGCGTCGCGTCGGTTGCTCGCGAGTTAATTACCCTGCCGGCGACATTCGAACGGAGGCGACAAAGTGTGTTTCCTTTTCTTTTTCCTTTTGTTTCCGTACACTTTGTTATTCAAAATAATGAATATCTGTTCGCGATCTGGTTTACTGTTTGCCAAGCCGATGGCTGTCCCATAGAATTTCAAATGTACGAGCGAAGTTGCAAGTGCAAAGGCTTTTGAACGCGAGCTTCCTCCCCCCTCTCATCACTCCTGTATACACACGTCCCCGTTTCTTTTCCTTTTTTTCGGTTCATTCTTTGTATACGCCTATGGGTAGCTATTGCGCGCGTGTACCGGCGTTCTAATTCTTTATGCAGCCGGCTAAGGAAATTCACAGTAGGAATGCACGGAAGGGAGGTTGCAAAATCCAGTTCCCCCTCATCTCTCTTCTTTCCTCTTCGTCTCCATCTTCCCGAAGGAGAGAGAGAGAGACGGAGAAAAGAGTGGCCGTTCCGTGGCCTGCATTCACGGGACGCACTCGGTCGGTAGTGTGCGTATGCGAGAGCACATGATTAGGCCACGTGTCCACGACCGTCCTTCATGCTATTCCAACTAAAATCGTTCTAATGATTGCTATTATTATTCCTTAATTGCGGAACACATTTTACGGATTTTCAGAATCTCTTCCCTTACGAACAAGTGTCCTTTGTCCGAAACTTTTACGATGCATCCAGAACCGTAGAATATCAAAAAATAATTTACCATTAATGTTGTTTTTTTCATCTGCTTGTTAACCGATCTAAATAATACGTGACTGTAAGAATTAAAATATCGAGTCATTCCCTCGTTATTTTGAAAATGGATTTTAAGATTATTAACCCCTTGCCGTACTTTAACGAGTGAGATTCGTGATGAGGAATTTATCAAATTCTAACAAATATGAATGCGACGCGCTGTTTTTTAGATGAATAAAATTTGACGTTTGTAGTAAATATTCGATATATATGTAGCCATACAAAAAATATAAATTTTTGGGGACAAAGTCGTTTCAATCACTGTAACTGTAAAGAGAACTTTACGGCAGGGAGTTAATATTTTATGTTCACTGTATAAACTTGACCCTGAATTTTCAGATAAAATTGTTTCAATTGCATCGTATTGTGCGCGTCCTCACCCCTTGATAAGCTTCAACTCTGAAATTTTGATGAGGCCGATTAAATTACTTTTGCGGGATTTTTTCGGGGGGAAGGGACGCGGGACGGACATGTTAAGATGAAAATTAGGAACGTGTGTTCCACGAGCAACAACCTAATATTTGCAGTAGCGTATAGGACGGCAACGTCGGGGAAAACGCGAGTGCGTGGTGCTTCCGAAAGTGAGTGGGACACACGGGCCTTCGCGCTGAAGGAGAATCAATAGATGTGCGTTGCATCTTGCCCCGCTTGTCCCCCATTTCGGCTGCCCCAGGCACCCTTCAGCCACCGACTCGACCTTCGCATGAGCGTGCCCACGGCCGATATCCTCCTCTCTTCCTCTCTCTTTCCCTTTTTCCTTTCACCATCCCTCTCTTTCTCTTCTCTCTTTCTCACTTTTTACCCTCCCTTCTCGCGAGCATCCCTTCTACGACGATTCATTATTCCGTTTAAGGTGCAGTCGAACCGCCTCTTGGGAAATTTTATTCCTGTGCAATGCGAGTTACCGTTCCTCTTTCCTCTTCGCGGATCATAGTTGTTCCCTTCTCGGATCAACTATCCTCGATGCGTATCGTCCGAACACGTCAGGGTCGTTCGCATAACAGAGTTCGAATAACGTTAACACCACCTCCGGTAGGATTTCAGATAATTGTGAAATTGTTCTTAAAAATTTGATATTTAACCGGATTCTCAGGTTTCTGTCCAGTTTATATTGACACCCTTTGCTGCATATTATTTGATGCAGATGTTGGAGGCTAGGAATGATTAGATCGAATGAAAAATTATTTAAATTTCAATTGAAATTAATAATAGGATAATATGTTATTGCAACGATTGTCTTTTTAGTGATTTATTTCGGCATTGCTAGATATTGCTCTAATTTATTTTTTATTGATAACGGTTTTGTCTAACGAATTTTCGCAGCGTTTTACTTACCACCCCTGTATCGCGTAGATAGTATCAACTAGAAATTCAATGTATAAATGAAGATACAACGACGGATAAACTTGCCTCGTATCCGTACGAAACAGAATAACTCGGTGTGTACACGCTCTAATACCAGGTTCCATTGATTACACGCAGGAATATCTGTTCGAGCGGCAATCGCTCTCTCGTCTGACCATTGAATTATTTAAGGGAATGGCCGCTTAATGATCCTGGCGTCGTTATATTTTTCCCTTTTGACCGACCCCCGCCTCTGCTATTCACTATAATTCTTCGACTAACCCGCGTTTATGGTCGGCTACCTTGTGTCTTTTTTTTTTACCTTCGGTCTATTTTACCTTCTCCGAAATCTTCGGCTTCATTCTGAAATGTGATGCTGCAATTTTTAATATTGATTAATAGTTTAAAAATCTTCTTTTACATAATCACCGTGAATTTGACGCATTTATGATAAAAAAGAGAATAACTCAAAACAGAAGGAATATTAAAAGAATTGTAGAACGTTACCTACAAATTATTAGAAATATTTCAGAAAGGAAACAATTTTTTCTCAGCAATTAGTGCTCTGAACTCTTATATTTTGCAAAAAATTCCGCAGTCCAATAATTACAGTAGAAATTCAATTATGTTACTAAATATAAAAAATGTCTGACTTATCTTTTCCCTGATTCGACGTTCTCTTTTGTTTTCTATTGGTATCTCTGTCGCGCTGCAACGTCGAAGAAAGTACATGATAATGCGTGAGCGCCGATTATTGATCTATCTGCTTGCATTTATTTCTACGCCACAGCCTTCAAGTTTTGGAGGGTTGCACAGGATGCAACCTTTAACGTGGCTATACATATGGAAGCCAGCAACAGGGTTGGTTACAGCTCTTCAACCCTCCGTGAATTCCTGGGACGAAACTCCTAGCCGAAACTAGTTTGAAAGTAGTTTCGATCACGCATCCATTTTTCTTCCTTCAGTAAGAAGGAAGTAATAAATTCTGGTCGTGTCTAAAGTGGTAGGACGACAAGCCAGAATCAAAACAGGACTTCTCGAAGATGCAACAATAATAACGACTTCGTTATTATTTCTCGTTCTGAATGGCTCCGATGTTCTCAAGAGATACAAATGTGAAAACGTTGCTCTCGTCTTCGAGATTTCAAGATTTTTCAAGTACTGTCTGGTCTCGAGGCACCGTCAATTGAAAACACCCTGAATTAAATTTGCTAAGTGGTTCAGAAGCACGTCTCTGTATTATAGTAGAACGATTTAATCGAGACTGTGTTGAAAACGTGGCTTGCTAGCTGATCATCATACCGCCAAGGTTCGTGGATGAAGCTAGGCAATTGTAGTTCGTGGCATATTATTGATCTTGTCCTGACAATTTATCGATCACATCCTCTACTCATAATTTAGGAACTAACGCGTCGTGTATTTTGAATTATTCTTCTATCTGAATCTTCTCCCCGTGAAAAATAGTGTTATATATTTCAAATATTACAGCGAATGGGAACAATGGATGAAATGCACGACCATATTACGTTGATGGGAAAGTTAAAACATAAAAATACATATTTAATATTATAAAATGATATAATTTCCATTATTTGAAACAATTTTTGGGTTCCTCAATGATTTTAACAACTACGTGTTTTCGGTTTACAAGCAAAATCACCTGTTTATTGTATAGCTTCGTTTTTGGGTCACTCTTTGACACGGTGACTTTCGCATAGCACCGTAGCTGGAAGAAACGGTTTTCGAATAAAGCAAGGTGCACCGCATGATAGACCGGAGAGAATAGGGCTAGTAAAATGTGCATAGGCGGGGGTGGTCGGGAGAGGGTGGGCGTACACTAACGAAATCGGATCGAGCACCGTGAAAAAGCGTGGAAAGCGGGGGTGGGCCGGGTTATCGTAACCGCGTAAAGCGTGGGCGATCCGTAGTAGGGGAGTCATCGCGTGTGGGTGGAGGGCAGAGAAAGGGAGGGAAGAGGAGGCACAGGTGAAAGTGAAGCGAAGGTGGTCGAGTTAGAGCGGTGTTTGGGAGGGTGAAAGGAGGTTAATGATTAGTTCTTCCGAGGTCGGGGGCTGTTGCCGGGTGCAGGTTGCCTGGCTCCCTTCAGACCGCCCCCTTTCATCCCACCGCCCCCCAAGGACATCTCTCCCTCCCCCGCGTACTCCCCGTTTGGTTTCCCTCTCGCTTTTCGCCCTTCGATCCCCTCCGTGCTCACCCGATTCTGCCAACCTCCAAAATTTCAGACCCTACCACCACCGACGCAGCTACGCATACCGAGGGGTGTGAGAGCTTGCAAGGTTGTTCTCCCCTCCAGCCGCGGGTTCTGCTACCTTCAGGAACGTACCTAGCGCGCGAGGAATTCCCCGTACAGGGCTTTACACTGTCCCCGTGAAATTTTATATCGGATTCGTACCACCGAGGATGCACCCTGCGGCTTCGTTCAACGAATTTTTCCGGGGCCAGGGCTATCGAAATACCGGGATGCCCGGCATTGCCTTAATTATCAAGCGATCCCAGTTATGCGAAAAGGGTAGCCGTGGCGCGCGTTCGACATTCGTTCTAACCGTTCGCGAAATTTTATTATTACAACCCCTGGCAGAAAGTATTTGATCACATTTAAAAATCGCATAGTTCTCTTTTTCTCATTCGACTACACAAGTTGAGGTCTTTTGACATGTTAGAACTCGATTAAAATTTTTTAGAGAAGTGCATTCATCAATCGATTAAGATTAACGCAGAAAATTCTCTTTTAAGCAACGTCAAATTTGTCCAAAGCTTCTGCCAAGATCTACCTAAATCTTCGAACAAATTAGATAGAAAGAAATTAATAATTGTACTCATTCAACTCCTTGGAACGGTACCGGGTTATTTCAGATAATAATTCTCACTCTGGCTCACCCTGTACACACAGTTAGAATGTTTTGCTACACCGTGCTTGCCAGTTCGTCACTTTATTTTCCATTGTCGAGGTAACTTCGAAAAGTTACAAGTCTCTTTGAGCAGAGGTCTCTTAGGGGTTTAAACCCTCCGAGGACTATGTGTTCATATTGTAATGCTTGTAAAAGAAAACGGTTATGCAAATGAGCTAGCCTAAGGTACAGCACTCGAGGCATCATGCCGGCAGGAAATTTTTCATTTACTATTTCTTATCGCGGACACAATAGCCTCTGCGAGTAACAACGGTGTCCCGTTATTAATATGTTTACGCGGGAGCCTGTCCAGCCGTGAACCAAATGCATGGTGTCACCTGCTTAATCTGACTACCAGATCATGGTCGGAGCACGCATCCCGTGCAACGGTGTCCAACGGTGAAACGGCTGAAAAATAGCTGCGAACGTATCTCGGCGACATCGGCATACATTAAACGCGCTAAGCAGATTTCGAACACCTTTCCCACTCGACGCGACCATTCAGTCATTCCTTCCATTTAGGAGCTCGTTCGAAATGTCTTTATCGTGTAGAATTCAAAAAATATTTTCGACATTCATATTAACCCCTTTTTTAAAATGACGTAGACTCCGCGAGATGAAGATTTTAACAAAGTCTCTTTCTAAATCAAATTTGATTCGCTTATAATCAATATTCAATCATTAGAATAAATGTAGCCATACGGAAAATCTAAATTTTAACATACATTATTAAATACGTCGGTATTTAACCAATTACTAAACATTTAAGTATTTTTTAGGAGATATTATATCAATTTCATATCTACCAAATTTTAAAAAATCGTAGAGAATGGGAATATTCTGGGTCAGAAGAAACGTTTGATTTTCGAGGTAAAATAGCTCCGAGTGCAAAGGGTTAAATAAAGGCGTAATCATTGTAACTGCAAAGAAAAAATTTTCAAGATCCAATTCGTGCGTCACTGAATAGCGAATCTCTCGGTGTAAACAATTTTTTTAAAACAATAATTTTCTCGTTAAACGTTAATGCGATTCTACAGCTTCCCAAAAGATCAGTTCCAGTAAGGGATTCTTCGTACGCCTCCATTAGCTGATAATTAGCAAAAAACTCGTGTTAGTCAAATAAAGTTGTAACAGCGATACCCTTTGAGCAGGGTAGTTTCGTTTCTAGGGTTGTGTCGTCAGTTTTTTTTTATAAAGCCGGTGCACTGTGCGGCGAGAAGCAAGGGAAATTACGGCTTCGATCCATCGACCGAAAGCGAAATTTCGCTGTCGGTGCCGGGGATCCGTCGAACAAAAGCCTCGTCGCCGATTGCATAGCAACGGTGTGTATTTCGTCGATCCTGTGCTCGTCGTTTCGCGTCTCATCCTCTTTTTCGTCGGGGCAGTGCGGCGCGCTAGTCAAATTATCTTATCGATTCAGAGAAAGAGCAGAGAGAGAGCCTGTGTCGGCGAGAGCGGGCGCGATGGTTGGCGGTGCGCTTGCAGAAGAGAAGGTACGCGTAAAAAGCCAAAAAAAGGGCCCGGCAGGGTGAGTGGAGTGGGACGGGTAAAAGAAGAGGAGAGAGCAGAGAGGAAAGGAGAGAAAAAAAAGGAGGAAGAGGAGAGGAAAAAGTTCATCGAGCTCGTCCTTTGCAACGTCAGCCCTGGTCGAGGCCGCCCTCGTAACGGCCGGAGGACTTTCCAGCGAAAGTGATGGCTACGGCTGGCCGGCTGGCTGCGTAGGAAAACCGAGCTTGGGGGTGGTGGTTGTGCGTTGTGCTCGACGGTGGAGGCGGCTGTTCCTCCACCTTGAACGCGCTCGAGGTGGCCGTGGCGGGGGCGGATGGTGGCTGAGGTGGCGGGGGTGGTTTTGCTCTGTTACCGGAACGGTCGAGGGGCGGGGAGGGGTTTCGACGGTAACCTTGCAACCCTCTTGCGTACGTGGAGGAAGGGGAAGTGACAGGATCCCGGGAGGAGCGGTGGGTTATGGGTTGAAGGCAGTCGGGGGTGCAGCCGCACGGGGCGGCAGTGACGGGCGTGACGTAGTCGGAGGAGGATGTACGCCCCTGTCGGCGAGGGCCACGGCAACCAACAACCATCCCTGGTCAATCCATGGTGGCTTCATCCGCCAGGTACACCGTGTTCTCACCTGTTTATTCTCTATCGCGAGATTTTCTTATCGCCATGACTCGAATGGTGGATTCGTGGATGTCGTTTGTGTGCGATCACCGGTGATCGATCGATCTGTTGTTTGGCGGGTTTGCATGGGGGATCGAAGTGTCGATGATCAGTGCGACACGTCGGTCAGGATTTCTCACGATTGACCTTCTTCGGGAGATTGTACATCGACGATCATGGGATTCGAACCGATCTCTAAGGGATGCTCGAAACCCGGCTAGGGGATGAACCATTTTTTGGTCGGCCGCCAGTGAGCCCTGATGGTTGGCCTGTGATACGGGGATAGGTTACGCAGTTGCGTAATGTTTGCTCGCTCTCTACATCGAAATGTTTCTACATTTCAAAATAAGTTAAAGCAATAGCTAATAACAAGGTAAAACAGTTGTTTTAGTTAAAACCGCGTTAGCATTTAGATTTTCCGGTTGTGTTTCGCGTTAAAGAAAATAGTCTCCGGAAAATTCACCTGAAATTAACAGAACAGTATAATTTATTTCGGGAAAACTGTGTCAAATTGACAAGAGGGACGGACGGGAGTTAAAACCAGTGTATTATTGGTTTCCGGGGAAATCAGCGACGCACAGAATCAATATTACCATGTTTAGAAAGTTCGCTCTTTATGTCAACGAAACAGTGCGACAAAACATTCGTATTATACGAAGTTAGTCAAAAGGTACTAGACCGTGCTATTTGAAAACTTCCAAAAATATTCCGTCATAGAACTGTGGCAATTGTTGCACCGTTATATCGAAACCCGAAGTCGGGATTTAGGCGGGAGTCTTGTGCATCTTGTTTTCCAGTTTACATTTTCACGATTTTATGGTCTGGGTTGAGGTAGAACTTTTCGTTATAGCTTTCGTCATAGTCTTCGGTAATTAGCTGAAAAATATTATACAATATTGTATGGGAAGGGGTTGAAAGAGGCTACGAAAACCGGAAATTGGAATGTTTCACTATCTGCTAATTTCGTGAAGATTAACAGTATCATTTTGGTGTTCTCTAATTAGCCATCCACTTCACCAAATGAATATTTACGCGGGCACGTATCTACCCGTGTGTCGACTCACCGTTATGTACATTTACAATGCGTGTACACTTCTCGTTTCCTTTGTTTATAATCTTATGCAGCGCATGCACGTGCTACGTGCACGCGTTCGCATATACATGCGTATGCAGTACGCGTAACGGTACCTGACGGCAGCTACATTTGATTGTCACGGTTTTTCGGGCTTCAGACCTCTCCGATTAAAAATGGGATAAAATTCCTTGGCGGATTTGATGCATTTACGGCAAACGTGGAAAGTGCAATTTGAGAGAATTTGCTTTTTAAAGGCTGACCCTTTTCTGACCTTCTGTGATCTTGAAGGTCAATAATGTCGTATACGAACGAATTAAATAAACCAACAGATAAAGAATTTGCATACACCATTGCATTGCTCTAATGGTTTCTGGCAATTAACGTAGACAATTTTTATTTCGCTGCTCATCGTTCCAGTGTACAAAGATCTCCTGCAGGCTTTCGATTGATAATGAATTTTTCAAGAGTGAAATAATTCAACTAGACTGCAGATTTTTATGTAAAATGAACATTTCCAAAGTCAGAATTTTTTCAACGGAATTTTCTTTCAATAACTTTCGTCAAGTCGAAAATAGCAACATTCTTGAATTCTTGCAATATTCATAATTAATAATGTTTACTCTAAATGCGGAAAATCCACAGCCCAATTATAACTTCAATTTCAAAGCTTCGATCAAGACAGAGTTATTTACACACACGCACTTTGTTTAGCGAAGCGCTTAGTCTCAAACGAATTTGGTGAAAATTGGGTTAAGTTGTGAAATTTTCGGGGTTGTCGGAATCGAATCGAGCACACCCCCTCAGCTAGACCGGGCGCGGGCGTCGCCGCGGGCTGTAGTGGTTGTTGTTTACTCGTTCGATTCCCGCGCGAATCGTGAAATCCTTCCCCGTCTCGTCGATTCCTTGGTCGGTCGTATCATCGCCACGAGCATAATGTCTCCGTGTTCGATCTTCGTCACCGTTTCCCGCGTCCTCGTGGCACCGATTCTCGCGCTTCACGCGTTCGTGGAGCGGCGACGCGTCCTAAAATCCACCAGATCGACACGTGTCGCGAGCGTGGTTCGCGCAACCCTTTCGTCTCATTCAATTTAACGACTTTAGGGGTCGAGCGTTCGTGAAATTCTTTTGAACTCGATGCTCGAGCGATTCAAGCTCGCCAATTAGAATCTGCGAAATTAACACTAGAACCACCGAAACGACTCGAAACAGCCCATCGCAGATATTTTTATACAAAGGTACCACAAGTATTCCATTTAAATACTTCCTTTAAAATCATTCATCATCGATTTCTTTCTTTTAATTGATTTTCGTGTCTTTCAATATTCATCTAACGACTGAAAATTGTACGTCATCAATTTGTTGCTAATTTTTATACAAAGGTACCACAAGTATTCCATTTAAATACTTCCTTTAAAATCATTCATCATCAATCTCTTTCTTTCAATTGATTTTCGTGTCTTTCAATATTCATCTAACGGCTGAAAATTCTACGTCATCAATTTGTTGCTAATAAGCTTTTCCTTGTAGTTTACAACTGCATTATACACTGACCAGATTCTTCATCATCGGAAAGAGAATCTACTTTTGTTTAATGGATTCTCTTAAAACAGATAAAGAAATTATTACGTATCATACCTAGAAGCAGTATCTAAATTGATTTAATCAATTGCTCTTTCACTTGAAAAATTAAATAACAGACACATTATGCAGTAACTGAATACATTCTTGTAATTTTTAATTGTCACTCGTAGTCAGAAATAATTTCAATCGTTCGTAGTATTTGTAACCGAAGTTCGTTGATTCAATGTATCAACTCACTAATAACATATAAATAATCATTATTTATAATAATTATTTATAATAATTTCTCCTATATTCTCGGACACATAAATCGGACACATAAAAGCATTTGAATTTCGCGAAAACCATTCGTGTAATTAAATTTTTTATACAAAATTTAATATTAAAAGTTGCCTTATAATAATTACAATGCCCAATGTTTTTATCATCAGTACTGAGCAATTAAAAGTATTGAAAGTACAATGTAAAAAGAAAAAAAAGATGATGTTAGCCGAGCGATCAGTCGTCGAGATTCAGATTGTTTGCATATCAGGATTGTATTATTGCTATTTAAAGTTGGAGTGATCCATTCGACTACAGGAATTGTCTCTGGGTGGTAGAAAGATATTTGCCATTCTTTCAGCGGGGATCGCAGCGTCTGCACTTTCAGTTCGAAATTTTCATCAGTGGAACCCTTTCTCTGCATTTTCTCTACCCTTCGGCAATTATTGTCGGGATTCGGGATTCACGCAAATCTCGTCTTTCCCTCTTTCTCGCTTTCTCTTTCATTCAGGGGCGGAAGCTGTGGGGGAGAATTCGGCGGATAAGGGGAAACAGTGCTGCGGTAGGCATCGTTGGCTGCAGTATTGACTATACTTCAGGGGCAGGTCCTTCGTAGAACGTATTTTCCACAACATTATCACCCTTCATGCTATACCGCGCCGTTGCCTTCTAACGCAACGTTGCAAGCCTCCTCGGATTTCGATAGGGGGCTATATCTGACGGAATGGTAAACACCCCGACTCTCTTTCGGCAATAATTTCTCCTATATTCTCAATATCATACTGCCTCTTACGGAACCGATGGCTCGACGAAAGGATACAATCGACACATAAAAGCATTTGAACATCAGATTTCTTATTCTCGTGAAAAAACAATCTAATTTCGCGAAAAACAATCATGTATATTAAGAAACTTCATTAATATATTCAGTTAAATGAAATTAAAATATCATCTAAAGAGTCGAGTTGCATCGAACAGTACATTCAAATAAATACAATTTAATATGAAAATACAAAATTCACTTTCATACGACCTGTATACATAGAAAAAAGAAATTTCAGGTTGTATTTCGCGAAAAACATTCGTGTATGTTAAGAAACTTCATTAATATATTAAGTTAAATGAAATTAAAATATCGAAAGTGTTGAGTTGCATCGAACAGTGCATTCAAATAAATACAATTTCATATAAAAATACAAAATTGACTTTTTCATACGACCTGTACACATAGAAAAAAGAAATTTCAGGTTGTATTTAGACATTTAGAGAAATTAATTTTTTGAAAATGGAAAAGCAGAATGCCTGCTTGAACGGGGAGAGAAATTCGTGAAAATTGTAAAGTGGTACTCGAGCGTAGCCGGCCGCAAGAAAATTGTATTCGTCGGAGGAAAAATGTACGCGTTAATTACGATAGAACGGGAACGGGTTTCCGGCAAATATTCTGGGACAGGAGTTGCCGTTGTTTTTCTCTCTCGGGCAGAAAACTGCATTAGTGCATTACGCTGTGTAGCTGGTAACTGAATTATTTCGCCGATTCAATTAAGGCCCCTGCTCGGTGGGCTGAATAGGTACGAGAGCGTGGCACTGCTTTGATAACCCACTCCGTTGACCACTGCCGTCGATCGTTAGTTGGTGAAAATATGGCTGTGCATTTTCTTCGGCATCACTGAAACCATAAATCTTTCGAAAACTTTCTCGAAATGTCTTGTTTCTGCAAGGTTACCTTGTGGGACAGATAAAATGAAACAGATTTACTTGATATCGAATTTATTAATTAATTGAATAAATTAATTGAATAAATTAATTGAATAATTCGCCTGTTACAATCGCCATGTGTTTGAACATTTAGTTGCGTGGATGTCTCAAATAGAATAGTTTCAGTTCTTCTTGTTTCTTTGTCCATCTTCTTACGGTGATATCCTTCAAGGACGGATGACATTTTCGTTAACCCTTGAAGGATGTTTCTTCTGAGGAGTATTTAAAAATTGATTAGACCTAGTCTTGATCATTCGCATGATAAATTCACAATCGTTTACTTTCTAGAATTCTATATGTATGATCTTTATTGATCGCTTAAGGGTTACAATCCTTTTCACTATACTTATAATTAACTTAAAGTAACTGATAATCCTAACTTAATCTAGACTTGCATTAAATTTACATTAATTGCAACTAAAAATAGTTTCTAGAACTTGAACGTGTGCATTAGATTTTCAAAAGTTTCTTCCTCAAAGTGCACCTCTAAATGAATGTGAAACCTATGCAAGTTGCGCTAGGAAGTTTACAAGAGGGCAGTCAAGGGTGCAGCAACTTATTCTCCACGTTTTCGTTACTTCTGAAATCACTGTGCCATTTGCATTCGATGTCACGAACAAACAGCAAGGACTGTCACCGTCTTGCTAGCGAGTTACGACACGCGTTCGAGCATCGCACGTGCTTCACTGCAACAACGCGCGGTTCATTCTTCTCGAACATCTACGCGTTACTGTTAACGACATAAAGATGCACTTTGTCAGCGTCAAGATTAAATGGAACAAATCGTTCTCGCTGCACGCTATGGATACTCTCGGGCTTGCACGTTTGCTGTTCAACGTGAAATACTAAGGCCTCTGCTAGATAGACGCTGAAGAAGGAGGATATTGTCTTACAAAGAGAGGTCACACCTCCGGGATCGCCGAGCTTAATGAAACTTTTTCTGACGATTCTAGATACAAAATACGTTGACGTGTGTCCGAGATTTTTTGCCAGTGTTCATTTTCTATATGGAGATGTTTAACATACAGGGTGGGGCGCCACATTTTGCCATCTAGATTTACGTCTCTATTTCGATAGGAAATATCTCATTGAATTCATATTATTGATATTATTGAATAAAATAATGATTTTTTTTACACAAATAGATTAATACATTTTTGTAAAGAATATGAAGGAGCATCAGCTGATACAATAAAAGATATAGATGGCAAAATGTGGCGCCCCACCCTGTATAATTTTTGGATTTCTTGCAATTAATATAGAAATTCGATTGGTGCACACAACGAGGTACCCGGGTACCTATTTCAAATTCGTATAAAAACTTACTCGTGTGGATGAGGGTTAAAGTGGACGATGGTATTAAAGAGGTTGTCCCTGGGGTGGTTTGGGACCCAGAATTACAAATTTTATTAACCAATTTTATTAACCAATTTAGCAGTCAGCTCTTTGAATCACGTTCAATGAGATCAACGTCGATCTCGAAGAAGTAGGTTTAAATCTGAATTTCGATAGATCCATTTACCAATTGCTTGGAGATGAAAAGCTACATTTCGGACGTACGTGTAAGTGTTAGCCAGACCGGAGTAAAAAATATTTCCACTAAGGAATTCAAATATTTGAAAATACTATTTCTCGCAACTATGTCACGTAGAAATGGAAGTTTTTCTCGATCGAAATTGTAATAAAGATTAAATTTGTGATTTCATCTTTATGCCACGTATGTTTCATTTGAAACTGTACCTTAGTATCAGCTTCAAATGAAACCTGTGTAACACAGTTGTGAGAAACAGTACTTTCAAGTATTAGTATTTCCTAGTTGAAACATACCTAGGTCTGGTGTGAATCTCTGTGAAAATACTTGGCAGAAACGAAACAGCGATGGTTTTCTTGAATGGTCGGATCGGATCGATGCTCCAGTGGTTAATGGGTTACTTTCCGGTAAACAGTGATCGGATAACAAGTGTCCTACGAAGCCAATATATTCATCAGTTAGCTACAGTTCTAGTTACACTTATACCGAGTTTGGTCGATCCCTCAGCGTGCCCTATAGTGGCGCCTTTCTACCGCGGTTCCTAAAAAAATCCATACAACGCAGCGTGTTTTCTCCGCAGGCCGGACCTGGTGACATAATACGCGTCGCCATAGGAGAACCGGCGAATTACGGTGGCCGGGACACACGCACAGGCTTTCACCCATACGAGTGCAAAACCATGCACAGGGCACCCACGCGTACCAGCGATGTGCTTGCGAGCGCACGCGTGAAATCAGCGCCGATATCACCGGCGCGCACTCACACTTTGCCTGACAGAAACGCGCGCGCCCCTTGAATCGCGCTTGCGCGTACTCCGTGTGCGCTGCACCACGACGCACGCACGTACGCAGACACACACAGACTTCCGACATCCCCTGCGCACACGCCCGGCCCGGTCGTATTGCAGCGCAGCGCGCAAGCGTGTGCGTTTGCGTGCGGGTTACGCAGCTGGGTGCGTGTATGCGTGGCCAGGGGCGCGCGTGCGGCCCCGCAGCGACCTTGAGCCTCCTCGATCCTCCCGCGAGTCTCCCCTCTCCCGCCTCCGACACGCAATATCCCCCCTCCCCTTGCTATGCTGCCGCAATTGCTTCTATCTCTCTCTCCCGCCTCCCTGCCTCCCAACCTTCCCTTTCGCTTTCCTTCACTCGCGGTGGCAGCCTGCTAGGGATGGAATCGAGTCGCGCTCGAAACGAAACCTATCGACCAGAAGACTTCCTGCTCGCAACAAATTAGTTATTTTTCAGATATTATGAATTTTATCGTCAAGAACCACGGTAGCTATTAAAAATGTTTAATAGACGGAAAACGAAGGAGATGTTTCGTCCTAGACCCGCTGGAGGACTCATCAGTAAGGCTATATTTATTAAATCAATTCTTACTGTTCTTAAGTGGAGAGAGACTTGTGCTTTCTTGGTTTCCAATCAGTTTGCAATGCGTAAGTTCACTGTGACACAAGTCTTCAGATTGTATATTGTTTCAGGAAACATCTATATATTGTTTGTAACGTGATAGTTGAAATTTGGCATGCAGCTAGCCTAAAGAGATGCACATGTTTTTATCTCGGAAATCCTTGAGGATTAATTGCTTAAATTAAATTAGTGACGTACCAATTATCTCCAACCTTAGGTTCAGCGATTAACATTTTGCATCATCATTTGTCGTGAGTTTATTGATTAGTTCTATCACACGGTCAAAGAAAATGACGAGGTCCTTGCCAACTACGTCGTTTCTACGTCGCCAGTGGTCCCTTGCTAAATTTTCAGATTTGCTACGTGACTGAAAGATTTTCTTTTCGGTGAATTAACAATTCGAAAACTGACTGGAACGAGAGCCATCGCTAAGCGTCACGCAGCGTTGCCTCGAGCGCCCGAATTTCCATCTAGCTTCTCTCTCGCTCTTCCCCCACCCGTATTCGTACCCCTTCCTTTCATTACTCTTTAGTGTTACGTCTAACTCTGTTATTTTCGAGCTTCTCTCTTTTTCTCTTTCTCTCTCGTTATGCTCCCCGCGACTCCTACGCTCTTTCCCCTTTTCTCTTCCGTCCCTCGCGAGGCTCGACGCCTCTTGCACGCACGCAATGCCGGAGCAGGGAGTGCACACTAAATTTTGGCGGACCAGGGACGTACATATCGGTGTGATTGTGACTGATACCGCAGACCGTAGGGATCATAAATCCCGCCGACGACAGAGCCCGAACACATTACCCAGGAGATACACCCGCCTCAAATTTTACACAAACATGCTACACCACGCTCGCGATCGAAACTGTTGTTCAACTCGTAGTCTTCACTTTTATCTAAGACTATCGATAGTATCTGTTAGATAGATACAATTTGTCTGTAGATGGAACAGTTGACACGCGATTCTTCTGTAAAAACACATTGGGTAGCAATCCTAGTAGGCGCGGTAGTAGCGATGCTAAATTAGTTTGCAGACGGTGGAAAGTTCCTTTCGTCTAGGTTCTGGGTTTGGAAGCATAGTGTGCCAATGCGTTGATTCATTTGTTACTGGGCCACTAACCTTCTACCTCTGAAGCAAACTTAACATTCTCTGTAGCCCAATGTTTCTTCACAAAGTTACTCAGCTTCGCAGATTTTCGTTGAACATAACTAATTTTCTGATTTCTATTTCTGGTTTGTCTGATATTCCTAGTCAACTTTTCTATAACATGATGAATTAAGTTTGATATAAATCAAGTTGCAATCTGTGCTCTGCGTTATAGGCAGAGTCTCAATAATTATGTCCCTGCTCTATCTTTTCCCCTTCTACCACGATCTTCTACACTGCCGGTCACGTGATGCGTTTTATCTTTGTCGTGCATTATACGGTATTGGCAGAGAGGGTAATCATCTGGTTATGGGTTTACTGTACAACATTGAATTCAAAATCTTGCTATCTTCATCTGAAAGACCCAACCCAATCCGTAGACAATTTCTAAATGCATCATTGATCATTAGACAGTGCATCATCATGTTCTACCTGAATCGCAACAATTTGGAGTGAAGTAAACAAATATTTTATTCTTCAATATGTTGAATAAGTTGAAAACAATATAACAGTATTTTAAAATTCAAAATCTTCATCTGAAAGACCCAACCCAATCCGTAGACAATTTCTAAATGCATCATCATGTTAAACAAATATTTTCTTCTTCAATATGTTGAATAAGTGAAAAACAATGCAACAGTATTTTAAATTATACCTACACGTTTTTGTCGTGAACGCATAAAACCCATTGTCTCTTCATCATTCACCATTCATCGTTCGTCACTGAATTTCTATAAAACAAAATGTCGGTAGCAGAAGGTTGTAGCTTGTCGCTGTGGTGTAGATCTTCCTTGACGATTTGAATAAGACGGTCTAACTCTTCGGACTCGAGGACCTCTGATTGTGGCAGTTTCAGCTCCTCGCCCCGAGTAACATTACAGTTCTATTCCGCGGCAGTATTTCCACCAAGGCACAGCTCCGATCGATGCGTTGCCATAATACCGAGTAAAGCTCGTATTAAGCGGCATTGAAAGGCGGTGGCGAACTGTGGCACAGCGGTTTGCACCACCTTTCCACGCAGCTTGGCTTCAAACATTGGACCGCTCATTGTCGGAACAGGGAATGACGCGAGCCGTTCATTTCGTCCCGATTCACTCAGTCGCTCGTAAATTCGCCTCTGTGACCTCGACTCGAACGCACGCTCCTCGTGTTCTTGCCCCGCGACGACCAATGCCAACTGCAATTCCGTCGACTACTCGCTATAGAGAGTCACTCTTCCGCAGGAAAATTTGTTTTATCTTACGAAATTGATTCCGACAACCGATAGGCAAAAATGAATACCGATTTTGACGAGCGCTCTTTATCCTGCGACCGCTCCGGATTGGCCCTTGGGGCCAGTGACGCCCTTTGCGTCTAGCGAACTGGCCACTGCACTTACACGGCTCCACAATTCTAGTTAGTTACTTTCGGAATCGATAAAATAAGTTAATCTAAGTGTAACAGCTGAGCATTCAATTTCGCACACTTTCTATTATAAAGAAACATTTATAAAGTGACTCCCATAAATATTCTTCACTGCATAGTGTATCATGTCTGATACAGTTTTTTAACTGCAACTCTGAAAATGTTTTAATTTTTTAAAATATTTTTCCCTTCAATAGGACACAGAAACTGATCTTCAATTTTTTCATCCCTATTTAAAAAATCATGTAGAATCCCTATTTAAAAAATCATCACGTAAAAAAATTGAAGTTGTTGTTATTGTTCACAGCATTTTACTCGAGTCTACATTGACGATTTAAAAAATGCATTTTGTAGATTTGTATCGATCATAGTTCTGAAAATTTCCTCAGGATCGTATTCAGGATAAAATCCGCAGTTTAAGCGACAAGGTGTCACAGCAGTGTTTCAGGGCCCGGGTTAGATTTCTGTTCTAATGTCTTGGAAATTAAATTCGTTGCGCTTCGTTTTCGTGAACCGCCGAATGTGCTGAGTTCACGCGATGTGGTGTCGTAGCTTCTCCGATGTAACGGATCATTGGGAGCCGGGCCCCGGGATTGGCGAGGCGTGTTAACGCGGACTGACGGTTTCGTAAAGTGTTTGACGCGATGTAAAAGGGATGCTCTTTGATATCGATTTTCGAGTGGAGAATTTTACTCGTGGAACTTCGCGTCCTTTAACCCTTCGCAGTCGAATGGCGACTCTGAGTCGCCACTAAAAGTTGTCTTCATGCAATTTTCAATTTTTGTAGACAAATTTTAAGAAAGTGGAATCACGCAACATTTTATTTTCAATGGTAGTTGGTTCAATGGTTAATTCTGTAGAATTTTATATGAAAATTTCTAAATATATTGTGTATATTAATTCTGTGGAATTTTATATGCAAATTCATAAATGCATATAGATCCACAATCGACTAATCAATTATCAAACAATTAAGTACTGTTGAGGTGCTATATCAATTTCGTATCCCCAAATTTAAAAAATTACTGAGAGTGAAAATATTCTAGGTCTGAAGAAACATTTAATTTTCCAGTTAGAATATTACCGACCTTCTTATTCGTTAGAGAATAAATAAATAATGTCGTGTTGAAAATTTAATCGAGTTTGCCATTCCTACGAATCGGACACTAGATCCACAAAGAAACCGAAGTAGCGATTATTGTAAAGACCAGCTAATCTATCTTTTATCCAGAAAACTCCAGAACACAAAGACAGTCCGTGTTCGAACGATTCGGCAGTGAACCCGAAAAACCGTTGACGGTGCATCGCCGGTCCTGCATAGTCCGCGTCCGATTAAACTTTCGACCGTCAGTGACGTAATCGGGTGCGCGCGAGTGTGGTAACGAAGGCGACCGTGCAATACAAAGATCCCTTCCACGTCGCGGACGGTTCTTGCCGAGTGGCGCCACGTATCCGCATTTCGGCCCTGGCACGTGTTAGATTAGAAAGTGGCGGGGATACGGGATACCTTAGAAGCGTTAGAGGGGGGTTACGAGAGCGCGAAAGAACCGATTGGGCGAGAGGGAGAGAAGGTACAAGGAGAGGGTAGAAAGAGAGAGAGAGAGAGAGAGACCGTTCGAGATAGCGAGTGCGAGAAGAAGGGGGGTCGAACGTTAGATAGAAGAGGAAAGGTTGAGAATAACCGTAAAGCGATTGGACGAGGACGGAAATAGAGAAGTAGCAAGAAGATCACAAGATGGAGAAGGGGGTACAGAGAACCACGCGAACTAGACTTGTAGCCTTAAGCAATTCCTGCCCTACCCTCGCCCGAAAAAGTCGAATCTTATTCCCTCTCCTCCACCTCCTCCCACCTACACTCTTTCCTCTTCCTCCAACCCGACCTGGCCTCCTCCCCCTGCCCCACCCACCGGATTCCCGATCCAAAACCCACCGAACTCACACTATTTCGTCTAACCGCATTTGCATCGGCACCGATGACCCATATTCACGTTTCTATTCCTCCGTGCGACACACCGACGTCTTCTCTCGAGGGACCCTCCTTCTCTCTCTCTCTCTCTCTTCGACCAACCCAGGTTCCCTCGCGCGACCGAGCGTACGCACGATCCTCCCGCGCGCGTATGTATATCTCCGTTTCGCTGTGGCCGACGTGTGCGCGCGCGTGTGTACGACAGAGACCGACAACGTCCAGGTCCGTTCCGTGACCAACGAAATAGAGAAAGAGAGAGGGAGAAAGAGGAGCGACAGAGAGGGACGAACGACCACGGACAGTTACGCGTGATTCGTTCCTCGCCGCGGCGATGCGCGATGCAAGTCGGTGACTCGATTTCGGTCGGGTGAAACGTACACTCGAGCCATCAGTGTGCACGCGTCCAGTGTCCCGATACACACCAGGAACCTAGTCGCGGGGAACTGTCCTTGTTTCGCTGTTCCTATCGTTTCGTGCCCCGTGAGAGCTTCCTCGTGGTCCCGTTGATCGGAGAACAGCAGTGCCCAACTCGGTCCTCGAGGATATCATGTGCCGCGTGTGTACGCGGGATCGGTGCAGACAGCACGTCTATCAGTGAGAATCGAAATCCGTTCGACAAACCAGTTCACGATCCTTGGAGAGTGGGTTTTGTTCGCGGGATCACTCGCATGAATGAAACGTGCTCGATGATCCAACGCTGCCTCTTCTGACGAGTCTCGATCGAACGGACGGGTAATACGGTCCTGACCAAACCTCGGTAGGTTTTACTCGGTGGTTTTGCTTTTTTTATCGCAGACCACGGATATCCGGTAGTCCTATGAATGAGGTCTCCGATGTTGCTGGCGACTACGATCGGCACGATTTTCGGTATAACGCGGACTGATAACGACCCGATGTTTTCCTCCTGCTTTTATCGGGCACCGCAGAAAACCTTATCGATGCCCGAAACCAGTCGCGAAACCGCTGCGCTCGCGGACTCCGCGGAATTTATTGTGTGTTCGTAGGAATCGATCATAGGTGGCTGAATTTTTTCAATATTTTCTGTACAGCTGGACGAACTGTTGGGCACGAGCGCGATCAGGAAGAAAAATACCTACACGAAGGTGGCAGAGACAGGGGTGGCGAGGGTCACGGGGTTGGGCCTAGGGGTGGCATCATGGACTCTCATCAGCATCAGTTCTGTCTCAAATGGAATAGTTTCGGCAGCAACTTAGCGACAGCGTTCTCGAATTTGTTCAAAAGCGAGAGTCTGACCGATGTCACCCTATTCTGCGAGGGTAAGTGTCTTTTTCAACTTTTCTTGATTCGTTGTCCATCTGCTCGCGGCGATACCCTTCGAGGACGGTTGAAGTTGTTTCGAAATCGCCATCGAATCGTTTAAAGATTGATCGGACTTGGTCTTGATCGCTCACTTGATACTTAATCGTTCACTTTGTGGAATTTTAACTACTATCAGGTTGTCCCAGAACTTTCTTTCTCGATATTTTATTATTTCCTGAGCCTTCTCTTAATTACTCACAAATTTTGCTTCCTCGGGAAGCTACTCCGAAATTTTCTGATGGCGTGTATCTAGAACGAAAGAAATTTTTCAACATAAGCAATAGGCATGGAGTTTATCTAGAAGTCTAAATAAATAGATTACGGTAATATCGTTAACGTCGTGCAATGTCCATCATACAGAAAGAGAATGACCGGCCGACGTCCTCGATGGGTAGCAGCATTTTCGTTCATTTAACTGTTACGCTTCACTCTTTAATTTATAATGTTGCACTTGATTTTTTCGTTTATAATGTTACACTTTTGTTGATAATGTTACACTTGATTCTTTAGTTTATAATGTTACGTCGTGGTTGAACGCTTGCAACGGTATGTACGCGAAACATATTCCCGAAAGCAATTTCGATTCATTTCGCGAACCGATAAGCGGGACACGCGCGCGATATTGAATTGATTACGACCGACAACGTTCGAGGGAGTTCCCTTTCTGTCTCTCGGAATTATATCGAGCGATGCTCCGTTACGAATGTTTATGCAGTTCTCAAAAACAAGGTAGAGTTCACTCGTACAATAACTAGACAGCGGATCTTTATGCAAAACAAAATTGTTCCACCTGAATTGCAATATATATAACAAATAACATATATAACAGTATTTTTAAATTCGTTTAATATTTGCATGAATGCATAAAATGCACAGTCTCGCAACAACACACTAGCTTCATTCATTACGGAACTTTCCTATAATAATCGCTAATTAATGAATATATTTTTAATCATTCAACACGTAGATCAGAGAAAAAGCTGGTCTGCGTCAAATTCCCATAAACACGTGTGCAAAATTCTAAACGCAAAAGTTTAAATAGTTTCATTGAAAAAAGAATATTCATAGAGAAACTTTAAACACCAGAAAACCCAATGTTTTTCGATCTAATTCTCCACAATTCAGTTGCTGTAAATGTAGAGTACAATAATTTGTTTCAAGGTCAATGTAAAATTATTATGTCGCTCTTATAAATATTAATTTATGATGAAAGGTTGCAAAGAATCAAATAGGTGCTCTGAATCCCACGTAGACCGCGGGACAAAATTTCTAGAGAGAATTTATAAATAATAATGTAAGAATTAACCCTCATCCGTCCCTCGGTGTCAAATTAACCCTTAGCACTTGAAAATCTTCTGTCCTATTATTGAAAATATTGTTTACATTATTAGATTTGTCTTGAAGTAGGGTAGTCTGATGCTTCCCAGGCAAAAACCACGGACTATTTACTTTAACAGTGTCATAAAAAAAGATTCAATTGTGTTTACTTTGTATTGTACGAGGTATTATACCAATGTTATATCTACTAAATTTAAAAACTCATAGCGAGTGTAAATATTCTAGATCAGAAAGTTTGATTTTTTAATTAAAATAGCTCTGGATGCACAGGGTTAACAGAATGACACAAAACAAAAGAAATTCAATGTTTTTTTATTCGCATTAAATAAATAAAAGTCCTACGAAGTTTCGGGAAAACCCTACAAGTAACAGAGCAGTATAACTTGTTTCGGCAAAACTGTGATCAAATTGAGGAACGGATAAGGGTTAATACCAGAGGACAAGATGGAATGATTTTCCGCGGGGCCATGATCGCGCAGTTCCGCTGGGAAAGCATCGAAGTCGCCGGGAGATGATGTCTGACCAAAGCAGCGCCATCACTCCTTGCGCTAGAATTGCACACCTGTGAGTGGTGGCGGCGGCGACTGCAGTAATGTCGCGGTGCACGTGTCCGATGCAGGCGAGTTGCAACGTCGCGACGGTTCGTCCCGCCCCTACCCCTGTTTCGTCCAATCGCGCGGTTCGCGGTACTCCGTTCGCGCAGAGTCAGTCGGCGTGCATGCGAATCTCGGGTTTGCACACCCGTTCGCGCGTATGTATAAGTGCGGAGACGGTTGTGCAGACGCTGCACGTTCGAGCGAATACAGGAGGAGCGCGCGCGCGATTTCCCCCAGGCGCGAGTGCAACGATCTCGCGGATCCGTCCCAAGAAACCGCAGTCCGTGGCGAGCCGCGGTGCAACGCGCTCGTTGCATTCGCGTCTCCCGTTGCAGTTCGACGATCGAACGTGATCGCGAACCGGAGTGCCCCGGTTGTTTACAGCGGCGAGATAAACCTGATACGTTTAATCGCGATCGACGACCGTGTTTATCGCGCGGCGCGTAACTGTGCCACTTCCGGTCCTAATATAACACGTGGACGTAATGTGCATCTTTCGATTCGCAATGCATCGGCCGTTGCAACGACCACCGTCCATACACGTCGCCTTTCTCCGTCGGAATCCCGGGACCCCTTTCTTCCTCGAATGGTAAGCTGCATAATATTATGCTGACCGGATTTCTCTCTTCCTGTTAAGTAACGAGGAAAGTTCGTAACTTTGAACTGTGAATCGGAAGCGGATTAATTAACTGTTGATTGTGGTAAATACTTGCAGGCTATTTCAAATATGTCCTTCCTCGACAAAACTGATCACTGGTCATTTGAAGTAACTTTTTTTTACCATATTTATTGGTAATTATAATTACGATAGATCTTATTAATATGTATAATAACTAGTTTAACTCGAGGGTTTAGTTAGAAATATATTCGTGGTATAATGTTGATTTTATAATAATAATTCATTAATAACTTAAGATTTCCAACAGAGTCTAATATAAATTACTTCAAACCAACATAAAATTTGGCACTCGATGGATATAGATTTCCTCTTTGCAAAAAAAAAGTTGAAAAATTATTGAAACCGTAAAATAATCGACAGTCAACTTCTTAATATTTTGAATATAATATCGTGTTATTACGCTGTTCTCCATTCGTTGAAGTAAAAGATAAAATTAACTTTCCTCTAATTTTTTGTCTGGCAACGAGCTTAGTCATCGAGAATTTATCGTTCTATTTTCCTCCTTCTTGATCGCGGCGAAGTTTGCATAGCACCAGTCCATCGAGTCGCACGGTGAGCAACGTTGCCGAGAATCCGCGGTTACAGCGTCAATAAAATTTCGGTAGAACTTATCAGCGAGGCTGATAACGGACCACTATACACCAACACGTGGTGCTCGATATTTGTTCTTTTATCAGGCGTGCTGAATAAATAAGAATGTGCAACTCCTCGAGGCACCGTTTTTAGACCTTCTGTTTCTCGAGTGTTTGTCGAAGCGAAGAGCTCGCAATCAGAAGACGAAGGAACTGCCCGACTCGTCCAGGCAAGCGTAATCGCGCGGAAATTTTGACCCACTGACATCCTACGCTGCATCGACGCAGCGGTTACCGAGCTCTCATTATCAGACGTGCGAATGCTATCGTAGATATTTTTGTCGGTCATGATGTCGAGTCATTCAAACGCTCGGGAACAACGAGACCTGCTCGGAGCCGCGACACATAATTATTTGACGCGATCATTGTCACGAATAAGCTCTTTGAACGAATGGTGTGAATGGAAATTCATTTTCAGTTGAGGAAAAGTGACTCTTACAATTATTGGAAAATATTTTGTTTTATTTATTTTGCGTAGCTCTCAACTCTTTGCTAAAGTTACTTCGCGACGGATTCGAAAATATTCATTCACTTGTTGAGGTACGTGTCCATCTGATAGCAAAACTATCGCGAGTTACTCTCGAGGCTCAAAGATAGTGTTCATGATATTGAGAGGGCTATAGGAGAGCTATAGAATTTTAGAATATACTATTTCGAAAATATTAAATTTATTGATGAAAGCGAAATATTCATTTACCTGTTGAAAGATTAAAGGAATTTAGGAATATACCATTTTCAAAATAATACAATTATTAATGGAAGCAAAATATTCATTCATTTGTTGAAGATTGAAAGAATTTAGGAATATACCATTTTCAAAATGTTCGAATTATTAATAGAAGAAAAATATTCATTCATCTGTTTCAAGATTAAAGAAATTTAGGAATATATCATTTTCAAAATGTTCAAACTATTAATGGAAGCAAAATATTCATTTATCTGTTGCAAGATTGAAGGAATTTAGGAATATACCATTTTCAAAATGTTCAAATTATTAATAGAAGCAAAATATTCATTACCTGTTGAAAGATTAAAGGAATTTAGGAACATACCATTTTCAAAATGTTCAAATTATTAATAGAAGCAAAATATTCATTCATCTGTTGCAACATTGAAGGAATTTAAGAATATTTTTTAAGATGTTGAAAACTTATTACTAAAAGGAACTGATTTCTCTCGAATAATTGCATTCTCATCTAGATTGAAATTACTATAACTGATTAAATACTCGGAACCCTTTAATATGGTACAGTATCCACCCTGATTACGAAGTATAAGGTAGAGTGGGGACAAGAGTCATCCTCGTCTCTGTTTCAGAAGTTATTCGTGTCAGCCTGATTCGAGGAAGCCTGTTAGAGTTCCGTTAAGTGCAGTGGAGAAAGTTGTGAACGATTGAATCGATTAACTATCACTATCGCTGCTATACAACGCAACCGATTCATCAGTGGGTTAGCTGACACACGAACACTCTTACGCCTAACGGCATTATGGTAGATCTGGGCCGATACAATCGAATGTCTTCTTTTCGGGATCGATGTTAACGTAATTCATCGTCTATTACATGTTAGATGTTTATACAACGATTGCCTCGGGCGGAAATGATTTTGCTTGGTCACTGTGATGATGGCATGGATTCTGAAGAATTGTTTTTGGGAGACATTGCATAGTCTTCAGCATTGTCAAAGAAAATTAATAGGTGTACAAATTAATTCTTCATCCCACAATCAAATCGTCTATCCACTAAACTGAAGGCTTGGTAATCATTTATAAGGTGGAGTAAATGCATAGAAAGTGATGGAAATTTGTTTCGACAGTAGCATATATGCTAATTGTTTCTAAATAATCAATGAATTTATGAGGGAATAAAGTAGAAAATACTTTGAGGAAGAAATATTAGATAGATAGAATTTCGATCCTAATATGGATCCTTTTTAAGAAAGAGGAAACACCTGCGTCTGTAAATTTTTAAAAAGTTTTCAATATTAATGTACTGAAAAACAGATTTAAATATAAAATTCGAAATAACAGTAATGAATTACCAACCTGCTTTACGAAAAAATTAGAGACAGGAATATATGTATAAGCACGTACTTCTTGTTATAAATACTTCTTTTTATAAACTACCTTACGATCGATTATCGACAAAAACATTTACTTTGAGGAAAATCTCCATTTTATAATTTCGTTCGCTTTGATTGGTTTTTGGTGTTCTTCGTGAATAACTCCGTAAAAGGAAAGAGGCAAACATTTTCGCAAAGGAAAATTTGATTTGAAATGACCTCGGGAGCCGCCTCTTTCAAGGAACTCGATTTTTGCGGCCCTCTGGTGGCCCTCGTCAAACGATTCGGTTCCTCTAACGCGCTTTCTCTCGGAGTCGCACACACGCGTGTCCCGATTTCATGAAAACCTTGCTGATCTCGGCTCCGTTTTCGAAGGGAAAGGAAAAGTTGCAGGTATCTGTCTCTCTTCTCCCTCGGAATACCAGCGAAGGCCGATAGTTTCGCCCGTTGCGAGGCGAAAGTCGACCGAAAGCCGCGATACGGGGAGAGCAGTAACTCGATGCTTTGTCGCTTCGAGTGAGTGCTCTTTCTTTTCGAAAAAGCCGGAGGGTGAGAATCTAAAAGGAAGGTCGGTTGATGGGAAGGGTTCAAGGACGTTGCTGCTTGCTCGGAAAGGGAAGGCAAAGGGATTCGGGGAGGGACACGACCGTGATTGAGCAACACGTGCACTTGCGTTCCGGATAGTCTTCAAAGTTCGAACCGTAAAAAGATTCTCCCAAAGCTTTTCCTACGATGTTTCATTGTCGTTTTGCAGCGGGTGTGCACCTCGAAAAACCTTTAAGCTCGCCTAAAGCTCACTTCTCGAAAACTATTTTCTTTTTCATCTATTTTAGATTGTACATCCATGGATGACAAGAAAATTTCATAATAGAATGTATCAGATGATTGCATAAGTTCGTGGTCGACTTGAAAATAAAATTGAAAGGTTAAATTTTAAAGAATTTTATTCTTGTTCATCTATTTCAAATTGTACATCGATGGATGATAATCAGAGAATTTCATAATGGAATGTATCAGATGATTGCATAAGTTTGTGGCCGACTTAAAAATGAATTTGAATGGTTAAATTTTAAAGAGTTTACAGTTTTATTAATCAATCATGTAGTCATTGTTGTACAATTAGAAAAGAATGGGTACTATACAATTTTTCTTTTTACAATCATCTAATAGTCTTTCGAATTTTCCTTTACACATTTTCACAATGTTTATTTATAATCGTCATCTTTACTGCTCTTGTATTCCCACTTGCAAAAACTTTTGTACCCATCTTGGTCGTAGTCTATTGTTCCTCTTCACAACGGCTGATAAAAGCTGTTAAGATCCAGAGAAAACAATTGAGCAAAATTATTCGAAAAGTGCACGAGGAAGAAGGTTCGCATTCCAGCATTCCTATGACCGTCGCCGCGTCTATGTGTGTATGTATCTATGTGCACGGGCGTGTACGTAGTCGTTCGAAAGCCCAAAGGAAGCCGAAAGTAGGCCCGGGTTACAGTTAGATCTAACAGTCTTTTTCACGGTCTTCCTCGGTCGTGTACGCGATGCATACTGTCCGACCCTATTGACACGTGGTACACGCACCGTCATGGCACGAACTGCGTGTGCACACGTGGGATCTCTCGTGTATGTACACTGTGTACTTGCAGGTCGTGTAGGAATTTGATATTGGTCCGAATGGATGTCACCGAATTTAAATATTTACCGTCGGCCACGGAAGTGCCCGCCCATCCTGGCCATTAAACACATTTTAAACGAAACTTTACGGAGCATGTTCACTTATAAGGATCACTCTCAGTCTAACGATTGTTTGAAAGGATCCTGAAATCTCCATTTGACAGGAAGAGATAAGTAAGTCACATATGCAGTGAATCACTTATATTTTTTTTTAGAAATTCATTCATGATTTTTTAAATTGGGATGAAAAAATTGAAAGAAGTTTTGTGTTTTATATTTAAGCTAAAAATATTTGAAAAAAAACTTAAAACAATATTTTCAGAAAAATGAACATAAATAGACATAATAAGAAAACGCATTTATAGTTTACTATATACTGGATTTGTTAACTGTATCAGATATGATACACTAGTTTGAAACATAGTAGTTTCAAACATTAGTTTGCTACAAAACGTGGGCAAAATGTTTTTGAATAATTACACTTGGTTGGAATCACAGAGAAAATGCTGGAATTATATACAACCTTTTTTGTGTGGGCCTATGTTGAACATTTAAAAAATATATTATCCAATTCTATATCAATTATACATATTCTAAAAGTTTGAACGTGACCTGGAAAATCATTTTCGCATTTTAAAATTCTTCTGATGACTTTCTTTTAATTACATGCACCTACTCATTTTCTTCATAAATGCGTAAACTCCGCTGTCTAGTAATACAGCTCCGAAAGCGAAGAAATTCTTAGCGGCGTACTTATTCAATCCTCGAGTAGCTGCATAACAATACGTTTCTCGAAATCGGACACGATAAATCGTAGTCGGTCTTTATCGGATTACACATCTAATCGCTGGAACAGCTCTATCAGAACTAATGTCTCGATTCAGATGAAGGTGAAGTGTTTTATAAATACTCGCCTGCCAAGAAAATTAATTAACCGTTCCGAACGGTTTAGTTATTCGAGTTTGCTGAGCTATGGGAATAAATTCGTAGAAACTGAACGATGTATAATAAATAAAAAAACTCGGCAGTCGTTGATGCTAAGGGAGTGCTGATTATACATGAATCGTGGTAAGTTGCGAGCGTTATCGGAGCACAGGAGGATGTATGTGTGTAACGTTACAAAAGATTAAAGCGAAGTGTGCTAGCGACACGTAGAACGTTAGACACGTAGTATTCGTACACTGTTTGATAGTGTTCGAGCGGAACTATCCCGCACAGTATCTTCCCCTTCCACGAAGTTACTTTTAGCGGAGAGAGGGTAACTCTTTCCCCTGAATTTGTGCTCCCTCCCCTTATCTGGCGACACTAACCGTAGTTCTCGACTGGCTCCACGAATATTTATTTCAGCGTGACCTAAATCATTGCATTCGGTCGCCTATTACTCAAATCGTCCCACGATAGTGCCGATACCGAGGTCTCTCGACTTGTTAACACTCTGAAGTAATTAACACTTCGCGCTTCTATCCAAAATATAATTTATTCATCACTGAACACGAGTTTGAAATTTTCGGATTTTCAATTCTGATAAATTATTTCTGACAAAACCAAATTCAATATAAGTATAGTTATTACTTCTTGGACAATTCCAATTTAAAACAGTGAAAACTTTTAGAAGTTTTTATACATTTTGTTACATTGTTTGGAAGTAAATTAACTTACTAACAAAGAAAATAAATTTCCACTCTGCTCCACTTTGTTGTAATTTAAGTAGAAAATGTTTATTCTGTTCTAACATTGAATTTTCAATTTTGCAAGGGAACAAAATTGAGTATCTTTTCTTTATTAGAAAATCTCATATGAGATTTATTTCAACATTATTTAAAAAAAACTAAATAGGCCACATACCAAACAGAATATAATAATTACAAAATAGAATGTGGTTATTAGAGATACACAGATATTTTAATACAAAAATATGATTAGTTGCGTATCTTCTTCTTTTTCAATCAAAGGTTATATTTAAAACTTAAAAATTTTAATTGAGGAGTAGATGCAAGAAAGTGAACCGAGATTTCAGGTTTTATTAGGTCACTAATGAAACGCAGTGTACAGATATAGACAGACACAGTTCCAAGTGGCCATAGTATCTGGATGAACTATAAAAGGGTCCGGCTCATCGTAGAAATTAGGTCGCGTTGCTGGTTCACTGTTGAATGTTGCAACTGGAACGTAATCTAGTGTTGAAACACATGTTGCATGTGCACGCCTCTTGCGTAAACACTCTCTTAGTAAGACGATACATGAAGCTTGACAACGACGGATCTTTCGAATTCTTTCTCCATCGGAATTCCGGGTTTCGTTGTAATTAATGAAGTACGTGTCTCGAGAATTATAAACGATCTTTCAGATGAACAGGGAATAAATGATTGTACAGTTAATTAGTTCGTATACTGTGTAACAGCTCGACGCAATCAACTGCAGCTCTCGAACTTGAAATAAAAATAGAAATACAAAGTCCCTTTGTATTTTGCAGAGATACAAAATGAAAATTTGTCCACAAATGATTCTTATCGCTTTAAGAAACATTTTTATAATTTCAATAATCGTGGGAGGGAAAAAGTCATCGTAACCCAACGAAAAATGGCCGATAACTGGTTCGGATGATCAACGAGAGGCTCAAAAGGGCGCACACGCGATTTCTACCATTGATATGTGTACAATGCGTGCCGTAGGTTCTGTTCATTGATCAGTCACGCACATAAATAAAATATAATGCGCGTTATCGTTCGATAAGGCCGGCCGGGAGCGCAGATACACTTCCGCTGTTCGAATTTCGATTCGAAAATACAGAGGGTCCTCGGTCGTACGTTGCTCTCGGCGCCTTCTATTTTTATTCGCTGGCATAAAAGAGTCTATGTCCGAGTTTTCGGTTGCCGAACTATTTTGCTCCGGTGAAAATACTGCGAAAACTGTACACATTCGTCGGAAACCAGCGGGGAAAAGTCGCCGGCCGGACAGAAATCAGAAGTTAAAAGCTCATACTTAATATTTGACTGGAAAACACCGTCGACATTGATTTACTACCCTTATAACAGTCTAAGGGAAGTAAAGTAAGTGGGAAACGAATATAAACTGTGGTCGTAGAGAAAATTGTTTGAGAATCAATTTATTTAGAATTAAGAGAAAAATATTTTCATGTCTTAGAAATTGTAGTACACCATAAGTGTCCATAAGTATGAAAGTAGTCCAAGTGAAAATTTAAGAAAACTTTCAACTAAATTAATTCAATTTTTATAATTTTGTGAAATATGAACTTATTAGATAGTGCTTGTTATTTCAACATTGTAAGGAATTCATTTAGTGTTAATTTCTTTTCCTTTTAAACATCTCGAAACAAGAAATGTACGAGTTGGACCACTTTCATAATTATGGACACAAAAAATAGTACAATTAATAAAATAATAAATAACTCATTGTACTATTAATCAATTAATAGTACAATTAATTCTTGAAATTGATGAAAATCGATGTTGGATCCTCGTCAGATCGTTTGGTCGAGGGGTGAAATTTTTCGAACTGTTCATTTTGCCCTGGATAGTTGTTGGCACGAACTATTATCGACATGAATGAAGTCGCGAGGTGCTCGAACCAAGGATTCAGTGAAACGTCCGTGAACGGCCGCAAATCGTAGTAGCCGGGCACAAAGGCGGTCTGAATGGTTCGATAGGCGATCGATATAAAGGGGATAACCAAGAAATGGGGAGTGAACGTACTTGACTCGTACACTCGTGAACTCAGTCGAGCAATGTATACTCCTTACAGTCAAGGTTAGCTCTGATGCAACAGGATGCCGGCCATTGACACTGTATCTGGTTTACGCTCCGATTCATATTGGAAAACGAGATCGTTCACGAATCTCTGTAATCGAACCTGAAGAACATAACAAACTTGATAATGAATTTTTTATTAGTTTAATCTGTATAAATAAAAATCAAATGCTGTTCGTTGGTAAGGCCATCACTTGAGAACGACTGGAACGATTTGGCTAATATGTTTTGTTAGAATGTTCGTAATAGTCCGAATAAGGTTTTAGTGAAAGAAAAATTGAAATAGTTAATAATTTAAAATCTATATTAATTCTCAACTTTTTTCTTTATCAGAATTTCTTTTTATATTAATATATACAATTTATATATTATTATAATATATACAATTAACATATATACATTATTGTATAAAATATACAATTATTATTAATATATACAATTTATATGTTATACACTTTTTATATTAATATATACAATTTTCATTTGGCATCCACGACTCGTATTTGCACGTTTCCGTAAACTTTGGCCGCCGAATTTTCGAGACCAGGGGGATTGAGCTCGATTTGGGTTAGGCAAATCTATTCTCTCTTCTAGAAGAGTTCAGCTGTGGCTTCTGTTAGAAACGTGACGTCCATAACCAGAAACATTTGGCCGGTTCGCGAGCACATTATGCTTAGAAGCCGGGAATTCGTGGAATATCACGGACTTCTAGCGGCATAAAAGTACCGTAACTTCGCAATTACACGACCACAGTAGTTTCGGAGATGCTGGTCTGCACGCGTTAGAAGATGTTTGACCGGAATAACGCGTGACCCTGTCAACTATCTCTCTCTCGTGGAAGAGAATAAATTTTGTTTGTTGACGTTGTTCGCACGCACTCGTTTATTGACGTGCCCCTCGCTTAGAAAGATTAGAGAATGTAGAATAGCCGAACTGTCGGCGTTCATGCAAATACAGGAACACTAACGTTGAGTAGAAACGGTCAGGTTCCTGCGACACGAAGCAGTAATAAATTCTGTCATTTGAGGTTTTTTTTCGGATTTGTATATGTCTTGCCAGAGTCTCCAGATTCGAGATTGTGTCCCCACTCTACGCAGAGTAATATTTCCCCTCAACTCGTGCTCCCTTATTATATCAGTTTTATTTACTTTTTATTTTGCAAAGTGACACCAAGCTTCGACCAATTTTTATAAATCAACTAGTTGACCCAACAGACATTCTTTTCTATCAATAAATTTGCTTGCAATCTGCTGCTTATACCATTTAAAAAATTATGATTTAGCAATTTATCCGAATTTTCCGACATTCCTTCGTAATTGTCTCGAATTTGTATTCTAGAAAACTTTTCCAGGACCGTAAGCAACAATGGTCTCGAGTTCATACAAAAATCCCATAGAAAAAGGCACTTTCATTTCTTTCCCGAATTTTCCATTCTTCCGGGCAACTTTTCCAATTTTTCTTTCCCTAAAATCTTTATTAATAAAATTATGATTTCTGTAGTTTGTCCGAATTTTCCGAAATTCATTTGTAATTGTTCAATTTGTATTCTAGAAAACTTTTCCAGGACCATAAGCAACAATGGTCTCGAGTTCTACAAAAATCCCATAGAAAAATCACTTTCATTTCTTTCCCGAATTTTCCATTCTTCCGGGCAACTTTTCCAATTTTTCTTTCCCTAAAATCTTTATTAATAAAATTATGATTTCTGTAGTTTGTCCGAATTTTCCGACATTCCTTCGTAATTGTCTCGAATTTGTATTCTAGAAAACTTTTCCAGGACCATAAGCAACAATGGTCTCGAGTTCATACAAAAATCCCATAGAAAAAGGCACTTTCATTTCTTTCCCGAATTTTCCATTCTTCCGGGCAACTTTTCCAATTTTTCTTTCCCTAAAATCTTTATTAATAAAATTATGATTTCTGTAGTTTGTCCGAATTTTCCGAAATTCATTTGTAATTGTCTCGAATTTGTATTCTAGAAAACTTTTCCAGGACCATAAGCAACAATGGTCTCGAGTTCACACAAAAATCCCATAGAAAAAGGCACTTTCATTTCTTTCCCGAATTCTCCATTCTTCCGGGCAACTTTTCCAATTTTTCTTTCCTTAAAACCCTTATTCGGACTATCACGAACATTTTTTTAAAAAATTAGTGAAATCGTTCTCAAGTGATGCGCTTATCAACGAACAGCATTTAACTTTTATTTATATATCCGTCGTCATAGAAGAGTGATAAGAGTAGCGTAATTTCATCTTCTCCGTTTCGGCTTTCATCGTGAGAAGAACACGAATGTTTCTTGTAGTTTGATTGGTTTGTTTAGAAAACGTCACTGTTAGAGAGAACGAGTTGGCTGGACGATTGGATTACAGTCGAAAACACGTTTAGGGTATCATACGTCGGGTAATCGTGTCTCGAAAACACTGCGCCGATCGTGTGGAGATGGTGATCTCAAGGACCGGCATTCGTTAGTATTACAAGGCAAACGCAGAGTTGCGAAAGCGGGTACGGTGTTGATAGCATTGCTGCTGTTATCAGATTATTAGAGTATTACATGCCATGTGGCACTTGTGGCGAGATCGATAACATTAATGCGTCGATTATGTCTCGCGGATCTCGTGTATCGTTCGAACGGAAAAAACGAAGATGAACGCAGCGGTTATATATATATGTGTATATGTGTACACAACACGAGATATTCGACAACGAAAATTTCGCGTTGGCGATGCAGGTGCCACCACGTGCTGATAATTCCCTCGGATCGAGAGTTAATCATCGGCTGGGCCCGAAGTGGGTCAATGACACAATTACACAACGCGTCGAGCTCTCGCAGGCTCGCGCGTGCATTTATGGTCTTTGTTGGAACGGTCGCAACACACATCGAACAAACATCGCTGTTCGAGTCGGCGATATCTCGCTGTCGCCCGTAGCACTACGGGGCCTCTCGTTTTAATATCTTCGTTCTGCCAGCGATATCAGCTACAGCCGCAGACAAGCTGAAGCTCGCCTTTGAGAAGCATCGCGTTTCTTACTTGTCACGTTCCGGTGTCAATGGTTCACCGTAACGTGATTATCGGGCCGATGTGTATGCGAATTCGCGTTTCTATGGACCATTTCGTCGAACCAAGAAAGAAATAACAAGAAATTCTAAAGTATTTAATTTAAAAAGCATTTTCACGTTGCATGGAGATCCACATTCTGAACAGAGACTAATAAATAGACCTTTTTGCATAAGTATTTACAAAGAAAAGGAAAAAAAGAGAAACCAAAATGATACTTGTACAATCGATAGGTATTATCATATAATCCTGCTTAGTTGCATTTTAAAATTTTGCAGAGATTCAATGAAAAAGTCAATACTATTTATTTTATGTATTTACGACAGAAATGGGTAGATGTAGAAGAAGAGATTAGAAGAATTTAAAAATACTGTTATATTATTTTCAACAAATTAACCCTCATACGCTCCTCAGAAATAGTTGCATAAAAGATTCTATGATACGTTTTCAATCATATTTGCATTCGAAGCTTATCCGTATACAAAAATTTCTTCAAAAATTCAATTCGATCATGATTACTCCACAATATTAACTACAATGAACATAGAAAGATTATCTGCTCGAAGAATAGTATCCGACCAGAGCATTATTATTAATGTAATTAATAATCATATTGATTGTTACACTTGCGCAAATCAATTTTTATGTACTGGAACGTGAATTCAGAACAAGATCGGGTTCTTGAACACCTAAAGCGAAAACTACTGATGGATTAATTAATCAAACGAATCGAATTATTGCAAAATCATGCACTACTTATAATCGTATTGATTTTTTCATTGAATCTTTACAAAATTTTCAAATGCAACTACACAGAATTATAGAATTATAAACACTTATATGATAGGGCTTGAGTCCGTCTATAATAAATAATAATTTTGTTATTTTGTTACAATTTGTTATTTTTTAAAAAAATATCTCACTGAAAAATATTCTTTTTATATACAATTAAAAACTCCTGATTACAAAAATTCTTTGTTCACAGACGCAATACATAAATTTTAGTAAAATTCTTGAAAAAGGTCTGAATCTTAGACCGAAACGTTGAAAATTTAAAATTTCATGTAATTATTGCAAATTTGCTATATTTTTTCTTTAAAACTGATCGAACCAGAGCGCCGATAACATTCTTCGTAGTTTTAATAATTTTGCTCCCGAAAAATAACTTTCTAGCCCGCTGTGCACCATCATCGTAGCGATTCGATCGGCGGCGCTGCAGACACGTGCGATTGCACGGCGTACACGTGGTCGCGCGCGCCGATTTCTCGGAAACAGTTTCAAAGCTCACGGCCACCCCCCACCCCGGCTCGTAGCCCACGTGTGTCGATTTTCGCGCGTCCGTTCTCCCGTCACTCTTGTTCCCGCCCTTCTCCTCGGCAAGACGATCGTTATCGCGATCGTGCAGCAGCTCTTACACGGCATATGCGAGCTTATCGACCTTGGTCCCACGCGGCCATTGGCCGGAACCAAAGGAAGCCGCCGATGACGATTGGCCTGCTCGCTCGTTCGCCTAATCTTTCCTCCGCTCTGCCTAGTCTCTCAAATGTGTCTGCGCACGTGTATATGTGTGCTGTATGCATGTACAACGCGGCCCATGATATATCCGTGGAATCTGGCAGCAAAATTTCGGCACACTCCGAAACACTCTCGAATTCTCTGCATCATCGACCTTGTGCGGCCATTGACCGACGATCTCGCTACTCGGCTGCTTTCGTCGAGCTAACGCAACTCCGTCTTTCGATCGAATTAGCCTTCTTATCTGTTTCACGAGGCTTCGCGTCTTCCGTTACCCGCATGCAATCCAGAAACCCAGAGACGGTCGTGTTCTCTCGATCGTTAGATCGTCGATGTTTATGCAAATTGGAAGTTTCTCGGTATACACCTGACAGCCGAATTAATCGACTACTCCGTTCGGCACTCTATCTCGCTCCGAAATCACTCAATCTCGAAACTCTTCCACCTAATCGAAATTATTTAATTAATCCCACTTGACACACAAACTTGTTCCACATACGACGTATACTTCTAATTTTACTATTATTTGCTGGGTCTGTTTGTAAAATATTGTTAACAGCAAATGTTATCAGTGGGTCTTTATGCAAAATAAAAATGTTCTGCATTTATTGTAGGATAAAAGTGTATGATGGGAATAAAATTCAAATTAACCCGTCGCACTTTGAGCTATTTTCACTGGGAAATTAAACATTTCTTCGGATCTAAGATATTTTTATTCCCTATGAATTTCTTCATATTATGGATATGAAATTGATATAATACCTCAAGCAATACGTAAATGTTTAGTAATAGATTAGATACCAATACATATATTTATATAATAATGTAAAAAATATTTTCAGAGGGGACAACCGAGTACAAAGGGTTAATTTCACTTCTTAATGACTTAAAACAACGTTACAGTATTCTGAAATTTTTTATTATCTTTCACTGTTGTTTCGCTTAAACAATTTTTTTTCGTAGATGCATAAGTATCCGTAGTTTAATTACAAGCTCATTGCTAAGTTTCCACGAATAATAAAATCAATAATATACGATATGTTTCACATTAAATTTCATTTGATTCGTACGAACATCGTCTTTGATTAACTTCGCTATGGAAAATAAAAATGTTTATATTAGTAATAGATTAGATACCAATATATTTACATATATATTTATGTAATAATGTAAAAAATATTTTTAATAATGGTACAGCAATTTTGAGTGGCGCCTCAGAGGGGCAACCGAGTACAAAGGGTTAATTTCACTTCTTAATGACTTAAAACAACGTTACAGTATTCTGAAATTTTTTCTTATCTTTCACTGTTATTTCGCTTAAACAATTTTTCTTCATAGATGCATAACTATCCGTAGTTTAATTACAAGCTCATTGCTAAGCTTCCACGAATAATAAAATTAATAATATACGATATGTTTCACATTAAATTTCATTTGATTCGTAAGGACATCGTCTTTGATTAACTTCGCTACAGTTGACCCGAACGATTTTTCTTTTCTAATTACGAACTCATGAATAGTAAATGGGTCACGAAAGGTTTAAGGATGTGGACGAGAGTGCCGCTTCCGGGTTCTACGTATAGTACGTTAGACGTGCTCGGAGTAATAGAACGATTGTGCGGGATAGAAAAGGAAGCGATGACCATCGTAGGAAACTGAAAACCCTAGCTCATAAAACTGTTCGCCAGCTGGCCTTGGTGTATGAATAGATTGCCTCCGATGAGTGCAATGAACATCGTAAATTGATTCCCGAATACATGGCTGATGGAGTTTGTTAAGAGATCCTCACCATTCTTTGCGTAAATTTAAACCTTGATCAAACAAACGTTTCCCTGTTCCTGAATGACCTGTCTTTTTCTCTAAGAATCTAGGAAAGTCATATCGTGAGTCACTATCCTGTAACTTTTTTTTATTAGAAAATCTCATATGAGATTTATTTCAACATAATTACAAAAAAAACGAAATACGCCACATACAAAACAGGATGTAATAATTACAAAACAGAATGTGGTTATTAGAGATACATAGATATTTTAATAGACATATGATTAGTTGGAACAGTATAGACAAAACTTATACTTTAAGACCACAGCTCTTAAAAAATGATAACATGTAGTGACAAGCTGTGATATTTGGTTTAGCTATTAATATTGAGACATCCATTGGAAGCTGGAAATTTATTTTGCTGAGTTTATTCATTAATTTGAGCCTTTCTTCGTTGTACAAGTTGCATTGCCTCAGGATTATCAATAAATCCAATGCGAGCCAGAGAAAAAGGTGACAGTGGTCAGATCTACACCTGTTTATACTGACAATAATTGAACAGGATAAGTTTAACTGAGAAAACCAAGGAAGTCTATTTTCATTAAAAAAATACTGAAAATATGTTTTGCCCTTAAGAAGACCATCGGTATTAACACAACAATTATAGAAAGTTATACATATGTCGTGGCTTAAATAGACTGCGAATGTTTATGCACATTAAAAATTGTCTGCGTCGATTACAAGAACTAGAATCCAAATTGAATGGTATTCCTTCCCTCAACAATTTTAATAGATGAGAAATCGTGTATATTTAATCTTCAAAATTTTCCTACAATTCTCAACTTCAGTTGACACTTCACTGCACTGTCAATATAACATAATGTATTCGATACTATTATCTCGTGATCTGCGCGGGCTATTAATAAGAGCGATTAAAAACATTACAGCAATGCTCCGCGATAAAATCGTTTCGATAGCGTATAATTACGGTATATAAACAAAGAGGAGCGATTGCTTATTATCTGTTCATTGGTTCATTCAGCTGGATCCTCGGAGTCTTCCAATGATTCGATCGCGGCACGTTCGGATCGCGCGGATTACGTAATATATCTCTCTTCACATTCTTTTTTGCAGCGTGACTTACTATAATAAAAAAAACGTGTATTACATATCAGGAATCGATTAACGAGTAATTAACCATTGATAGGCAGTGACTCGATCGAAATGCTACTCGTGTTATCCTGATAGATATCTGTTTTGACAATGATATCCATGTTTATTCGAATTAAAACTTTATTAAAAGATTCTTTCCCCATCTCGTGCAAAACATAAAA
>CM052339.1:7704493-7724899 GCA_028455595.1 Lasioglossum vierecki
AATCCTATGGTATCACGTGAGCCAATATTTAAATCAGTTATCGTTCTTTGAACAGTGCCTGAATAATTGTGAATCACTGCGTGTTTTTCTCGAGTAACAATACGAAAAGATATATAATTAACAATTTCGTAAAAAGGCGCGCAAGATATCGAATTACGGGCGCGTTACACTTGCGCAAGTGAATCGTAGATTACGGAAGATCGTGTCCGAAGATGACCTAGATATCCAACGGGCTGCAAGAAAGGGCATCGACGTCAAGCTGGCATGCTCGGGTTCTTTATGCTCTCACGGAGAGGGAAATAGAGAACAAGTGGAAAAAAAGGGTTCGATGGTCACCACTTCCTTTGCACGCCAAAATTCCCGCGGTCCCTCGGGACTGATGAAAGCCGTGAGAAAAAAGGAGTCCGGGGGATCCGAAATAGAAACACGCGTCCACGGAAAGTCGAACGTTTCGTGGAAAACGCTCGGACCCCCGGTACAATTCCACCGAGTAATCGGCTCTCGTCCACTTTTCGTATTAGCTTCTCCTTCGGCGTAGTTACTGTTATTCGTAATAGTTCTGAGGGACGGGATACAAGTTTAACCCTTAATTACCGGTTACCGCCCCGTTCTCGGTCAATTTAATTACGGTGAGATTGAACTGGTTTTTAGAAGCTCGTTCTCCGGACTAGATCTTCTTGTTTCTTCCTTTTGTTTCTAAATATTTGATTGTTTTATCACTTCGCTTCTTCGCACACGGTTTATTGTTTTTATATTAGGACGATGAATGATTGCAAAATTTCAGTCAATTTAATCAATTATTACAGTCACCATTATTTTCTACAATTGTCTCCGAACATATTACTAGCTGATTATATCAGATAACTGATTACCTTTCTGGTAGGAGTTAAAGGTTAATTTGAAAAAATGTTACGTGGTAAATTGGGTACGAAAATTCGCAATTATCCAATATGTCCGACTTTTAACGGTGACGTTAAACAAACGCAACGTTTGAAAAACTTCTTTGCTGAGGGGGTTGCAATTTTATTGTAATCAAATAAAATAATTATTGATTATTCCAAGTTAGCCTAGGATCAAGGATACAAACAAGAAGTTTCACTTCTGTTATTCTTTAAATTCGCTTATTGCACTACGGTGGAAATTGAATTTTTGTTAAATGAATATTAAGCTTTGAATGCCATAATGATTGTTTTCGTCTATGTTTCAGGAGTAACGTTCAAGGCACACAGATTAATCCTCGCAGCATGCAGCAAACATTTTCAAGAGCTCTTCGAAGGAATGCCTCCTTCTCCCGCGGGACTGATCGTTATTCTCGACGGGACGAGTGCTCACAATATGGCGTCCCTTCTCGAATTCATGTACCGTGGGGAGGTACACGTGTCCCAGGAATCCCTCAGCTCTTTCCTCAAAGCAGCCGAATGCCTTCAAGTATGCGACATATTCCTACTACTTAAATAATTGCCCTACATAGCAGTCACGTGTGTTCAGAGGCGGAACCGATGTGCCACGCGTTCCCCGATCACCACTTACATTTTATTTCTGTCCACGATTTATGGTCAGCAGTTCCTGTTTTAAATTATCAGCCGGGAACGGGACGAAAATCAACGTGCATTTTTCATTCCGGCCGCCATTTTTCGCGGTTTCGTTTGAATTCTGTGCTGCAGAAGAGATACAATGTACAGTGCGCTACTGCAGCATTGCGATTTTTGTTCCATTAACCCTTAGCACTCGATTAGGTGACTAAAATATTGTTCACATTATTAAATAAGTCGGTATCTAATCAATTACTGAAGATTCAAACATTGTATGATGTGTTACATCAATTTCATATTCCTCAAAGTTCAAAAATTGTAGAGAATGAGAATATTTCTAGGTCGGAAGAGAGTTTTAGTTCTCAAATTGAAATAGCTCCGAGTGCAAAGGATTAAATTAGTTTATGCACGAGTATTTTTAGTTTAACAGTTATCAATTCGGGTTGCATGCGTTTGATAGTGTCACGTGAGTTTGAGAACGTTGGCTGGAATGAATAGAGAGAATTAGTTCATTCTTAATTTTGGAAATCAGGCGTACAGTGAACCCGAGATCAGCGAATCTCTTGAACTTCATCGAGCTGTTAGGGTTCACTGTAAATAATTTCAAAAATCATAGCGAATGGAAATATTCGAAGTCAGAATAGATGTTCAATTTTCAAGTTAACTTAGTTGCGAGTGCAAAGGATTATTTATAGTTTAGCGATGAGATCAATTCGCGTTGCATGCGTTTGATATTGTCACGCGAGTTTGAGAACGTTGGCTGGAATGAATGGAGAGAATTAGTTCATTTTCAATTTTCGAAATTCGGCATACAGTGAACCCGAGATCAGAGCTGTTACGGTTCATTGTATAAAATTGATCAGTTAGTAGAGGTGTGCGCGAACTCGAAAATATCTTGAACATATATTTGACCTTCGGATGTGACCTCCGGGGATTAGACTTTCGTTTGTCGTTGTGCAACGATTTTAAAACCCGTACGCTGCGTTTGTTCCATAGGTGAAGGGTCTGTCGATCGAGCACGAGAAGTTGGCGGTGGCGCAAAGGCACGCAGCGGAAAATAATAATGCGTCGACGGACACTGGGGGCGGTGGCGGCGGTGGCGGTGGTAGCGAGAACGGCGGCGGTGTAAGCGGCAGCGTGAACAACAATGTAGCTGGTAGCGTCGGTGGCAGCGTGGGCAGCGGTATCGGCAGCGGCAGCGGCATCGGAGGCGGTGGCGTCGGCGAGGTGAGCGACTTGAGCGAAGCGGGTGAAGCAACCATGGTGAGGAACACCATGAAGAGGGCCCCCACACCGGCACCGTCGCCCGCCCCGGCCTATCCCGTGCCCAGCCTTTACTCTACGTCTCACTATTACGAAAGTCCACCGAAAAGGCTGATGAGGTAAGCCCTTTTACCTTACTGTCGCGAAGGACAGCCGCGTGGAGCGAAAACGCACGGCCTTCCTACACGTTCGAATGACGAGACGGGGGCCCGCATTCCGTGCAGGGCCCCCGATAAGCATCTCCGGCACTGTCGGCCCTCGAAATTTTGTACCCACGGGTCAGGGACGGAGAGATAGAACACCCTATTAATTATTAAGTTATTGTGCGCCGGTGATTATGAAAGCGAAGTAACTTCTGTCCTCTCTTTCGAGATATTCAGAGGCAAAAGTCTGATTTGGTACAAAGATATCTTATCTTGGTGACTGCGGATCTTTATGCATTTTACAGCAGAATTGAGTAGATGAAATTGAAAATTTTCTGATCTATTAAAATATCAAGAGAGGAATTCTATTTCTTGCGATCAAGATCCGCAGTCTATCGACAACGCACAGTACATAATACTTAATATATAATATATAGTTCGAGTCAATCATAAATCAAAGTCAATGAAAATAATAATTTTTTTATTCGTTATATAAATGTATGAACCCTTCGAATACCTCTGAAATTATTAACACAATCGGAAAATATATCAAAAACAAAAGTTGCATGGTTTCGATGAAGACATTATTCTTATTGAATGGTTTTGTTTTTGTAAGTGGAGGAGAAGAGTAAACATTCACTTCCAATTGCTTTAACGAAACCATGTAATTTTTAATACACCGATCGATGTAGCTAAGTATTCCCCTAAAACATGATTAACCTTCTTACATCCTCGAACCATTGGTTCAGATGATACAGTAGGATCTCGTTTATGTTTAGAACGCGCGCTTGTGGGAGGAAACCACCGCGGCAACAGCCCACTCGACCGGGCTGCCGGAACTACACGCGCAACAAGTACAGTATAACCTCGATTATCCGAACACGTCGGGGCTCGTACGATAACCGACGAGTTCGGATAACAGACTTATCAACTACTCCCTCCTCCGACATTTATTCGTTCCAATTGTTCTCGTACATAAATGTTATGCGACTGTCCGCATTTTCTCCTTTGTTCAAATCGGTGCATGATGGCCAACATACGTGTTCCCTGTACTTCAGAACACGCGTTCATGTAACTAACAGTAAAGAAAAAGGGCTGCGTTTAACATAATGGAGGCTCAGTTAAGAATTAATGTTTAGCATTAACTGTTTCGTATAAAGGAGGTTCTACTGTATTTCAATTGTAATGTTAGACGATATTAAGCAAAGTAATGTCATTAATAACTTCAGAAGTATTCGAATGGTTCATTTGAAATGGGACAGCCTGTATAGCGTGACGTTATTGTTCCAAGGCTACTGCCAGATCAACCCTTAACTGCTTGTACCGAGGTCACTGATAACTAGACAGCGGATTTTATGCCTTTATGACTAAAATGAGATATAATTTCAAACATTAATAATTTTAGAAAAATTAGAATTCAGGTAGAATTTTTTTATTTTGCATAAAAATCGCTGGCTCAAATAATATCAAGTTTCTTTAAATTCTTTCGAGCACTGAAAATGTTCAGTTTCAAATTATATGAAGAAAGTAGCTTGGATAATTTATACAGAATTTTAGAAAGGTCCGGATACGTGTTCAGACTATCTTCACTTAAGGGTTGAGAGGTCCGTCGCCATTTTCGTCTACACAGTGGCTATCCTATTATTTTCCTGCGACTCAGCTATTCTTTGATATTGTCTTGCTGCTTTTGGTCGGCTATCATGCCATCTCTTTTGGGGATGATATTTTTAGATCGCCCAGCGACGTGGATACTTTGGGAAGGGCGAGCGTGTTGCGCGACGGCACGGCCTTCCGGCCCGCATCCGCGCCGCATCCGCTTCTGCTGGAGAACCACTTTTATCAGCCGTTCACTCATCCCTCAGAGACACCCGCACACCCCCATACCGCACCCCATACACCAACGGAATTGGAACAAGAACTGGAACGAGCGAGGTCCGAGGAACGTAGCAATTGTGATCTCAAGGAGAGCGTGGCCGAAGGTGAGCAAAATTTTCTTCTAACAATTCAGTCGACAATATTGAAAATAACAGGAAGGTTGAACCTATTTAAGAATGTCAATAAACAATCTACAAAATTACCATCCTTCCTATTGTAATTTTAATGCAGTTTTAAAAAACAATTACGACATATCCGAAAAGCCTAAAATATTTTGTTTCCTAAGTGATCAATGTTATTAATTTAAAAACATTTGTATTTTATAGTTCTAATTGAGAAATAATATTTTCGCCATTCTACACATAGTGGTTCAGTACATATTAGTACATTATTTTTCCACTTGAACTGGTCAGCCTATATAGTTTGAAGAGAGAAATGAAGAAATCGAAATAACGAGTCATTCTTTGTAGATCTTCGAATAAAACAAGAACCGGTGGCACTAACCGATCGAGAGAGGGCAGACAAATTGGCGGAGAGATTGTCGGGGGAAGTGTATTCCGGAGGAAGGGGGTTCGATGGCAGCCATTATGGGCAAAACTCGGATCACCTTCAGCATGGAGCACAAATGGGACCTGCTATGGTGCCGTTGCCACCGGCTCATCCCCCAACACCTGATCTTAGCCCCGCACCAACCACCCCCGCTATGTGGAACACGAAGATCAACAAGGCTGGCACTGTGTCCACTCCTGACGGTGAGTCACCCGATAAATACATTAATATATTTCTGTTATTGTAATTAGACAAAGCATCACACGATTAACACGTTAGCTACCTCGCTAACTATCTTCTTAGCTACCTAGGCTCAAATTATTTTTGAATCTAGCATAAATTCATAAATACTTTAAATTAAACATCGTGACTCTTGCCCGTGCACGTACGAATTAGAATCGACAGGGTGAACGCGTAAAAAACAGGCCTTCTCACACATCTAACTCCAAGAGTGTTTCGTGCATGCATTCGAGGAAGGCCAGTCGAAATCGCCTCGCGAGGAGAGAGGTCTGTCAATAAGTGGAAGGGGCCGGAGAGTCGTCAGACACTAGTTGCAACATCAAGAAAACTCCACGTGCAACCGATGATGCAACGATCAGCCTTGCATTTTGTAACATTAGATCCGGAAGGCCTTGCCTTCCGGCGACGCATTGGCCTAGATAGAGGCCCTAACATTTCGGCTCCGACAGCCGCAATCGTGGCCAATAATTGTTGCGCAATCCTCTGATTTAAACTTTGAAACTCTTTCGCCTACAGCAGATAAATATTTTAAACTTCTTTTTGGTGCAGCACAATTATCAAAACGTCTATTCATGGGCTGGGTAATGTTTTTGTTTTAGAAGTGGAGTACATTTTCAAGTAAAATGTAACCTATTCCGATTATTCTGCGCCGTATTGCGTTTTATTTTTTACCTGTCCGAGCGATGCTCGGCTGGCCGACGCGGCGCGACGGTCTAACGCGCGGAAAGAGAGTAGAGTGGAGCGGAGCAGAGCATCGGTAGGCAAGTTCTTGTTGGGAAAGATTTACGGAGGCTCTGGCCGGTGGACATCCACCTGGGGACACGTTTGTTGTGCCTTACGACAGCGACCTCGCCTTCACGGTCTGAACAAAGTGTACAAAGAGGATGCAGGCGACACGGTGCAGCCACTGGGAACATCTTTTGCTCCGGCGAGCAAATCACCGGGCGTGACGCCGCGCGACGACACGACGTAAAACGCCGGCACGTAAAACGGTCCCGGTGGGATGGTGTGTCGAGCCGAGTCAAGCTGGAGCCGGGCCGAAACTCCATCCACGGTGAAACAAACCCGGACACATGTATACGGTCGGCCTCCAGGTCTTGTTCAGGATCGTGCGACGGCCGCGGATCACGCTCTAACACGACCATTTTTAATCGGTGCTAGATGAGCGGCCAGCCGCGGTGGTAAAGAAAGAAGCGAACCGGCAACTAATGCAACGGTTATTGACATTAACCGTGCTCGAGCTGAGCCACTGGGAAAAGGAGACGATGCTGGAGAAAAGAGGGGCGGCGAAGGGGTTGGGGGCAGGGTCGAACCGTGTGTGTGTGTCCACGGAAGAGGAAAAGACCAAGGAAGCCGAAAGAGAAAGGCTTTTTTGGTGACCGGCGTCGTCCGTGTGTTTCGTAAGCGGCACCCGCTCGGTCGAATTGTCACAGAACGCGGAGATGGCCACCGATCATGGAGATTGCTCCATCCTACTCTGCTTCTGCATCCTATAGAACCCAACTACAGTTATGCACGTCCTTCGATTTTTTTGCGGTCTTGTTGTTGGATGCTGCTCAGGTCGCTTTCGATCAGAGATCCCTATTTCACGTTGTGGAGCGTCCAACAACTTTGTGTTCTCACCCTTTCATCGTTGACGATGATCGAACAATATACGCGTCTAATATTTTTTCAAGAAAATTTATCAAGATTCCCGAAAAAGTAGAGGTTCCCAGAATATTTAATTCTTTTTGTAAGAGCGTCGTAACTCTTCCGTCAATGAAAAGAAATGTGTAAAGAATAAATTATTTTGAGAATCTCTATTTTTTCGAGAGTCTCGATAAATTTTCTCGCACACCCCTGGTGTCCAAGATTCTGCATAATTCCTTAATGGTGAATCAAATTTGAAGTTTTTTAAATTGGAAAATTTCAAAATGGTAATCTGGACAACATATTTGACGGTCATCGAAATCTGAGGGGAGGTTTACGAAATTTTATCGACCCCAAGGAACTACCCTATTGTATGCGTGTCCCTTCGGTGCGCGTCGAAAATCGTAGATTCGAGTTTCAATGTCCGCGACTAGACAGTGTAACGAGGGGCTGGGATAATCAATGAGAGAATTCTACGATTCCACTGGCTCGGAGCCGTACAACGAAGAGCTGCTTTCTTTTCTCCTCGAACGCGATCAACTGCAGTTACGTCAGCCCTCGCTCGTTTCCTTTGGGAACGCACTTTCTCTCCCCCGTTTAGGAACGCGGCCTTCTTCCGTTATCGGCTTTCTCGCGGCCACCTGATTCCACGTTTGTCCGTATCGATATTTGGAAGCTGGGGAGGCAAACGAGAATTCAGTTACACGGGTTTGCGTTCGTGTCGGTTCGTCGATTATTCGCCACATGAATATTGATCGCGCGAGTTTGTTCATTTTCTCGACGCGAGAAGCACGGGAATGCCGGGACACCATAATTGATGAAATAAATTACTGTTCTTGATGATGAAGCCTCCATGGAGTCGGGAATTTTAACGTGATCTGCCAGCTTTCTAATCATCGCTCTCGGCGAGAGCTGCATTAGAAGATTGGGTCATGGGAAAATATGCTGATTCATCATCCGACTCTTTTTTATGCAAAATAAATTGTTGACGATACTAAAGAATGTTTCTGACGAACGTTAAATGATATCGGAGTGCACATTTTCCTTTTTAGAGCTCATGTGAAGGCCAACTTTATTTTTTCAATGCACTACTTAATAATTTCACACCTCCAACCCTCGTGCACAAAGTTTCATAATTGTTTCACTATGCAGGCACGATAACTTCCTTTAGAATCGTATATTTTCTAACTCACTACAATTTGATAACACTCGTTATTTCCTTCCACAAAATCAGTAAATGCAAAGAATGATCAATTTAGTCGATGTTTTCTATTTTCCATGTTCAATTTTATTTTTTCAATGCACTACTCAATAATTTCACACCTCCAACCCTCGTGCGTAAAATTTCATAATTTTTTGACTTTGCCGGCGCGATAACTTCCCTCAAGATACACTTGTCCTAAAACTTTGCTTCCCGTGTGAAATTACACTGAATGATGTAGTAGTACAGACTCGAGTAACTGGCCGAATAACGAGGGTGAAAGAAAAGTTGCATATTCTGGCGGAAGCGAAGAAAGTAGAAGAAGAATGAACTCTTGATGGTCGTAGCAAACTCCTCCGCGAAAGCTTGTTATACACGAAACTGTATTGAAGATTTTGTGGGTCCGAGGATACCTGGAACATGAAGACGACCTGACGTGCAGACGATCCCGAATACGGAATTAATAGTCGGAAACAATGAATGAATGTTTAAGCAGTGTCGGCGTAGAGCTAAGCGAGTTTCCGGCGCGGCGCGTGCACGCCTCGATGAAACTTTTACGAAGCACGTGGGCGAAATTGCAGTCTGCTCTCGAAGCAGAACGGGAAGATGGAGACGAGACATGGTCGCATGGTGCACCGCCAACATGCAAGTTCTCGCTTTGTCATTTATTATTGAACACCGTGGCGTGTCCGTTTTCCCTAATGCAAACGCTCGACCATTTCGCGACGGTCGAAGACGGTCACTCGTATCGACAACAAACTGTTAAGCTAACGGGCACTATGATATTTTTGCTCGTCGATTCACTAGAATGTCAAGGAGACTATGAATTTCCGATGCAGCTCTGTAAATTCATTACTAGAATTACGATTCTCACTAGAAACAGTGGAACTACACGATTTAAAAGACAGCAAGGGCCCAAGTATTTACATCAAGACTTTATTTCGTCAATGGCAAACTTTATTTTACTGATTTTGAGTAAATTCATTCATGAGTAGATTCATCTTTGCAAAACCTACAGGTCGTATGAAGCACGACGTTGAGACATTATCTAAACTAATGAAAATAAATTAGTTTATGATATTTCTTCTCACCAGTTCTCACTAGAATATCAATTAGTCGATGGATTTCCTATGCAACTCTATAAATTCATCTCTGCGAAGCTTACACGTCGCATGAAGATCAACATCGAGATATTTTCTAATCTAATTAAAATTAATTAGTGTATGATATTTTTCCTCGCCGATTCTCACTAGAATATCAAGGAGACAATGAATTTCCAATGCAACTCTGTAAATTCATCTTTGCAAAACCTACAAGTAGTATGAAGATCAACATCGAGATATCTTCTAAAGTAATGAAAATCAATTAGTGTATGATATTTTTCCTCAGCGATTCTCACCAGAATATCAAGGAGACGATGAATTTCCAATGCAACTCTGTAAATTCATCTTTGCAAAACCTACAGGTAGTACAAAGTATAGGATTTTCTGGAACAATGATCTGATCGGTTGAATTTTGCTGGGCACAGTGATTTCTGAGATCCCACGAAGGATTCCAGCAACAGTTCCAGCAACAGAAGCTTCGCAGATCACGTGCGAATCAGGAAGGTCCAAGAATACCTAACGCCGCTCGATTTAGGTCACCGGTTCTTAGAAACGATTAGTTCTTCTCCGTTCTCGTAACGCGCAAGCGTCGAAATCGGGTTTAACCTTCCGCCGCGTCGTTCAAACCATTGCACAATGCAGCGACAGCGTGGAGTCCTTGCTTGGCAATCCTCCACGACTAGATTGCCGATTTTTATGCAAAATAACAATTGTCTGCATCGATTGCATGGTACAAAACCCACATAGACATTTATTACTTGCCTTGGTACAATATTCTTGAACTCTTTGAACATTCTCACTGTTTTGCAATTGATCTATCCATTTTTGTTAAAGGTATTGTACTTCCTTGAAAGTACAGGTGACTCCAGGGCCATTTGAAGTAACCTTTCCTTTAAAGAGTTATTAACAAAAAATTTGAACCAATCAGAGCGACGCGTTCATATTGACTTACTTGAAGTTAATACTTCAGGAATCAGATCCTTGAAGGAAGTGCAACATTTTTGGGACATCTTGTATAACTAATTAATTAGTTCATCGATCGTAATATATCTTTCAGATATTATGAATTTTATATTGTAGGAATACTAAACGCTGGATTCGGATATGAATCTTCCGGTTCGAGAACCACGTTAGCTTGTATAACATAGACCTTTGCTCGAGGTGTTCATTAAGTTATTTAAAAGAGTAAACTGTTATAAAATCATGTTCAGAAGAAATCGTAATTGTGTTAATTATGGTGTGGGAGAGCACGATTTGAGATCGCAGTGGCGCCGACACGAATCCAGAGCGAGTCGAATGGCCGATCATGCGATTCGTTCCGCAACGTATTTTTCAAAAAGCTATGAGGAAATATCGGGCGCGTCCCCTCGCCGCGATAAGACACAAGAGAGCCTCCGAATGAGTTATGGGAATAAAGCGGTTGGATGTTTTTTCAACAGAGGATGCGAAAGGCTGGCTCCTCTCTCTATGTGTGTCACGGCCAAACCGGCAACCAGTGTGTTTTAGAAACTGTTAGAAAAGTTCGGTTGACTCGCGGTCCCGCGCTGCTGCAAATTATTGTCGGACGAGAAAAGATTTGTTTAAACGCTCGCCTACTTTCGTCACGCACCGAACCCGGATTCGTGAAACCATCTTTCTGTCCCGGTTCGGGGAACGCCTAGCCGCCTTATAACTTATAATAAATTGCCGATTCTTGATTCAACGAAAAACAAGGAGACGGTCTACTTTCGATGACGCGCTACGAATAAAAAGACATTCTTGAATAAATTACTGTGACTCACGATTGCTGCACGCACTTCAATATTCGAATTACTTTTTAAATTAAATTTGTTCTTTTTCTCAATTAAGTATTTTAGATATTTTAAACGCTTGCTATGTATTTATAAAATCGGGTCCGATGCACCTGAAAAATATTTCAGTGACGTTTTATATGATTTTGAAAAACGATTACTTTTCACGAAGTGTATTTATAAAAATCAATTAAGTAGTTCTAATGAAACGTGCAACACAGTTGAGAGAAATTTACAAATATTTGTAATTCTTAGTTGAAATAGTTTTTTACCTAGCTGCTACATTTGGAATAATTGGAAACTTAATAAATAAGGAACGTTCGTAATACGGTTTAGTACTTCTTGCAGTTCAGGTGCGACTCGTGAATACAACGGAAATCCGATGCGACAGTTATCCGCAAAACTTGTATTGATCGACAGAACACGATAGGAGGAATCGTAGAAACCCGAATTGGAGACGCGTGTCTACTTGACTCGAAGTTGGTCGGAAATAATTGAATTACTGTGTACGTTGCACGGAACAACTTCCTCTCTCTATAGAGAACAATCGAACAGCGGAGTCCAGAAAACCATTAACATTGTGGAGACTGGTTCGACGTTTGGCACAATTATATTATAAAGAAACTTATTCGACCAACAGTATGTTGATTTATTTAGAAGGAAGTTGTTCTAGAATATTTATTTTGAAAATAGCTACGCTACGCAAACGTTGCCCTTTTCATTAGTAGAAACAGTACAACTACACGATCTAAGAAACAGCACGGACCCGGGTAGTTACATCAAGACTTGTATTTTATTTCGTGAAAGACAAACTTTATTTTACTATAACTAACGTGGTTCTCGAACCTGAAGATTCAAATCCGAATCCAGCATTTAGTATACACAAAAATAGCTAAATTGTTGTTGTAAATGATCGAACCTTTGCGCCGCGAATAAAAATTTGTAATATCCTGAATATAAATTGCGATCGATAACAAATTAATTAATTTTATTTTACTGATTTTGAGATAAGTGCTTTCTGAAAATCTGTTGAAAGAAATAGTGAAACTACAGGATCTAAGAACAAGCACGGACCCGGGTAGTTACATCAAGACTTGTATTTTATTTCGTGAAAAGCAAACTTTATTTTACTGATTTTGAGATGAGTGCTTTCTGAAAATCTGTCGAAAGAAATAGTGGAACTACAGGATCTAAGAACAAGCACGGACCCGAGGGTTTACACGAAGTCTTTTATATTCGCTTCTTAAAAGAGAAACTTTATTTTACTGATTTCAAGCTGAGTGCTAGCTGAGATTTTGCCGGAAAAAATAGTGAAACTACAGGATCTAAGAAACAGCACAGACCCAGGTAGTTACATCAAGACTTGTATTTTATTTCGTGAAAGGCAAACTTTATTTTACTGATTTTGAGATGAGTGCTTTCTGAAAATACGTCGAAAGAAGTAGTGGAACTACAGGATCTAAGAACAAGCACGGACCCAAGGGTTTACATGCAGTCTTTTATATTCGCTTCGTGAAAGAGAAACTTTTAGTTGCTGATTTCGTCGAAAGCGTAATCTCCGCGGGCATATCGGTAAATGGTTGGCGACAGCGCGCTGAAAGCATAGAAAGATGGCGATACGGGCGCAGAACTTGCAACGACTGCACGCGTATCTGTCGCAGAACGGTGCCGGCAGAAGGTGTTGTCAGGGTGGGACTAATCGTTCGATTGATCAGCGACGACGCGTAATCTCTTCGCCGCCGTATAATCTGCGCAACGATCAGGCCGAACGGCGGATTTCTCGTTGTTTTTTTCCGTGTTCGCGCGCGTGACCACAAATGCACGGGATATATAGTTCGCATGCACGCGAGAAGCCACACACACCGTGACACGCGCGCGTGCTGAAAAGTATCTAACCGCTGATAGCACGCCGAGACCGAGTCTCATGCAACGATCGTATTCGGGTCACGAAATATTTCGTGATAATGCTGTCGGAGGGTTTGTCGTACGAGTCAGCCTGATAAACTGCTTATTCTATATCTGTGAACGAACAGTGGTCCGGGTCGAAGAATTTTGTGACGTTTTCTCAAAAACGTCAACCCTTCCTAACGATGCTGTTAGATTGATTAAAATAATCTTATGGATCAAAGTAAGCGTCATTGTAATCAGCATGTTCTGCGAATTAATTAATTTTCATGAAATTCATGAATATTTTATAGTATCGTTTTTGAATTAACGTGATTTACCTGAGGACACGACGCACTTTCTTGGACACGACCTGATTACTCTGTTGCTCTTATTCAATTTTTCTTATCCAATTTAATAATCTGAAAGACACAACAGTTGATGAAGTATTGAGGTTCAACCGACCGATTTAGATGGCCTTTGGGCGCTGACAATGAGGAATCATTGACTCCAATAATCATCTTTCATGGCCATTTATTAAGTGTCAGTAACTCTAAACAGGTTACTAATATTACAAATTCTTAGTTCATCCCCTGCTTCAAATATCACCCTTAAATCGCGCTAATTTTTAGCAGAAAATGCATTAAATCTGTTGTCTATCTTCTTCTCACCCCTTTACTCTTCCATTTACTTGATCGGCGTACTGGTTGACCGTGTCCTTGAAAACGAACCCGAGATTTAGATTAATTCCCCCTCTCGATCCCTTATCACGCGACCGAAATTATTCATATTGCCAAGTCGACGATTTCTGCGAGGAACAATTTTCATTTTTATTATTCGAGAGCGACGCGCGCGAGCTGGCTATCACAAAACAACCGGAATACATCTCTCGACCCTTCTGCAAGCTTTATTACTATGCTTCTCGCTCTGACAAGTACGAATAAAACAACGGGTCGGCGTGCTAGCCTGGCACTACCCTCCTACGCACAATGCGTAACCCTATCTTCGTTGGAAATACGCGCAACCCTCATACCCGCCCTTCCTCCTGCAACAGCTCGTCCTCCCCCTTCCTGTATCTATCTCTTTTCCTCCCGCTCTTGGTCCATGATCTATACACGGCTCCGTGGCGACCGTGGAAACCATCACAGATAACAATTGTTCCAACAATTTCTATTAACAGAATCAGAAACAGTAACTTTTTCCCATTGCATATTCAAAGATAATTATTGACCCAAATATTCTCATGAACAAAACCATCAACAAGAGTTCATTTATTATTTAACACGTTAATAGTCTCACGAGGATTTAGAATAAAAATTTATATTCAAAGATAATTTTTTTTACATATAACTTTTATTTGATCCCCTTGGGGTTACAAATTTTACAACCACCCTCTCTTCACACTCGCCGTACATACAAAATTGCTTACTAAATACTTAAAACAAATATTTTCATGAACAAAACCATCCACAAGAGTTCATTTATTATTTAACACGTGTCTCAGGAGGATTTAGAATAAAAATTTGACTTAAACTGTTGAACTAGGGATGACGTGTTCGTCCGTCATTAGGAGAGGGTTGGTTATTTTTCATTTCTTCCGTGATTCGTCGAACTAAGGGAAAAACTGTTTCATTTAATATTCTCATGACCTACTAATAACATTATTAAAAAAAGATACGTCGATCCTCCCTCTCCTTATTCGCGGCTTTTCCTAGTTGTGCCTCGACCGTGAAATTCTAAAATGTGGGGCCCCATTCGCGAGTTATGGGGTTCTTTCCCTACCGGGGGTTTTCACATCATCCACGTTGGAACATTATACTAGATGGGGTGAGTTTTGGTCCCGCGTCTCCCGATTGTTGGGCCAGTTTCATTTCCAAATTCCGGTATTAGAATATAAGCTATTGGTCGATAATCGATATGGAATTTCCTCGGGGAGCACTCTCGAATTCTGCGAGCGGCTGTGCGGTCCGATAGAGGGCGGTCCGATCCACCCGAAATACCGTCACGAGCAGGAAAGTCGAAAATTTTGCAACGTCAATGCGTAAAGATCAATAGTCTATTAATTAGTGGGATACATTGCCAGATACCCAATTTGAATGAACTGGTTTCACTGAAAGAGGAAAATCCACAATTTCAATATAATCGTATATATAAAAATACGATACCGATCATTTAACCAGCAGGTTTAATGTTCAACAACAATATTACAAAAGAAAATATTAAGTTGTCCCGAAAGTTTGCTTCTTTTATTAACGTTTTAATTTCAGATTCATATCAGATTTTTTATGAAGCTGAATAGCATGGACAAATAGGAAGTCTGGAACAAAATAAAAAACATTGATGAACAAATAATCGCGTTTTTCGCATATAACGGGTTATCTAAAAATTTTTAACGTGAACATTACGAGAGTAACTTTTGGGACAACCTAATAGTCAGTCGAAAAAGTCTCTACAAATTTTTAAACTGAGTGACTTTTCTAAAATGGATTCAAACGTCTTAAAATGTTGCGAGAGATTAGGAAAAGCCATTAGATAAACTTCGGAGGCATTGGCTCGGAACATTGAAAATTTAAAAAATACATTTCGTAAAAATTTCATCGTTAACGTTGTTGCAAAGACAAGTTTCGCATAAAAAGTCAGTTCTTGCAGTTAATTTTCTATCGAACGACAGACCGAAGTCGGTTGCAAATAATGTGAACGTTGAGACGGTGATTCGACGAGGAAAATATTCAACTTGCTCGGGAATGCACTGGGAGTTTTCCGGTGTGGTTCTGGGGCGCCGAATTTCGTAGAGCCGAACCTATCGCGGCACGCACCAATCAATAAACGAATGCGTGCGTGCACGGACGGCCGGGCTGCGGGTGTGTGCAGCCGGCGGTTTCGTTGTGTGAGTGCACGTGCCGCCAAAAGTTCGTGAACGCACAAGGTTGCGTGTTCCCCGGCCATTTGTGTGCGCAACTACGTGGAGTGGGCCGAGCGTACACGTACACACGCACTCCGCGAGAGCCTTTGACGACTCTGTGCCTCGCACCGCAACCCACATTTCTTTTTCTATCTTCCCCACCTTTCCTCCCACCCCTCCTCCCTCAATCTCTTTTCCTTCTCTTTTTTCCTCTCTTCGTCTTCTACTCTCCTCATCTTCCTTTTCGGGGACCGATTCACGTCACGGAATATTTTTGTTGCACCGGAGAACTGTGTCCCGGAAATCATTGCACGCAAAACTCGTTCCATTTTCTCCAGTCGACACCTTCAAACGACGTCTCATTAGCGACTTTCGAACAATGCAAATTATTTTATTTGTATCGATGCTGCATGCTAGCTTTTAGGAATTGTTCGCGGAGGAACTAGTAAACCTTTTGTATTGGGATTTTGTTGTCTAGTTGTTGCCAATGACAATAGGATCTTATTTGGCACCATTTTCATAAAATTTGTGTAGAATGATTGAAAGTTGCAGTAACATTCGCAGTCTAATTATTGTCAGAGACAATAGAATCTTATTTGGTACCATTTTCATAAAATTTCTTCACAAAAATTGAAAATTGCATTAACATCCGTAGTCTAGTTATTGCCAATGACATTAGAATCTTATTTGGTACCATTTTCATAAAATTTCTTCACAAAAATGGAAAATTGCATTAACATCCGTAGTCTAGTTATTGCCAATGACATTAGAATCTTATTTGGTACCATTTTCATAAAATTTCTTTACAAAAATTGGAAATTTGCATTAACTTCCGCAGTTTAATTATTGCCAAAGACAATAGAATTTTATTTGATACCATTTTCATAAAATTTCTTTACACAAATTGAAAATTGCATGAACATCTGCATTCTAGTTTTTGCCAATAACATTAGAATCTTATTTGGTTTTTTTATAGAATACATTTTGGACAGAAATGTTTTGGTATACGTTTCGGAAAGAAACAGAAAATCTTGGTTTGATTGTATTTTGAAATCTAACAATCACAGTACGTTTATTGTGAATAAATGTGTAAGTGTTGTAAATATGTATGACTTTCTAACGTGCATCGTGGAAAAATTATGCGGCTGCATTGTTTAAAATTTCGAGCAATATTATACTAAGCGCACATCGCTGGAGTCGAGTTTCCATTAAGTGAAAGAGGTTGACGATGAACAGACACGTTTGAACGTTCGCATTCAATTTTTGGGAAATCACAGGAAAACACAGCTATTAATACAATAAAATGAAAGAATTATTTGTTGAATTAAGAGAAAAATGAATTTTCTCTGTTAACTATGTTAAAGAGTTCAAAACAGTGTATTTAATCTATTCAATGTTGTTACAAACGCATCAGAAATCCGTAGTCCAGTGACAGAAATGACGAATGAACTCGTCATCCCCAGTTGAAAGGTCAAGGAAACGTCTCGAACGTGAACGAGCACATTTAATTGCTGGTTTGCATTGTTTGGTGAAGTCTCGACACAGGTAATCAAACGTTAAGATTAATAACATTACGGCAAGTGTAGATCAGATAGGGACTGTACAATGTTTCGCAGCTGACTCGGTCACTGACTTATCAGAGAGAGATCCTTATCTCGAGTATCGCTCCGTGCACGTAATACACTACTGTTCAAAAGTCTCGGAGCAGAGTGCGAGAAACACAAATCTCTCGATCACCAGAAAATAAAAACGCCTGGATAGAACCGGGTATTTGTCGTGAATGTAAAGTGTACACTGCTGCTCAAATATACAGGGTGTAGAGAAATTATAATTTAGTACAAAGTAATTCTGCACCCTCAATTTAACGAGAAAAAATTGATTTGAAAGACAAACTTGTAACTAGTCATCACAGAAATGAAAAGTGCAAAACAAAACCACGTGGCAAAAGTGAACCATTCTGTTCAACAATTATTATAGAGATTATTATTATCAAATTGATTTTATTTATATTTTGGTAGATGGTTCTTTTTGCACTTTTTCTTTGAAATGAAAAGTAAATTAATTTTTATACGCGGCATAATAATTTTTATACACCGTGTATATGAACACGTTGTTAATTACGATCTCGTAATAATAGTTACGAAGTGATCATTTTATTTTTTCAAACGTTCAGCGATTTATACTCGAACATATTATATCCAAAGAAACCGCAACCAGTAAAAGTAAAGATCCTCTGATTGATCGATCGATTCTATACTGACATCGATCAGAGAGATCATTGGCTCAAGGCTCATGTAGCGGTTCAACGATCGATCCAATACTTCCAATTACCGCACGCATTGTTGGATCTCCGGTAGATCTCGGTAATCGGACAAACTTTCGCTTGCGTCAACGACCAGCGCGTACACATCATCCTTACGTCATCGAGATAACAATTTGCACACGTGGCTGCATTATCGCGAAGCAAATGTGCCGAAGTATAGCCGTTACATTCATTACTAATTCGATGCACGTGAACTGTTCGAATTTCGTGCGAAATATTCAACGATCACTGTTGACAAACATCGATAATTAGCTTAAAAAATAATTAAATGCAATTCTTAAATTGAATGTTGCACGGCCATCAGTAAATTCACAGGAGAGCCCGAAACTCCATGGAATCGGCCATTTTGTATGCAGTCTGAAGCAAAATATGCTGACTAGCTTTACAGAATGACGCCCATTTTGAATACGAGACGTTCAAAATTTATTTAATTAAAATAGGATGTGTATTTTACTACTTTCCTTCTCTAAAAGAAATCAGGCCAATAGTGTACGCATAAAACCGCACAGCGTTTCACCTCGGCGCGTGACGGATCAGACCGATTCACTGGCTAGCAATTGTGTCGCCTAAAAAAGTTTTCTAAAAAAATGACACTACACCTATGAAGCACTAAAATCAATTAAAATATTTAATTTTACAAAAATTACTCATTGTCCTGGAATAAACAAAATTTATTGCAACATTTCCCATAACAATTAAAAAAGAATTATCTACACATTAGCTAGTAACCTTTGCGAAATAATCTCAGCAAAGAATTGAAAGCGACGTTAAATAAATATAAAAGAGAAATCTCTTTCCGAGGTCCCAAGAAAGCTAAAGTTATCGGGTCCAATTTTGAAAAGGTTATTCGTTTTTAAAACTTGTACGAATACTTTGTAGACTACATACAGGGTGTCTCAAAATTCCTTCAAGCAGCATTTTCCTTTGAAAAAATGGCTTTCTTCCGTGGATGCCATTTTTGCAAACGAAAATGTTGCTGCAAATATCTCACGAATCTCCAATTTCCGGATGTTGAAGGAATTTTGAGACACCCTGTATATCGAGGCAGTATGTAAGTTCCAACATCGCGTGTTCGTGCGGAGCGTGGGAGGCCGGCCAGTACCGTCGGATAGTAGGTAAACACGAACGGAAACTTGAACTCGACCTTGGTTGGGGAGCCAGAACTTGAAGCAGCTATTTCCCCAAATACAGTGTCTGTCCGGCGCATCGAGATCGCCGATCTCCATAAATAATTCAACGCGCGACGCACGTGTGTGTGTGTGTGTGTTGTCTTTCAAGCTGGAAAACGAAAGTGACGAGTCGACACGGGTAGATCTGTTGTCAAGCTGACAGCAGAAACAACAGGAAGAGGGAGCACCACGGAACTCCCGATAGATAGGCGTATTCCGATCCGCTTGGGGTCTCGGAAGTGGACCGTTGTGCAGGTTATGGTTTTCCTATGGTCTTTGACGGGGGTGCAAGAGGAGCACCGGCATTCCTTGCAGCTAAGGGATCGACCGGGGTTCTAGGGAACACGGTGGGTGATTCGGGCTCCCTTGATTTCGTGCTGCAGGCCACGTTTTCTCGCTGACATTGATTTTCTTCGCCCTCTCCTCGCCTTCCCCCCCTCACGCCCCTCCGTCGCCAATCATCCCCATTCATCCCCCTCGTCCCGCTTTCCCTTCCCATCCCGCAGGAGCCACCCCTTTATTCGCCAGTTTTCCTGCCGTTCCGCGAGAAACGAATCACCTGCGGCCGATCTGTCCTACTGGTCAGTCTCGAGGATTTAGGTGAAACAATCTCTGGAGACCTGCTGAGGATCTCTCGAATGCAGTTTCGTTTTTAATACAGATTTTTATTTCTTGCTCGCAGTAATTATTAATGAATAACCTGAATTTTCGAGGCAAATATAATCGTAATTAAATAATTAATTGATTAGTTATCGATCGTAATTTATCTTCAGGATATTATGTAATCGTGGTTAATCGTAATC
>CM052339.1:7724999-7740805 GCA_028455595.1 Lasioglossum vierecki
CTCTGATTGGTCCGTGTTTTTCGTTAATAACTCCTAAACAAAGCCGCCGACGTCATTTTGGTAAAGGAAAATGTCGCTTCAAATGACCCAAGGAACCTCCCATTTCCGGGAAGTACACGAATTTTGGGACACCCTGTATGAGTCAGAACAATGCTAACGATGGTCTCGAATGTTTCAGGCAAGAAGTTGAAGTGTCCATTCTGCGAGAGATTGTACGGCTACGAGACGAACCTGCGTGCCCACATCAGGCAGCGTCACCAAGGCATCAGGGTGCCGTGTCCGTTCTGTTCGCGGACGTTCACGCGGAACAACACAGTTAGACGGCACATCGCGCGGGAGCACAAGGCCGAGCTAAACATGAAAGCGTTCCAGCAGTCGAACCACTCGGTGACGGACACGGTACCGCAGTAAAAGGGGAGAGGACGTCTTCGGGTTCGTCGGTCGACGTCGTTACCATCAACCATGTGCCATCTTGTTTGGAAGTCAGCATGGTTCCTCGTGTAACCCGCAAGTAGCGCATAAGGTTCGCTGGAAGGACTACGAAGATGGAAACGAGTAAGAGAGAGTAGGTGGGCAAAGGTGTCGCAGGACCCACCTTTTCCCTTCGTCGTTGGTCAACGCCGTACCCATCCCACGTCGCATCCGAATGGCGGTCGAAGAGATGGCTGGTCTCTCTCCGCGATGCAATTGACAGCGGACGGTAGCCGAGATCATCGGCCCGCAGTATTACAAAAGACGATCCTCGCGATCCCTGCTGGGCGAACGCGACGATCCGTCCGCAATAGTTGCCAATTACGAGGGTCCTCCGCGAGTCTACGGATGAAAGGGTCTCTGACTTCGCGCAGACAGGGAGGACGTTGTCGCGGTACTCCTCAACAGGCGAGACCTGAGGATTCTATCGATCCTATTTCGGTATTTTATCTATCTCTTCGAAAAGGTAACGTTAGTAACGTTTCGAAAAGCGACGCGCGCCCGGTTGAGGAAGACGGACGCGACTCGGATGAGACGGAAATGGCGTTGACCACGGAAATAGGAAAATTAGCCCTAGTGATCGAATCACGTGGAGGAGGAAGAAGTTGGAAAACGGATGCAGAGAAGCTCTCGGTGGTAGGAGGACACGGAGGAAGAAGCTCGGGGGAATACGTCGACGTCCGATTGCTCTGTGCAAAATAGTAGTTTGCGCTCGGATAGAAGGTGAGGCAGGCAGGTGGGAGGGGGTTGGGATTGGAGGGTTGTTTGTTTGGGTACGCTCGCGAATACGCTGCAAATCACAAAACTAGTCAATGAAAGTGCAACGTCAAGTAAGAATTATTAACTATAACGTTTAAAGGAAGAGCGCGACGAAGTAAGTAAAAGAAAAAATAGAGAGTAGAGGAAAGCGGACAGCTGCAAGCAAACCGATATCTAGGAAAACGGCGCGGAGAATTAGAGTGGTGGCGGGGTGGGTTGGTTCCAGCCGTTTGCGTAACGAATAGGAAGCCGTGTCTCTCTCAGGTGAACTCGTATACTGTATAAGCGGAGCAATTTTTTTAAAGCAAAACGGGGATGAAAGAAGAAGATGATGAATCTGTTTTCCGTCTTTATTTTTTAACCGTCCTTCTTCGTACGAGGATGGGTCGACAGAAGATATATATATATACATATATATATATGTATACATAGATATATATAGTATATATAATATATATATATACCGACCAAATAACACTTGGTGCAAGCGCTGTTGCGAAATAATAGATGTAATAGAAATGTGTCTACTGCCGCTACCTTATACTCTATATTAACGATAGTTCGAACGTTACCATTGATGATTAAGGGATTATTAATCTGCATATTTGATGAGAAACCGCACTCGCCGCAGAGATAAACGGACAAACGCTGTTACTACTGATTTTATAGAACTACAGAGGTTAAACTACTTACCGGTACTATTATTGCTGTTGATGTCGAGAGCCTAGGGTCGGGAAAACCACACGGGAGGACACACATTTTGTACTTTCAAAAGCCGAAGTCGCTCCTGTCTGTACTCCTTATTTGTTTGTTTTCTCTCTATTTTTCCGTGTTTTTTTTTTTACTTTTTGTTCCTTCATTTTTCTGTTTTAATTGCGCGTCAGTTCTCGCGATCCGAACGGAACGGTGTAAACATATCCGGAGAGAGGAGAGTGCGTGTCTCTGATTCGCTTGGATCCTCGTTTTTGTATAGATGTAACCGTTTTATAGAAGGGATTTATGAGATTATTACTACGATTCTAGGACGGACAAGAAGTTACCAATGTGTATTCAACGTGGCCGCGAATCGTTCCCGGCGAGCGCGACCCTGACCGTTTCGAACGTGTACGCATGGATGATCCTCTAGATGGAATCTCGATGATCTACGAGAACAGGTGTCTCTTCCATTCAACCTGATCAACGCGTTCGAAACGGTTCACTGGCGGTTTTCTTCTTTATCGATCTTTTAACGCGTACCGGACCAGTTCGCGTTCGCCAGAGAAGAATCGCGACGCGACGTTGACGTCACGCGAACAATCACTACCACTTTGTTACCTGTTTACAATGTTTAATAACGGACTTTTGTCCGAAGCAATAGTCGCGGATCGAGATAATAAGGGGGACGACAACCAATAGACAACCACGATCGATACATAGATTAATTGCTAGCTCGGTTGTATAGGATGTAAAATCAATGCAATAGTTATATTACATTTACCTTTATAGATAGATATATAGATATACTCCTAGTCAGGATGGCACCACGATATTACTTGTTGCAGTATTGACACGTTTATATCGAATGATTTTTATTTTAATCGTTCCTTTTTATTTTCTTCTTCGACAACCCGTTCTTTCGTTTAATGTGTTCACTTTCTTTCTTTGTTCTCACCTCTCCACTGTTCTCCCTGTCTCTCTTTTGCCCTGCTTTCGTAGTTGTTCATCTTCTTATTGCGTTACAGACGAAGTTTAAACAACAGTTATTAATCTCACAACGATACGCCTACCGCGAAGGTATCAAAGACAATAGACGAATAGAGAATTTATTTAGTGTTTAAACGAGATCACACGCGAGCTAGGGGATTGTATATGTATATATTCGCAGAGATGCAACAGTTATAGACACGGTCGATCGCAGATATTAATCCGTTTCTTTTCTACTCGTGCCGAATCACAATAATACCTTTCTTTCTACCTCCTCCTCCCCCCCCCCCCTGTTTCATTTTCACGTTCGTGTTTCTTCTTTATTCTTTTCGTTAGTCTTCTTAGAAGCCGCGCGATACGATGACGCGGACGGACTACGTTCGCCCGCGTTCCTCTGCCAAATGAGATACGTAATGACAGTACTACCTCATCGTTTTTATAATAACAAAGCATTAACAAAACATAGGGAACACTGAGCTACTACGATAATTAATATACCTGTACATTCCGTACAGCCGAGATGATACTATTTGTCCGGTTAGCGTCGGGACTATACTTCTGCTGTTATACCCTGGGGAAAGGGTACGAGCGGGGATCTAGAGGCTTCTACCGTCGATTCGTCGAGCTTTTAATATACGAATCATTATTCTATTGTACGAAGATCTTCGAACATGAACCATTGTCAACACGAACAAATGAACCTAATAAGTAGACTGCCGATTTCATGTATTTATCACACATATTTGATATTGGATAATTGCAGAAGTTTGTGTCCAATTTAATTAATTTCAAACGGTACGATTTCACACAGATTCGTGAAAAATGAAGATGTCAGAGTCTCCGAAGATCAAGCACGAATTTTCGCAATCATCCAATATTTGCATTTCGATAGGAATTTAAAAATTCCTTTGTACTATTTTCAACACATTAGCCCAAAGCATTTGCAATTAACGAAGACAGCCTCAATGTTCCATGAAAATCTGCAGTCTAACAATTGGACAGCCAATGTAGAGAAAAAGAGATAAATGTACGTCCCCTCGGACAGCGAACCATTCTTACAATTTTATTGTTTACAACTTATCTTACAACATTTGAACATTCTTTTATTTATCTATTTTCTGAGCCAGGGTCCGATACACCTGGGAAAACATTCGAGTTCAATGTTCTTAGGACTTTGACTTTGAAAAACGATTTCTATTTTCTCATTTTCAGTGGGGATGATTTTTAGTACTGTGATTCATAGTAGACCAAAGCTTCGCTGTCAGAGGGTTAATAACGAAGGGTACATTCTATTAGGTTGGAGGGAAAGTTCTTTGGTATTTTAAAGGAAACGTTTAAATCAATTTATAAAAATATCAGATGATTGTGTACGTTTGTTGTTTATTAACCAATTATGTAGTCACCATTCTTTTCTACAATTAGATTGCACGGACTTGTGCAATCATCTGATACATATTTAATATTTCCCAATGATTCACTAGCAACATGTGTGTTTTCGATTTACAATTAAAATGACCTTACTTAAAGTAAGATAGAACTGTCCCTCCAACCTAATACAAGTCAGAGATTTCATTTTTCAAGTCTCCCTATTCTCAATGACTGTTCTTTAGAGCTGAAACAAATTGGACCTCTCAGGTCATTGAACTTAGCCACTATACTACGCCGATAACACTATACTACACTATAAACGCACAAAACAATAACGAAAAATCCGCTGAGGAAAACAATCGGAAAACGTGGAAACTCGAAAAATTCCGGGAAGCCTCGAAGATCGTCAGCACACGTGATATATAAGCTCTACATATTATATTATATATAGAATCCGTTTTTTTACAAAGCCGCATTATTGCATATGTACAACTATAATATGTAACTGACGACTAGAAACAGTGAGATACGTGTATGGATGCGTGTATCTGTGCAGGCGTGATTGGGACGATGCGTGTGTGTGGACACTGCGTGATTTCTAATCTGGATCGTATGTTTTACCTGGTGGGGATAAGGGGGAAGCAGTAGAAAAGAAGAAAAGCGAAACAAACGAAGTAGACAAAGCAAACAAAACCAACCAATCAAACAAAACGAGAAAACAGAAGGGGAAAAAAACAAATTCAACATCGTTCAACGGCGAGATGTTTGGCGTTCGTTATTCCTGAAAAGCGATTTTCGAGCAGCGAGTTTCGGAAAAGTGCGATCGATTGAAAGAAAAACGTGTCCATCCAGGTCCGCCTCGAGTACAGGTTTGGGACGACGGCACATTTGGCAACGGTGTCAATGTTCTGTCCGTGTGCGACGTTGTCAGATCGTGTTCCGGACTGTAATAGAGACGAACGTGGTCCACCGCGTGGCGAATGGAAAGAGGGAAGGAACGGAGGTTCCGCGAGACTGTGGTTCAGTTTCGTTCCCGAAGATGACCGTGACACAAACTATTTTACGAATAGCGATTCTAGTAACCCTGTAGGAACGACCGAGGAACGAAACGAACAATTGCCTCGAGGTTTATCCGATCGACAGCGAACAGAGGGTTGGATGGGGCGAAGAAAGGGGGTGGAATGGTCGAGCGTGACGAAGGATGCAGGACGTCGAAGAGAATAAGTCGCTGGTCAGGTGCGAGGGTGACCGCTTAACCAAGGATGGGCTATTGAAACACTTAGATGACGCGAAATTAATCGTAGACGGGTGGGAACGAAGGCGAGAACTCGAGTGCTCGCCGAAGGGTAATGGGATATTAAACGAAAAAAAAATGAAAAGTGTTATGTGTCGTTTACGTATGTGATGATAGGAACATACACGCGCGCGCGCGCGTGTGCGCACACAATGAGACAAATTGTACACGAAACACGGAAACATCACACGGGATACGTCGCGCGATCGAGTTTCACGTGTACGCCATGTATAAATGTATACACATATGTACATAGTGTATGTATGTATGTGTATTGACAGGTAGAAACCACGTACGCGTACTTTCATTGAGTTTAAAGGTTTTTGTTTCGTTCGTTATTCCTTCGTTTTGTAAAATTAAGTGATTCGTTTTCGCGGCTACCCTGCCAAGCAGGAGCTAGCCGAACCGCGCGCGGCGAGTTTAATCTTTAGGAAGTATGTTGAGCATTTTCTTAGCCGTTAAGTTTCCTCGTTTCACCGTGGAATTCTTGTTCCACTTTTTCTTTCGGTTGATAAGGGCGCGTCTGCTCGCTGGTACACCCCTGGGTATCTCCTTCTCAGTTGTAGCGGTGCTGAAAGTGAAAATTATATTAATTCGAAGTTTTAAAGATTGAAGATAATGTGACACAGAACAATGTATTTGTCGAATGCCGATAGTTGGAATTCGAATTACGAATTCAGCGTAGCCAGATCTTTAACACGAACTCGTGAGAAATTATCTTGATACAGAAATATCGAAAGATATCTAGAAACACAAACAAATAAGTTCATCGATCCTGCAAATTTTTACACTTTAATTTTCACTACTGTATTGCACGATGATTAGGGATATCAAGATTGTTTAGCTACTTTAGAACGTTTGGATTATTTAGTCGTGAATTATATGCTTGAAAGTATCTCTAACTGAGGAGGATATACGTGCTCATCATTGTGAAAGTGGTCTAAGCAAACATTTGTCAAAAATGTGTTTGTAATTAATTTCAAATCGCGTATCGTTCAAACATTTAAAAAATGTGTTTATCAGTTGTTTCGCATCGCGTATCTTTCAATCTAGAAGATTTTTATTGTATGTAATCTTTTAAATTTAATCGTTTAAAAGCTGTTTTAAGAGTCGCCATTTGAGTGCAAAGGGTTGAACGAAATTAATTCAATGTAATCTTTTAGTGCTTGTTATTTCAACATTATATGGAAATAATTTAGTGTTAATATCATTTTCCTTTAAATATCGCGAAACAGGATCTCACTTTCATCATTATGGGCACATATAGGTGGCAACCATGCGACAGACCACCCTGTATATATAAATTTATATTTTTTTAATATAAATTATATAAATTATTTTATATAAAAATTATTTATATAAATTATATAAATTCGTTCCTTTCATTCTAGTTTGTCGCTTTAGGTGCGTGGAAGGGTTCAAGGTTTGCGAGGTGACGCAAGAGAGGGTTTAGGGTTCCAGGCTTGGAAAGCCGGACGTTCTTTTTCGTTTTAATTGTTTCGTTATATCTTGCGTAACGGTATCGCGGTACGCATACGTAGCGAGTCGCTCGCGTGTGCACCGTACATACGCGCATGTACGTACGTGGGGTGGCACAGTAAACAGGAATTTCGAAAATCGATGGTTATTGGACGGGAGAAGTTGTCGAATCCCGGTGAAAATATACCTTTATCTTTCCCGGATCCAATCCGACGAGATATCTGCGATATTCGTTCTTCGTTCCGGAGAACCATCGCATTCAAAATTTCTAGAATCGTACTATGCAGAGAAATGACCGAACCGAATCGGACATCAACATTGATCTAAAAATCTTTGACCTAAAAATCTTTGACCTAAAATCAAGGTTGAAGGAATTAACCAGACACGGGTTCATGTTCTCTCGTTTTATTATGAATAAATCGAGAATCGTTTCGAGATGTCGACGAAATCTCTGCGCTCCTGGAAGGGTAGCTTCCTGTAGTGCTGTGCTGGGCACGGTTGGGACCCATCAAACGCTTGCTTCCCCCATCAACGTTTCTTCCGTGCAGAACGGACCTTCGCTAGTGTTTCGTGTCTTCATTTCCTCACCGCAACGGCGCTTACTGGAAGGGGACAGTGATCGCTAGGGTGTGGGGGTGGTTTTGTCTGAAACAAGTGTGCCCAGCACTGCTGTAGTGTCTTTCGCGTTTGTTAGGATCGTCGAGCGTATTCCCGTGTACATACACGAACAAGAAACACATACTGATCGTCCATCAGAAAATAGTGACCTCTACATTCAGACTCCTGACGTATATCGCGGAGTAGGGACACCACGTGGAACAGCTTTTTAGACATTCTAACAAGTGCGGAGTTTCAAAAGTTTAAAACCAGCCGTAAGCTTCGCGAAATTAAAAAAAAATGCCGATCTTGTTTATTACAAAACTTAGAAGTCATAGTTAGACTGTGGATCCGTGTGCGTTCATACAGCATTTAAAAATGTTCAAAAAATGCTGGACTATTAAATTCAATTTTTTATTTTTCTTCGATCTATAAATGCTATTACCAATAAAAATATAATTCTATTTAACACTACTTTCTCAAAATTTCTCTGCAACAATCGTGTATTGCATAAACATTCGTAGTCTAACGACGACGAGGTAGTGGAGGTACCGAGAAAACAAAACAGTAAAGTCGCGATCTAACAAAAAAGTTTGAAGGAAAATAATCAAGAAATGAATTTTTTTAGCAAACGTGTTACACAATTTGACAAGCTAAACATTTTCTGATCCAAACCGCCGCTTATTCCACTGATCTCTTAACCCGCCATTGCGCGATCTGGCTGCCTGAGGATCTCTACGATCACTGTCCCTTCCACAGGGGTTGTAAAAGTTCGAGCAGTGTAAACGTGCTGCGCGTAATCTGATAGCTGTCCTCTTCTACGATCGGCATCCTTTGAATATAAAAGAATAGTTTCCCTGCACGATCTTTGTCCCTGTTCGGAACAGGCGATGGGACACGAATCGCGACTTTACTGTATCTCACCCCTGTCGGACGATCAGTAAACACACGAGCACGATACACACACACACACACACGCAGACGGGAAGGGGCGCAGTACGTGCGTACGTGACACACATCCACGTACGCACACGTATGTACCATTATTGTATCACGACGTAGGATAAAATGTTGCATGTTGTTTCTATAATATGTGTTTTACGGATTGAAAATCCTTTATAGATGTCGTGTGTGACACAGCTTGGGGCGAGCTTTTCGCACCGCGTGTCTAGGAAGGGTGAATAGGTGAACGAGGGGGATCGATCATCTGTGGCTCGCGGTGCGAAACGGGGTTTCCGCGGATCTGAGTAAAACGAGATAGAAAACGAGGCAGAAAAATGGGGAGAAATTTTCCTCTGCAATTTCGATGGAAAGTCGAACGCATCGGCGTCGAGGTTGAGAAAAGGGGGTTGGACTGAAGAACAGAGATAGGAAGAACGATTGTTGCGGGGGTAGTTTTGAAGGGTTGGGGACTCTCTTGACGGAGGTTAGAGAGATTTTGTTTTGCCGGAAGAGAGAGAGACGAATATATTCGTCGGAGGGGTCGATGTTATCTCTGCACTTAGAAGGCGCGCGCGCGCACGCGGTGTGCACCTGGCAACTAACTATACTGTTTGATCATCGTATAGTATATTGATAGTACTATACCATAGTTGGTAATTGATTGCATAGTACATGTATCACGCACGCATAAGCATATTTAAAAAGCATATATATATATATGGAGATTATATATATATATGTATATATTATTATATATATTATATATATGTATATATATATAATTATAAAAAAAAAACATTGATATAGAGAACGTAAGGATCATGGTACCGAGAGCATTAGGGAAAACGTGGATAATGGAGATTCTCTTCGGCGGCAAGGATAAAGAACAGAAAAAAAATATTAACGATTTACGATTAATAATTATTGACGTCCCGTAGGGCGTGGTGTCGCGGGGCGGGGCTTCGAACTCGGCGTGCAGCGTTTTCTGATCCAGAGATTACGTTATCTTCGATCGGATCGCTGTGACTTATAGTACAAAGTAAACTTAACGTTTAAGGGGTAAATCGAAGGAAATATGAACACAGAGAGGGACGAACGATCGAGCCGGCAATAAATCGACGGCCGCGCGTGGATCGCTAGTTTTTTCTCGTAGGACTTACTACTATACACGCTATAATAATCTTAACACAATAAGAGCGACGATAATGATAGATTACGGTAATGATGATTCATGATTTGTGTATGTATGGTATACATATATGAAACGTTTAAGGACGAAACGAGGAACGGCGCAATGGCGGCGGCGTCGGCGGCAAACGGTCGAGGACTCGATGTGTTCCCCATTTTTTAATTAAGCTCATCATTCACGTACATTGCATACCGATCGTTGACAAGGCGAGAGTGACTCGAAAGTGTCTTTTCGCGCGACGCAAAGGTTCTGTCCCAGGACGAGCATCGTCGATTCCTAATTTCTTAGCGTTGTTCAACCTTTTAGCTACGGTACGAAGCCTAACTATCATGGAAATTTATTTGAACTACAAAACTACAATCTCTGCGAATCTACTGTTTTGGAAAAACGGGCTGAACCGTCAACATAATATATTAACTTGTGTCCATAAATAGGAAAGTGGTCTAGGAGAAAATTTAAAGAAACAATGAGTTTATCAGTTATTTCATATGACATTATTCTAAACTGAATGAATTCACAAAGTAACTTATACGATATTTTCAAAAATGAATTGTTAGATAATGCTCGTTATTTCAACATTATATGGAATTCGTTTGGAGTTAGTGTCCTTTTTACAAGAAATATTTGACGAACCACTTTGTCTCGTTGAAATGTCACAGTAGCTACAAGGTTATAATGATGCAGTTAGTTTAGTTTATATTCAGGGGACACACGCGTGCTTGTGGACAGAACGAACTTCTGTGATCTCCGGGAAGAAGAGGGTAAACATTTGAGCAGTCCTCTTCAAGTGTTCTACATATCAATGCTCTAATAGACTGTACAGATCGATTCTTTGTTTAGTATCTCTTTAGATTCATTTTAGACGACTCCGGATTTGTAAATGACCAGTGGACAGCAGATTTCTATGCAGATATGATATGAATGAGTTATGTTATGGATTTTCATAACAATTCAGAAACAAAATAAATGTACACTTTGTACAAGTACCCTTGTGTCAACGACCGAGTAGAGTAAAACATTTTTAATACTAATCCTATTGAATGCAACGTGGAAGAAGCATTTCAATAAATTTTCATAACAATTAAGAAACAAAATAAATGTACATATTGTACAAGTACCCTTGTGTCAACGACCAAGTAAACTCTAAAACAGTTTTAATACTAACTTTACCGAATAATGGTTCTCACAATATTTAGTTGGATAAAGAAATTTACCTAATCAATTTCCATGTGTAATCTCTATAGTTTCAATAATTGTTAGATGAAAGATCTGTTGATAGTTCTGTCAACAACTATAGGAATCATTGTACACTTCCATGATTCCAGATTAATTTCCACAGAAACGATACAGTTCAACTTCATCCACAATATCATAGAAAATTTCGATCACTAACGTGACGTATAGAAATTTCCATGTAAACGCCATAGTTTCAATAATTGTTAGATGAAAGATCTGTTGATAGTTCTGTCAAAAACTATAGGAATCATTGTACACTTTCATGATTCCAGATTAATTTCCCCAGAAACGATGCAGTTCAACTTCATCCACAATATCATATAAAATTTCGATAACTAATGTGACGTATAGAAATTTCCATGTAAACGCCATAGTTGCAATAATTGTTAGATGAAAGATCTGTTGATAGTTCTGTCAACAACTATAGGAATCATTGTACACTTTCATGATTCCAGATTAATTTCCACAGAAACGATACAGTTCAACTTCATCCACAATATCATATAAAATTTCGATCACTAACGTGATGTATAGAAATTTCCATGTAAACGCCATAGTTTCAATAATTGTTAGATGAAAGATCTGTTGATAGTTCTGTCAACAACTATAGGAATCATTGTAAACTTTCATGATTCCAGATTAATTTCCACAGAAACGATACAGTTCAACTTCATCCACAATATCATAGAAAATTTCGATAACTAATGTGACGTATAGAAATTTCCATGTAAACGCCATAGTTTCAATAATTGTTAGATGAAAGATCTGTTGATAGTTCTGTCAACAACTATAGGAATCATTGTACACTTTCATGATTCCAGATTAATTTCCACAGAAACGATACAGTTCAACTTCATCCACAATATCATATAAAATTTCGATAACTAATGTGACGCATAGAAATGTTTAAAAATCTGCAGTCTGATAACATGGTAGTCAACTCGTTGACAAGAATAACTCGAGACACAACGATGTCTCGCGAGTCGCCCTTGTACCACGCCTCTTCTTCCCCCGAGCCATAACTCGACTGTTACTATAATATTTTATACAAGATAGCTCTGAATAGTTTACGGCTAGTTACGCGAATAAATCGCAGACTGCTCAACCTCGTTTTAAGGTTACCACATAGATAAAGGTCGTCGCGCGAACAGTCGTCAAAGAGACATCCTCGGCCGAATATCTCTCACGTTGAAGAAGTTCGTTCACATTGATCGTTCGACCCGTTTACACTAATCCAACTAGAAAAGACTGTAAGAACTCGACACTGCCAGGGACTATCGCGAGTCCTTCCGTGACCAGTTCGTCGACGCGCCATCCTGACCGCCGTCCGTCACAATAACGGATCACAATACTTCGTCACACACTAGTACAAATGCTACCTCACACACGACATACAGGGTGCAGAGTGAATAAAAAGAAGGAAAAGAATTGAAAACGGAAAAAAGGGGGTGAATATCGAAAACACGATGAGAAAACATGGAAAACTGTTTCTCTCTCTCTCTCTCTCTCTCACTGTACATAAACTATAAACACAGTTTCCTTGCGATAGAGTCGATGGATTGTCGAGAAGTCGTGGAACAAAGGAAACAAGCATAAATTATCGCAGACGATGTAACCGAGATCATAATTTGGAAATCGGGAGGGGAGGGCCGTCGATTCGCGAGCGGTCCTTCGCCATGAGTCTTTTTCTCAGGAATATGAAAACCAAGTACAAACTACAAAGTATAATAGTCGATAAGATTTAAATAAACATAAATCAATAATCAAGCGATGCAATAGTCAAGTGTATAGTAGGGATCGTCGGTGTGCGTCTAGTATTACCGTTTCTCTTTTCTCTCTCTCTCTCTCTCTCTCTCTCTCTCTCTCTCGATCTTCATCACTCTGTTTCTCTGTTCATTAGCACGGTTAAGGTTGTTGAACAATGACTGCTATCGATTGTCGTCGAACCATTGGCAGAGTCTCGTCTCGCTAGCTTCGTACACCGCTTTTGCGAGTTAACTAATAAGTTATTTTCCATTCACGTGGTTCGAAGCAGTTCGATTTCAAAATGTCGGCCTTTTTCCAATGAATTGTGATGCAAATAGAAATTAGTTTATGATATCGGTGTACAGGTTCAATCAAAGAATCAACGAAGCAATTTTGCAATTTATAAAATTTTTCTCAACGTTTCAATCCGATTCAGGATCCTTCTCAAGAGATTTTTGCGTCTGAAAAATACTGAATGTTGTACTAAATGTTTCAAAAAATCAATAATAACTGTAAAATAAATTTTCACTAAATTTTATATATTGCAAAATTGCTTTGTTGATATCATAAACTAATTTCTATTAATTCGTACGATAGTTAATTATGATGCATTTGGTATGCAATTCAGTAGATTTGTACCCAGTCGAAATTTCAATCCTCTAGGATCAATAGTTTCAGGATTAGGTTAGGATTGTAGTGACGCACGATCGACCAATATGGCGGCGCCCTAACCTATCAAAGCGAAAAATGCTCAACTTTAAACAATCATAACTTCTAAATCATTGATCTCAGATGATTGAAATTTCGACTGCATCCGCGCTGGGCACAAATCTACTGAATTACATACCAAATACATGATAATTCGCTCGAAAAAGGCTGAAATTTTATGAAGACATGCTTCCTTCTTGAACTCTTTCGATTTATGAGATCATCCCTCAGCCTCGCTACCATCGACGAATGTTTTTCGACTTAATTAGCTTCTGGTTTCTCCTCCTCGAACAACCAACCATGAAGAACGATAAGTTATTGTTTCTTGTTGACGCACTGTTCTTTGTTGGCCGCTTTGGACGTACGCTTCGGAGGCTGATAACCGATAAGTGTCCACGCGTATACATTTATTTTTCTATCGAACAACTGACCCACCGTGAATCAACCTTCTCGCCATTGTTCTCTTCGAGCAACGTTCGCCTGTTCCTCGATCTTTTCGTTAAGTCGAGTACTCGACGTTCGCCAAGTATTAATTAACGTTTAGTTTCCAATGGATCATTCAAAATCTCAGATGCCACTATGTCAGAGTGCAGGTCAGTTTTGTTTTCAATTTTCAGTTGAGTTCGATTTCGTCATTCTTGGAAAGAGGTATTTCCTGTTCCGCCCAAGATTCTTCGGCACCGGGTGAAAAAGCCCGGTGCATTTCCCTCGAATACCCGATATCGTCCACCATTTTTGATTATCCTGTACTTGGAGGAAACTGACCATTATACAATTCTCACCGTTGCGAGTGTCTCTTTTTCATGATATCACAGCTTACCCGAGTTGCATAGTACACGAACAGAGCTGGGGAGAAATGCATTTCGAATAGTAAATAATAATCCTATTTATTTTAAAGTATGTGTACAATTTGAAAATGAAATATTTTATTTGATGCAGTATATAATTACTGAAAATAATTTATTTGAGGTAGTAATCTTTGAAAATAGCATTTTATTTGAAGAATATTATTGAAAATATTTGTATTTTGTCTTTTTCTTATTTTCAAGTTTAAATATTATTGCTGAAAATTGCTGTTTTCGATACACGGTTTCGATCAATTAATTGAATTAGCAATTCTGCCATTTAAATTTTTTCTTCCCTAATATTGCGTCTAAAAAATATTAAGAAATGTATGTAATATAGGTGGATGAACAGTTAAAAAAGGATATTCGTGCTTACTTGCTATGTATAAACTTAATTATGTAAATTGACATCAGTTCTCACTGTTCAATTTATACAATTAAGTTTATACGTATCAAGTAAGCACTAATATCCTTTTTTAAATTTTAATTCACATATACTACATACATTTTTGAATATTTTTTAAACACAATATTCTTTAATTTAAACTGCAAAATTGCTAATTCAATAAAATATTTGCATACAAATTTACTTATTGTTATCTTTAAATTTAAGTAATATATAAATTTCCCTAAAATTTTATTTATAAATTTATTCAAATAAAAATGTCTATTAAATTTATATAAAATTATATACAAATTTAATATTAGTTATTAATTGTTCAAAACTGTGCGCCGAAAACAGCAACAAATTAAATATTAAATAGTGTTGGAAATATATATTAAATTTTGTGCTTTCTAAATGGCAAATATGAACTTATTTAAACATTCATTTCAAGGGAGACATTTTTTCGTCTGAAAAATAATACTGAAATAATAACATAAAAATAATATAAAAATAATAATTGATCGAACTGTGTGCCGAAACCACAAAATTTATTATACCTTACATTTTCGAGAAGAATTTTACTTTATTATTTGAAATATTTGTTTCGCCAAAATAATGCCCACCTGTGTACACGAAAGACTATCGAATGCTGGCAATTTGAATAAATTGTCAGCCGTTTAGCAAATCAATTAAAAAAGTCCCAACGGTGAGGGCTGCGAAATGATTGTCGTCAGTTCTCGTGCGCGCACGACCTTATAGTGTAATATAATTGTATACGAAACCGCTTCTACCTCAATCAAGACAACACACGCAATTCTACCTGCTACTTCGAGATAAACGTCTTACGAATTAATCACCGAATTATTCGTCTCGTAAAATAACGATAAAGAGCGAGAGAGATTTTGTCCAGTGACACACTCGTCTTCCACAGAATGGGAGGGGTCTACAGGGTGTCCCAAAATTCGTGTACGTCCCGGAAATGGGAGGTTCCTTGGGTCATTTGAAGCGACATTTTCCTTTACAAAAATGACGTCGGCGGCTTTGTTTAGGAGTTATTAACGAAAAACACGGACCAATCAGAGCGCGGCTACAGCGGATTAATTC
>CM052339.1:7747157-7795658 GCA_028455595.1 Lasioglossum vierecki
TATAAATACTTGAGAAAGTATAATTTTTCTTTTGGTTTTCAGTATAACCCGACGCTGCAGCACCTCTCGATGGCCGGGAATGCGATTTCGGAAATGGTACCGGGATCGTTGCCGCCATTGGTGAAACACCTACACGTCGGCCGTAACCACTTGCAGAGCTTGAATCGTACTTTACGGTATGTCAGTTTCTTGGCTACTGAAAATTTTCACGTTCGTTTCACGGACCGTACAGAACGGATCGGACATCCTGTTTATCGTTCTGCCGGTGCCTCTTATTTAATTGGCTCCATTCAACGGTTGATGCAACCGGCCCGTTCTTCAGATGACCGAACGATCGAGGCGAACGCACACGCAGATTATATCCGGAGGATAGAACAATTAAACGATCTCCTCGTCACGTGTCCACGCCGCTTTAAAACACTGTTTACGTTCGAATCGTTTCAAAGCAATGTTTACGCGCGCGAGTGAGATCATCTCGCGAATCAAAGACATTGCTGTGGCTAGACTGCGCGGACTTTTCGCGGAATAAACATTTTCCGAGCGACTTCTCCGCCGCAGAAATTCATAATTCGAGAATAACAACATTCAGAGAGGCGTTCAATATCTTCGCAGTCTCTCGCCGTCTCGCCAATTCATTTCCACTAAGAATTAATCAATGTTGACCAATTAATCATTCCATGATTTTCTTGATGTACGAATGTATAATATGGAGACATATCCGTAACCACTATTAGAGAACGGATCTCATTGCAAACCAAACATTTTCTGATTTGAAAACACAAATTTGAATGAAATTTATTTTCTCCCTTTAAATTCTTCTAATCTTCTTACGGTTTGAAATTACACCTACTCGTTTCTCTCATAAATGCATCAAATCCTTCCTTAATAATACTCATCGTTACACTGTGGACCTTCGTGCAGAATAAAAACCTTTTTAATTTATTTCGCTCTTCATTTTTGTCGTAAATGCATGATAACCGTTGTCTGATCATTATGCACTTCTAGAACAACTTCCACATTCTTTATGCTTCCTCGTGTCATGGTTTTCTTGAATTACTCTTAGAAAGTTGAAAGATTCGTCGGGAAGTAAGGGCGCGCGTTCCACGTGGCTCGATTTTTGTTCCAGAGATTTGAATCAGCTGGAGTGGCTGCTAATTAACGCCAACGAACTGACATCCTTGGACGGTGAACTGCCGTCCTCCGGTCACAACTTGAAGATGCTCTACGCGGTAGACAACAAACTGACTCACTTGCCGGCGGAATTCCGCTATCTGCATCGCTTGGAAACTCTCTTCCTTCAGCACAATAAAATCCGCAGCTTGGACGGCACGCTGCAAAAAGCTCGCCGTTTGAAATTCCTCGAGCTTTCGTACAACGATTTGCAGGAGGTAATTCATTCTTCTTAATCGATCCGTTTATCAATAGCAAACGTGTCAAACGCACGAGCAACTTTCGACGATGCATGTTTCTTGCAATCCTGGAAACGAGTCTACTCCCTTAATGAACGTTAAAATTATGAACTCCCTTAAAAACCAGAATTTTTTAAAGAAATTTGAACGTTTATTAAATCTTGTGTAATTCTGTTATTGAAAATATTGTCCATCGGAAGTTACAACAGTTCCCCATCTTTCTGGCAATTTGTGGATGCCATCCCAAAAAACCGGTCATCTTTTGAATCAAAGAACGAATCGAGCAAATTTTTTGATGGCTTGGACTGAAGTGAAGCGTATTCGGGAAAGTGCATTCTGCATCGACCGAAACAAATGGTTTCCAAATAGTTTTTAACGGGTTTAGCAACATGTGGCCGAGCATTGTCATGTTGGAAAATCAATGTCTCGTGTCTGATCTCCCATTCTGGCAGTTTTTCCTTCCATGCACTCTTTAAACGAATCAGTTGTTTTCAGTGATTGATTCCGCAAGCTCTTCTTGTGTTTGACACGAGTCTTGATCGAGTAACGCTTCCAATTCTTCATCTTCAAACTTTTTCGACTGTCCAGGTCGCTCTTTGTCTTTGATGTCAAAATCGCCACTTTTAAAGCGTTGAAACCACTTGAAACACCGTGTCTTCGCAAGAGCATGTTCAGCATACAATTCCACGAGCAAACAATGACTTTCGGCTGCAGTTTTCTTTGCAAAAAAGTGATTCAGCAAAAGTTCCCGCGAATGCTGTTTCTTTTGCCAATTTTCAAAATTTTCCATGATTGAAAATCAAACACTGTTGACTGATTTTGTAGATTATGAATAGAACTTCAAAATTACGTGTATGTCAATGATTTGCTACAGCGCATACACAAGTGTTGGCATCTAGTGTCAAATTCCGGTTTTTAAGTTATAGACCCAATAATATGGGTCTAAAATATTTTCTACCTAACTTGCAACAAACTGGAGTGAAATAAAAATCTGTTTTCCTAACAAATGCATAAAATCTGCTGTCTAATTATGGCATAAAAGTCGTAATTTAAGGGTAACAAAATTTTTAAGTATTGTTCGATTAAAAAATACGAGATTCAGATTCTAGAAAATGTTTTCTAATTCTAGAATATTAGAGAATATTTTCCAGTTTCTAGTTCTAGAATATTGTCTTGAAAATGACACGTTTCAAAGACGTCTCTGTGGTACACATCTACACAGAGTTGTTATTAAAAGATCTGAAAGAATGAATCGCAGAAAGATGTTTTATATGCCTGGCAGATTAGCTGCAATTTGACGTCCGTACCGTCAATCGCATAGAAATACGCGTAAAGTGCGAGTGCACGATCACGGTGCATGATAACACGTGGAGGCGTTCGTTCAATGTTCCGTGCATTAAGTCAATTACTGCATCCTAACGTAATTATTATGTCGTGCGCTTCCGTCCTGCGGATTAAATTTTTATTGGAACGGACGGGTATACGGCAGTCTTCACCGGTAATCCATTTCAACCGACTTCTTCTGAACGATCGATTCGAAAGGTTTCGCTTTTCACTATTGAGGAATCACTTATTTCAAGAAAATAAATTCTAAAAATGTATGTGCTGTTAAATTGTATGAACATAGTTAATATAATGAAGTGAATCAATTTTCATTGAGAGTCTTACAAAAATAACGAAAAATAGAAACGTTTTAGTTCGAGGCAAATTATGTAATTGATCGTTCTACGTAGCGTCTATAGATTAACGCATATTTTCTGCCAATTCTAATAAATACTTCGTGGAACTACTTCTTCAGTTTGTTGCTTCTTATAATTTAAAAAACTTTTAAGATATCGAGAAATCTTTCGAGATTCGTTCATAGGTCACCAAAGACATGTTCAAATTTTCGTCAACTCAATTGTATATATACAATTATAGTATACTGGAGTGAAATGGAAATGTATGTTTTCACGTTTTGCCCTTTTCTCGAACATATACAAATTTTTATACAATAGAATTACTACTTCAATGCCAAATATATCTCTTTTTATGCTTGAAACACTGCATTTAAAGTTTCGAGATTGTAAGTACTACATGCGAGTAATTTAAAGTGAAATGATATCAAATCCGCTGTCCAATGATAAGCTACGTCCACACTGAGGCAATGTCGACGAAGTAGCTCGATCTTGCTTTGGTGTGAACGTAACCGAATCGTAGATAGACCAAAGATTTAGCCTCGAGGGCAAAAAATATGAAGTTTTATTAGTGGAGCGTACGGGGGCTAACCTCGAGATTGTGTGCGGTAAAAGCAACTTTTCCAACGGATCCGGAAAGTTCTGGTTTATCGGCGAGAATTGTTTCGTAATCCCGTTATCGAAAGATGATGTTTTCCATCAGTTGACAGAGGAGGATTTCGTGGAAGCCGAGATGCTGGAAGACCTCGAGCTTGGACACAACTCTTTGAAGTCGTTAGGCGGCACGGTTGGTGGCGACAGCGATGGAAACGGGGGCAACAGTGTCCTTTACCCTCTCAGGTCTTTGAAGAGCTTAAACTTGACGCACAACGAGCTCCGCGAGTTCTCGTTCGCCTCGCTTCGTGGTTTGCGCGAGCTACGATTGCTTGATCTGTCGAACAACAGAATCGCCCGACTTCACCGTCGACGGACACCCTCTGAGGTACTTATCCTTCTTGTTGTTTAAGGGCGATGAGGAAATACTCTTACGCACGCCCCCCTCAGTTGAAAGTTGGGGGTAGTGTGAGACTCGGCTCCCCTAAGATGATACCTATAACCACTAAATTAATAAATAACATATATAATAATAATAAAATAAATAATAAAGAAAAGCCCAAGGTTTAAACACCCTTCTCACTCTTCTGTTTATCCGGGAAAAAAGAAGGTACTTATCCGAGGTACTTATCCTTACAGTACCTTACTACCAGTTGAACCCTAGTAACATTGATGGTTGGCATTTTATTGGGCCTTGGTCGTAATGTTGGTATTTATGTAGGTGGACAAAATGCTAGACTATTAAATTCAACAGATTTTAGTACGATTTTTTAAAATACGGTACAAAATAAAATTCTATTTTCTTCCTTCAAAGTCAATAATAAATGCTACTAGGGTGTTTCATTGCTCGACACATTAATTTGATCTACTTTGGCGATTCCCGGATCTTCGGAAATATTGAAATTACGCGTGGCTAACATGTTGTCCATCGGTTACATTAACAGAATTTAGTGGAAGAAGAAGGGGAGGAAATGGCAGGCAGCAACATACAGGACATGCGTCTTCAACACAACGAGTTACGGAGCTTGGATGGCTCGTTGTTTCTGGGGATGAAGGAACTCCAAAGGTTGAACCTCAGCCATAACATTCTGGGACCGACAATCGGACCACGCGATCTACGGGGTCTCGACGGACTTAAAGTGCTTGATCTCTCTCATAACGAACTCACCACTCTTGAGGACACGTCAGAGGTATGATAGCTGTTCGTTACCTGTAACAATTAAACATAGCCATTATTCACGCGGAATTATACTAAATCAACTTCTTTTAATGTTTCAATTTTTCAAATAAAAGTTTTGTTGAAATAAAAGATAGCGGAAACGTTGAAAGAACTTTAACCTTTTGCTGCATGCCTTTCTTAATTGGGATGAAAAAATTGAAACAAATTTAAAATTAACATTTTCAGAAAAATAAACATAGCGAGAAGAATAATAAATTGTGGTAAAATACATTCTTAGTTTAGTATATACCTGATTTGTTAACTGCATCAGATATGACACACTATGCAGTGAAGGGTTAAAAGAATATTGCATTTGTTCGAAGCCGACCGGAAATGTATGCACAAGTATCCTTGACAAAGATATTGATTCGATCTTTGTTATGATCAGACAGCGGATCTTTGTACAAAATAAAAATGTTCTACCTGAATAGTAACAAACTGGACTTCTTAATATGATTAATTGGTTGGAAGTGATATAACAGGATTTTGAAATTCTTCTAGTACTTTTACTGTTTTAATCTACACCTACCCGGTTTTGTCACAAATGCCTAAACTCCAATTATTTTGTCCTGAGTAGAGTTTCACCTAGATAGAGTCACCTAGCCTAAACAATTGATATATGACTAGAAGGAGTAAAATATATGGTATTAATCTTAATAAATTTAAAATTATAAATAGTATTATAATTGTTAAAAAATAATAATATTTGAAGTAAATTTTTTTTTGATAATTTTGAGAATTCTTGAAAATTTTTTTTATATAAAATTGAGGACAGAAACCTCAAGAACCTACCTAGGTGACTCTATATCTAGGTGAAACTCCTAGATAAATTGTGATAAATGAAATAGTAGTGTGTGATACGAGTACCGTACGATTTTAGACATGGCTACCGTCCCTGGAGGAGCTAAACGCATCGCACAATCGGTTGGTGACACTGTCCGAGAGGGACTTCCGTGGTTTTCCAGCTCTCTGTTGGGCGGATGTCAGCACGAATCGGATACGCAGCCTGTCGCCAGAACTGGTAATGAACACACGCTGCACCGTTCACGGTGTTCAAGATGTACTGCGTATATATCTTCAAGGTAAGTGCCACCCGACTGTGCGAATGACGAACCTTCTCTCAATTACCGCAATGTTTGCAAACGATAAGAATTCCTCGTCACATTCGAGAAACCCGCGATCGTTTATCTCCCCTGACGCACGTCGAACATCGTCCGAAAACACCTTCGGTGCTGCAACAAATGGAAAACTATTATTAGCGACAAACACAGGTGTACTCGCCTCAAGGATGAAGAGAGTCAGCGAAGAAAGATTAACAAGTCTTCGTGTTATCTTATCGTTCGCTCTTCTTGCTACCTTCTGTATTTGCACAAGAAAGTTCTAAATTATTCACAGAGAATTAAAATTAAATGAAAATTTTCAATAGTTGTATCGTTCGCTCTTCTTGCTATGACTTAACTGATTCATAGAGTATGAGAACGTTTTTTTGAACGGTGAATCATTGACGTTGATTGTCTTTATAGAATGCGACAGAGGAATGTAGGTAGCAACATCGCAACAGACACGTTGACGTGGTGTAGAGTTTTTCTTGTTGGCCATTAATTATATAGGCATTCGCAATGAGTCATTAAATAAAAGTCTTAGAACCCGAGCTTATTTACATAGGTACACTCGCTTCAGAAAATAATAGATTGACTCGAAAGATTGAATTCAACTTGCAGAAGGGTGAAATTGATTTGCACAAGGTTGAGTTTGACTGGTAAGAGGGTGAATTCTATACGAGTGTCTCCTGCAGTTATTTATTGAAGAGAACAAATTGTCCGGTGGCAATTTTCCCGTAGGAAAAGCTCATTGGACGCAGTGCGTGTCGCGGCGCGGCATGACAATACACGCGTGGCCTGATCGGCGAAGATCGAAGGGCAGCGAGAAAACAGATCGTGGTGCGCGTGATGCGCAAATGCTCGCAATCGTAGCCAGCCCGTTGTAAACGAGCAAATCGATGCGGAGCGATATGTGCACGTGGGCCGTGATTTCGCCCTCCACCCTCGCAAGAATAACGAGACCGTCGTCCGACGTAGACGCGTTGAATGGGCGCCAGCTTGTAATTAATAAACGCGTCGTTAAGTGTCGCGAGGACGGTCGCCGCGCGTAAGACGAAGCAGGACGGAGAATGAACGGGTCATGAGAGTGGCCGATGTGCCGGCGGACAATAAATTACTGACTGATAATCACTGTGGCTCCGTTCAGCTTCGGAGCCGCGTTTTATTTTGTTATAAGAGTTACGTTTCGCGCGATAACCCCCGTTCTGGCGCCATCTCGCATTATTTATTATATGTATATGTATACGTATGGCCGGCGACGAACGGTTCGCCGCTGTTGTTATTGTTGAATGCACTGGTTTTTCGTGTGGCAGCCGGACGTTATCGTGTCGAATCCGCCGTTATCGCCGCGACTTCGTTATTCTGCTTGGCGAAACAGTTTGTTCCTCGTTCCCGGCCATCAACCGGCAGCCCTATCCCGAACCTTGATTCGCGACCAACGTCCCTGGCCGACGTTGTTATTGCATCTGCAACCGGGCGATTGTGTGTTTACAACGCGACGCACAGTCGTCCAAAATCGTCAAATCGCCGAGAACATTCGCTCCATTGTTATCTACGCGTTATCCGTTACGAGAGAACGGTCGTATACGTTTTTTTAGGTCGCGCCATTCGATTCTAACAACGATAGTTGACATGCCAAGACGTTCATTTCAAATTCACAATCAGATTTTGTCTTCTTGACTATTTTTCTTCAATAACATTTTCCAGATTTCTTGAATTTTTAAATAAGAATCTTCGCAGTTCGTAAGATCCGATATTTTCATTTCTATGAAACTTTGATTATGATAATATTCGTAGCAAACATCGTGGTGTTGTTGGTCCAAAGTGTTTTATCAGGCCAATGATTATGCTAACAAAGCAGTTCGTAGAGCAGTTCTTTCTTTTAGGTATTCGATTGATTACCTTCTTTGTTAATAACAGAGAGTATAGAATACACAAGCGATAAATAATTATTATGCTTACTCTTTCTCTTACAAGTTTCATAAGACGTCCAACATACGCAACCGTGATAACTGGCAGAAATTACTGTTTGTACACAGAATGAGTCATTCGACTGACATGAGATGGATGATAGCTTCTATCTCTTTAACGGGAGAGAGCAGAAACTTGTGCTCCTTTCTTTTTATCATCTAATTGCGATAGATTCTCGTTTTCTTCTTCACTTCTTTTTTCCACTTCGTTAACTATTAATGGAAGAACATGGCCATTTCATTCAGCTCTCTTGCAATTGGTGCAGACGATTTTTACTTCCCATAAGAATCTCGTGTCCATAACGTGGATCTGAAAGTGTAAACATTTCGATTATAATCATTGTCTTACGGACGAACGATACTAAAACTGATTTTTACTTTCCCATCGTAACGCGATCACCCGATGTTTTGTCTTTGCAGACAACCCGGTGCTCTGCGACCCAGGACTGGCAGACTTGACCGTGGCCCTAGAGGTGAACCACGCGAAGGTGTACGGGGTTGCAAACGAATGTCCGACGACGCCACCGGAACAGACGTCTCCACTTCCGCCGCTGCCGGCGACGTTGCTGTTGGCCGCGGCGGCGGCCGCTTCCGGTGGAAACGTTTCCTTCGCCGCAACCCTCGAGTAGGTGTCCGAGGATCGAAAAATAATCGCAACCGATCGACACGCAGCGATGTTCGAGGAGACGGGGTGCTACGGACATAGAAAACCACCACCGGAAGTGCGCGACTCAACTGGCCGTGGTACCACGGTGCAACCAACCTCGCTCTCACTCTACAAGCTCGACACGGACGTTTTAATTTGTTCTATAAAACGAAACGTGAAGAAGCAAGAGGAAAAAGAATAGACAGGGAAGTTGGTCGACGAGAATATTTGTTCACGCCCGCGATTAAACAGCTGACTACCGTTCACACAACTTAGAAGTCAGCCTCTCCGCTAGTAGATATTAAGTGACGAGAGATATATATTTATTTTAACGAGCTTCGATCACACGTTGTGCCAGTGCGGTTCCTTTTGTCACCGGCAGGACAATTTCAGGCGGACCTGTATCGATGCAGATCTGGAATAGGCGAGATCGAGATGACGGATGCTTGACAATGGACCGTCGACACGCGGTAATCGTGATCCTGTTGTAGATGTCTAGAAACAATATGCGAATCTTACGATTTTGTAATAGGTGACGTTGTTACGACGCTGTATATAATTATTAATCCTGACGCAGTCCGACAAGTTGGACGAGACCTTTCACAGGGAAAGAAAAGATGGAGGACAGAGAAAGACTGGTCAAATAATTTCTAAATGGGTTGTTAAACTTTTTATAGAATACCTTTGTAATCACTTTACAGTATATATTTTGAAGTAAGGTTGGCTACAGATAAACGTAGGCATCATTGAGAAATTGTATTTTTAACAAAATGTCGAAGCTACATTTTGAAGAATTCTCCACCCGTTTTATCGAATATTAACTCTTTATGAAACTCACTTTAAAATATATACCACAAACTGATTACACAGGTATTTTGTGTAAAATCCAACGTTTAACATCTTTAAAATGACGGTCTTCTTTTTACCCATCATCCTGTCTTTCCCCTTTGACTCGAGCTTCGAGTCACTGTATCTTAAAAACTACTTTCTAATCGAAGTTTGTCGTATTCTAATATCTTAGTAGTACATTTAGAGGAAACAAAATCGGATAACAGTTACACCGGTTTATGTTAAGCAAAACTGAACACTGCAAGAAGTTTCAGAAATGAAGATTCAATCGATTGTATATATACATTTTGAGTAAAAATCTCTGAAGGTATCTTCTCGAACATGTCGGACCACACGTCTCAAAACGCCATAGGCTCCCTATTTCCGGTAGACGCGCGTTCTCTTTGAACTCGAACTCACGGACACCATTCGTTTTCGCCTAACTTTTATTCTGAATAACATGGTCGCGTTAAAGAAACGGCATATGATTTGGTGGAGATCGTCATTAACCAATCATCGTAGATCATCGTTAATCTTTGCTTCGAAGTATTATCCATAACGCTTGCGCGATATATCGCGTTACCATAATCTTCATGCATCGATCGCATTTAGATTATTCGTCAGAATATTATCGGATGATACGACTGAGATCTAGCGTGCGTTTATAATATATATATAATAAGATAATAATATAGGTGACAACTTCAAGGAACATCAATGAACGCTAAACATCATCTTTCTTTTCGATTGAATTATATTGAATTAACTTTTTCAAAGTTCTCTGTACATAACGTCAGTATTCGACTTTCCGAGGAACGACAAAAATTCTTTGAACGTTAATTTTCAATAAATAAACGAATGAAATTCTAAGAAGATTTCGAACACGAAGAAACGTTGCGCCATTGTGAAAATGAAGTTGGACCCGAGTTCTGATTATTGCTGAAATCGGCGGTCAAAATGGAGCTAAATAATGGAAAATGATTTTGCTAGATTAATAATCGTATCAAGGCCGACTGTTACCAACAATGTGAGCACGGCAACGCGTTCTTCACATCATAGTAATCCATCGATTCCCATCGGCGCTTCGATCATTAATTAAATTCCTGAATGATCGAGTAAATGAACGATCGGTCGGGTCAATAGTGTAAGTGAAATCTGTTAACTTATGGTGTGTACGCGATATGGGCTGATTGGCAGTGGGCGATCAATTGACCCTCTCGTTAACTCGTACCAATAGGGATGAATTGTTATCAACGTGCTTCTATGCATACATAATCAATTGGCCCTTTCCATGTACCAGTAAGGCGCGCCAATGTTTCGTGCGTAAACTATATTAGCGATTTAAATGAACGTAATGTTTGAAATTAAATGAACGAGCCACGAATAAAGAGAATTCGATTCCCGATCGATGGTAAACTATTCACAGACTGCGAATGCTGTAGCACTTGATTCGCTAAATTTCGATTAACGTCGAACGGATGAAATTCTTCTTTTAACAATTAAATTTTCGAATAAATTTTTCCATTGTTCGCGTTTACGGTTAATATTAAAATTTAGAAACATTCGCAATCCGATAACGACGTTACACAATAAGGACATATATTTTCGCCGGAGTTCTCCGAACGAAGTACAATACCGAACAATATCGACGAAATTCTAATTATAACGTAATGATAGTGCTGCACTTTCTTCATGCATCTTCCTTCTTTTTTTTTGTATGTCATTTTTCGATTATTTATAATTCTTTTTTATATATATAAATGTGAGAAAACAATCGTTGACGCCGACTGCTGGCTACATATTAGCTAGGACTCGAAATCAAAATAATTTATCAGCTAAGTATTTTTAATTAAGCGCATTCTAAGCACTGCGAGAAGTAAGAAAGAAATTGTTAAGTATTAAACGATATTTATAACATTTGTTTTGGCGAATAAGCAAGACGCATATATAAAATTTAGTAAAACATATTTCAATTCCAAGCAGACTTGATGATTCTTCTATTCGAAAACAACGTTTGATTCTCGCATGTCTATGAAAACAGGTATAATTACAAATATATCTTTATAGGTGCCATATATAAAATAGAAATCGAATGGAAACCTGTTTGTAATTTTAGTACCTAAGTAATTTATCCACACTGTGATTAGCAGTTTACTGTTTCTGACATGAACTGTAGGCAGGTAGTATGTCAAAACGAGCGACACGATTAATTCTATGTAACAATACCAGAAAATGATTATACTAATGATAAATATTATATTTTAATAAGATACTAATTGTTAAGCCTGCGACGTCTAGCACTACAAACTCTATACATGTAACGGACGTTTTAGATATCTTAGTTTTTATTAATAAAGGCTTTAATCTTATAACAAACGAATTTGCATCATTTCATTATCAAAAATGAAGGAACGAGTAAATGTAAAATGTCAAATAATTTAATTAATTTGCATTTAAATAATTATCAACAAAAGTGCGTCTCAATTTATAAAGAAATGCTGTAATATCTACAATTTCCAACTCTCCGGAAGAACTAATGATCCCTTTAAAATCAAGGAAGTGTTCTTTCTTCAGCGTTGGTTGAATTTCTTCCACTGAAAAATCCTTCATTTTACTTTCTCCTCGCGATTGTTACAAGAACATTTACTAATTGTAGTAATGAAAATCAAATACCTTTCCACTGATCGTTAGAATTGATTAAACGTACAAAATATTTGTCATTTAAATCTACATTTCGTATAAAGAATGAAATTTGTACACGCTCGTATCCTTTGGGATCGAGTAAGGATATATGGAAGTCTAGATGCTTTTTATAAATATGACATGCACGTTTAATAGCGTTCCATTTCAAGAGCTTGTTTTCCGTATTTCTTTCCCTTTCTGAAAAATGTCAAGCGTCATTTAAAGTCAATGCATTGAAACCCTTATTAACTCAGCATGTTCTCCATTTCATTTCCAAATTGAAATGCGAATACTTATGTCATTCAAATGGAACTTTTTATATACCTTGTTTCAAATCAATTATTTCCAAAGACAAGTCATCCCTTTTTGTTTTAGCATTATCCACTTTCTCTGTCAATATTGCACTCTGTTTAGACGCATTTGAAATTCTCTTGTCCACTTTTTTAAGCTCTAATCTTGTCTCATCAGTTTCGGAATTCAGTCTTGCAATCTTTCGTTGTGATTCCAATATTTGATTCAATCTCAGCGCCCTTTCCTCTTTGCTGTCTAAACAGATCGCAAATTTAAGTTACAAAAATGTTTGACATTCGAAGTGATTTGAAAAGTTCGCGGTTTCAGAATGAAAACATACAATTTTCATACTTTAAGGTTATGAACGTCGCTTCGAGATGTTACAATAAAATTTTTCTTGTTATTGTCATTTACTGATGAATCCGTAAACTTTTCAAACAGCCCGCATTCTATATATAACCGTCATGCATATTTACACAAAAATCGATTGCCAGACCAAGATTAAATAACTAGAAATTTGCACAAGCATTACAAACACTTGTTCTAAGAAACCGAGAAGGACACAACGATTCGATTTTGATGTTTACTTTGCGATAACTGTGAACGTATTCGGGAGTACTATCAATTATTACGTGAACACATGTTTCATCAATGTAATACATCGAATACTGTAAAATTACAATTGTACCATTTTGATAATGAATCGCAGCGTCTACGTTGGCGGCAATGTTCGCACGATAATTATAACAATGAGCCATCAAACGTTCCAACACAGGAAACTCCCTGTTCTGTAGAACATGCAAAATGTCACACTTCAGATCTTTCATCGTCACTTTGTTATTTATACAACAAAACTCGCAAACACTTTTCCCAGAAAACCATAACGGTTGCGCCAAACGGTGTTTACTAGGATCTCCATTCAAATTTGAACGTGCAGTACTGCCAACGAAATAAATAAAGATTACTGGCCTTTGAATTTCAAAGTTGAACCACGCTGCATAATGTAATCCACCGCCAGTTGAACACACTAAACGATTATATCATTATCAATCTTTATGTCTCGTATGTTTACAACTCTAATTGATGTCATTTTTTAACTTTTCATTCCACTTCGTTAAAAGAAATTCATGTGAACTGCCCTGATGTACGCTATACATGGTACTGCAATTGACAATGACACTTCAAATAATAAACAAAATTTAATATTTAATAGAATATTCGTTTTTCTTGGGAATAAAAAATCAAATTTCTTTTAAAAGAGATTTCTACAATTCTTTTCGAGAAGTTTTGTGGAAGAACTTTCTAGACGTCGTGAAAATTGCGGGAATTTCAAAAATTTGAAACCGGGCGCATGCGTTTCAAAATTTTAAAAATACCGCTCTTATTTATTAGAAAATTTGAAAGTGATAGTTAGACTACGGATCTTTATGCATTTATATAGCATCCGAAAATTTTCAAAAAATGCTGAAACATAAAATTCAATATAATATTTTTGTAAAATATTATCCGCAGTCTGGTTATAGTATAAGAGTTAATACATTTAATTAACAAATTTTTGTTATGAATAGCTATTACGAATGACTAAAATTGTTTTGGCTACCAGTAACCATTAAAACAATACTTTTACTGTTATCGCATAAACAATAACGTCGGCAAACATCGTCGTTTAATTTTTAAAAGTGAGAGAGCGATTAATGGAATAAATTGAAATTATAGTAGTAAAGATACGACAATTGGGAATCCTTGATAAATTTTATGAATTTATATTTCTTATTCGAGTTAAGAAATCGTTCGTGTAACACGATCATATAGAATCGTTTACTTTGCTTAATTGTTTCCCAACGAAGATCAAGTTAATGAGTTACATATTTGCATTAGATAGTCGCATAATTTGTACTTTTGTGGTAACGAACACATGTGATACAAATATTATTCAAACAAACCTCGCCGATTTCGTATAGTAAGAAATATTATTGATACAGTTGTCATCTGCAACAGATCTGGCTCATATAAAAGGCCCGGCAAATCCGAATTACAGCACACAGTCTCCAAGAATCATCAATAGCTTGTCATTGCTAGCCGAAGCAGAGCACAAGCCGAAAATGATCTTCCGAGTTTTACCCATCTTCGTCATCTTTGGCGTAACAGCTATTCTGGTAACGTATACGCCCTACCTTGTATTTTACAACTTTTAGTTTCGGCATATAAATGCCTTTGATTGTGCTCTTCAAGTCATCATTTACTTATCATTTTAAGAAATGTATACGTACTCTACTGAAAAATACGAACTTAAAAGTAGACAGTGAATTTTATGCATTTATAACAAAACATTAGGTGAATTTTAATTAATTGTCTGCAGGCTGCGCCAGTTGCCCAAAACGGAACTAACTCCGATGCCTCTGTAAGTATATACTGATATACTATCTAACGTTGAATTAAAATGATTAATACCATAGGATTCGTTCGACTAACCAAAGGTTTTCATTAAAATGTAAACATCGTTGAAGAATCGCTTACATCCTATTATTCACACAGAATGCTGGAAACTCTGGCAAAAACGAGACCAGCAACTCCATCCAAGATGTTCTTGCAAGCCTGCAGGAAATCATCGAAACCGCCGAACACGCTGTCGCACAGCAAATGCAGCAAGTGGCTGACGAAGCTGCACAGATTGCGAGCAATGTAACCAATACTGTCTCAGAGATCCAAAACACGACCCAGGGTATCGCGGTTGATGCGGCAAATTTGCTGGGAAAGACTCTTCAGGAAATCCACAATGGAACAGCTAAGGTCTTAGACGAAGCGAAGAACATCACCCAGAACCAGATCAATCTGGCTAAGGCCGCCTTAGTCGCATTGGCAGACAAGATCCAAAAAGGCGTTGCTACTGCGAGTAATGTAACATCCGGCGACATCAAGGAGATCAACCAAAAAATAGCAAATCTCATCAATAATGGTACCCAAGCTTTGGAGAAAGCCAACGATGATTTAGCGAAATCTATAGTTCAGGTGCAAAATAACGCGGCTGAGATCTTCAAGAACGTATCGCAAAACGCGAGGAAAGACTTGCAGAATGCTCTTAAGACTGCTTCAAATCTAACACAGGATGCGGAGAAGGACGTTGCTGGTGTCATAAAACAAGTAACAGAGAACTTGAACAAAGCTAGGAATGAAACCCAAGCGGTCATGGGCTCCATTATTGATGACATTAAGAATGCAATCGAAGGGATCCAACAGAATGTTACTAACATCATCGACCAAACGAAGGGCCTTATTAATGAAACGATAAATAACATTAAAATCGAAGCTGGCAAGATCGCTGACCGCGCAAAGGCCGACGTTCAGGAAATTGGCAAAGTTGTTGCTGGTACTAAGATCGAGCTTTCCAAAATTGCGAACACGACCGTCGAGGCTATCAAGAACACGACGAAGGCTGCTATAAGCGACATCGGCAAGATCATTACTGGAGCTGCCGACGTAGTCAACAAAACCCAGGAGAACATCGTAAAGAACATAGACAACGCCATCCAAACTGCACAGAACATCACTGACGCCATCGAGAAAAACATCCAAAAGTTGAATGAAAAAGGCAAAGAAATCCTCCAAAACGTAACGCAGGCAGTTGAAAATGACATCAAGAATGCCAAGGAAAATGTTTCCAAAATAGTAGGCGACATCAAGAACGACATTAAAGGGCAGCTACAAAACGTGAAGAACATTATTGGTAACATCACCACCGACGCCGATAAGGTCAAGGAAGCCGTGAAAGAGAATATCGAGCAGATCGCCGGCAACGTTAACAAGACTCTGGGTAATTTAGAAAACGACGTGAAGAATGTGATTGGCGATGTGAGGAACAATACTAAGAACATCTTCGACAACTTGAAGAACATCACAGAGGCTGGAGTTAGCAATGTTCTGAAGGGTATCCCGAAAGCGATAGAGAATCTTCAAAATGTGACTCATAAAATTTTGAGTGACGTGCACAACGTTACGCATGATGCTTTGAAAGACGCTGCGAATATTGCCTCTGATTTGTCCCACAACATCGCAAACTTTGCTGATCACGTTGCGGACGATGCTGGCGATTTGCTAAAGGGTGCAGAGGATACTGCCCAAAATATCACCGCCGGTATTTCAAATGGTATTCATAATGTCTTCCAGGGCGCGGTTGCTGTAGCTCAAAATGTCGCGAGCCATGTTGTCAAAGGATTGCAGGACGCGGCTCACACTGTTGGGGATGGTGTAAAGGACGCTGTGAACGCAAGTGCTCATCTTGCTAGTAACCTGGCTCATGGTCTCAGCGACGGTGTGCAGGACGCTGTCAACGTAGGATCTCACATCGTTAGCGGCTTGGCTCATGGTGTTGGAGATGGATTGAAAGATGCTGCCACTGTGGGTGACCAGATCGTTGGCAACTTGGCCCATAACGTCGGAGTCGGCTTAAACGATGCTATAAACGCCAGCAGTCACTTCATTGGTAACGTGGCCAATGGTATTGAAAACGGCTTGAACGACGCTGTAAACGCTGGCAGCCATGCCTTTGGTAACTTGGGCAATGATATCCTTAAGGGTGTAAACGACACTCCAGTGGTTGGTAGCCAAATCGTTGGTGGTTTGACCAAGACTGTAGGAAATGGTGTACACGATGCTGTGAATGCTGGCAGTCATCTCGCCACCAATGTGGTCAGTACTGTTGAAGGTGGTGTGGCAGATGCTGCTAAAACAGGTGGTGATATCGCTGGAGACATCATGGGCGGTATTGCTGACTTATTCGGTTAAATGTCGAATGCATGCTTTCCGTATCATCTACGATGGATCAACAACAACAACGCCATAAACTGAGAAACCATTGAACAATTAAACAAAATAGCTTTTAATCAAGAAAGAACAGTAGCAATTTTCAGCATTAAATTCTTAATGAAACAAACAAACAACTGACCTGCTGAAAATTGGTACAAGCTTGGTTGAAACGAAACATTATACGTTATTCTATGTTCTAAGTAAATTGTTACTTGTTGCATTAATAAAATTTAGTAAATAAAAACTGTGTTCGAATTCGTATCACTGAAACATTATGTTAGATCGTGGCTCCGGTGGATGTATATCATTCCAACACGCCACTTCTGTCATTTCCAAATTTCCATCTTCAGTCAATGTCAGAATTTGTTTTCCTGAACTGTCTTTCAGCTTTATGGACAAATCCGAGGCGGAGTTTGGTATAGCTACCATTGTGGACTGCATAGGTGTTTCGTTGATTTCAATCGGTTGCAAAACGCGTACATATAATGGTTGTCCAGGTGCACAATTATCTATCGTCAATGTTCATAATGAGAAATAGGTTTTATTCAAATATCGTTTTAAAGGAAATTCTTACCAGAAGCTAAAATGTTTTGAATGGGTAAGTGTTCTGAATTTGATAATCTTATAACAGGTATGTTCTCATTGTGATTCGACATTTGTGGCTCCGAGTATGATGCGTCAATTGTCATAATTGGTAGGCTCGGTTGCATAGATTTGTCTAGGATTGGAATATCCATCACAGTCTCACTGATATTTTTCATAGATAATTCTGTAAAACATTGATTACCTTACTTTAATAAGTTACAGGGAATCGAATCACTACTACTATAAAAATAAACATTTAGAAAAACCTGTATGTCCGTTTTGATTCCTATTTTGATCAGTTGTGTCTTTCTTTAGATCGCAATTGTGGGATTCTTGCTGATTTTCAAAGAATTGTATACCACACTTATCGCAGACTATTTTCTGTGTAATATGTTCTCTAACATGATGCACCATAAACGAATTATGAAGAGTGGTGTATTGGCACTTATCGCATTGCAACCAAATATTACTTTTCTTATTTTTGATGTCTTCGTTAACGTAGGAAGGTAAGGCAATGTCTCCTTGTTGGGACTGGTGACTGGCTACAGGTTGACCTTTACATTTCGTGATTTGCGGTGGCTGAGACCGTTTTTGTTTCTCGTTAATGTCGAGAAGCTCTCCTTCTTCTAAGGAATACTTCCGCTCCAAAAATCTTAGTACATTATCCCGCAGAGTAATCATCTCTACTTCGAGTCTGTCGAGCGTGTTAATACGATTGGCACAACTTCTACAGATAACGTCGTCTTCTGATATCACTACCATATATCTGTGGTACGTAAAGAAGATATTAGACATATAAATAAAGAACGTGTTCAAATATAAATAAAAATACAACATAATACCTCTCGCCAACTAGTTCTCCAAGTTTCTCTATTACTCTAGACCTGGACGTTTGTGTTCTACAAGTGGCCAGTGCATAATGACGTCCTTGAATAACTGCATCGCAAACAAAGCATTGTAAATTGTCTAATGTCTTTGATTCATTACAACTACTATCTGGAATACTGGGAACTGCTACGTTTGTACAATTGTTAGTAACATCTTCCAGACATGTGTCAGGATATTGACCAATTGACAACATTGTAGGTGTATTTGTCATTTGGTGAACGAAAACGATTAGTTTGAACCGAAATCTAAGGTTAAGACCAACGATGTAAAGAGGATGCTAACAATCACTGTCAACAGCCGACACAATATACGTGACCAGTTTGTAGTTTAAATATCATCTATACTTTTGGTACATTATAGAAGCATATAATTAATAACGATTTTATGTTGTAGCATACTATTAAAAAATTGACGAGATTGAATATGCGAATACTTGCAGATAGGAAATCAGAGGAAATCTCTGATACTCCATAATTATATGCCACCTTGCGAAAATAAATAAAAGTAAAAAATATGAAGGTAAGTTCGAAGAAATCGATCTCCGAATTTCTCTTATGGTTTCACAGAGAATTCTTACAAAAGGCAAAGTTGTCTATGGTGAAACGCAAAAATTTCTATCAAACGTTTTATTGGATCGAAGAGTGAACAAGTATACGGAAGAGAAAACCGAATACCGAGATCTGTATAATAGTATTTATTGTAATTATTTATATGTGATAAGTTTAGCGAATTTATTATACGTCCATTTACATTAAGAATTAAAAATCGACACTTATGATCCTCCAAAGAGTTTCACCAAATATATTTTGATGCACAAATAATCGCTACTTTTACACAACTATACTTAGGATGCTTATATGAATAATTTCCTTTACAGTTATTGTTAACATTAGCGTCACTAAATATACTTAAATGGTGACTTCTTGAATTACAAAGGAATTGAACATTGTGAAGTTTACAGCGTTTACCGTACATTTCAAGCATATCCAATATCTCATATACGCGAAACCTAAAATTTAACAACACAGTTACGAATTTTTTGTCCTACGACCCTGTAAAACATGTTAATGATGAACGATCATCGAACTTAAAATTCTTTACAAGTTCTGATACACTTATATGTACAAGAAATTCATCATACGAAAACGAAATCCATCAAATGGTTCACACTTTCGTCTGTTAATATTAATTAAAGTAGTTATGCTTTCGACTTTGTAAAAAATAATGCTGCAATATGAAATAACTTTCACGAAACTTCTCTACAACTAATCTTTACGGAGTTTTGCACACCTTGTTTGTAGGAAAATAATAAAATAAAATACATACATACATATATATATTAATATGTATATATATATATATATATATATATACACATATATATGTATATATATGCATATATATATATATTTATTTATTTATATGTATATATACATATATATATATGTATGGATATGATTGAGACGTACTAATAATTCTTGGACTTTACATATCTATTTTCTCAAGTTTCACTACTTTCACTTCCTGTTTTTTAATGTTCTCCTTCTCGTCTATCTCGTTTTTCTCGTTGTCTCTTTCCTTATCTTTCCCAGGATGTTGCAGTTTCTTGTCAGAATTACGAAACCGATCATAACGAGAATCTTCATCGTCGCTGGATTTACCTCCAGCCTCTGTTTCCCTCAAAATGTCGCCTAAATCTTTGTCGACGTCATCCCACAATTTATCAGCACTGTCGCCATGGTAAAGATCATGATCATCGTCTTCTTCTTCTTGAGCCTGTCCATTCTTACTCTCACTCTTAATACTCTTCTCGGGTTCAGAAACGTTTCCTTTCTGTTCAACTGGTTTACCAGGTTCCGTAATGTTTGTGGCATCGGGCGTAGTAGCCGTTAATGAATTATTTGCAGACGGTGGCTCAGAGCTATTTGGCGATTTAATGTTTTCGGTAGTATTTACAGTATTTGGTGTGGAAGTTGTGTTAGCAGACGATGATGATTGTAGATGTATTCTTTCCGCTTGTCTTCGTAATGCTTTATCATCGTTATCGCGTACATACCTACGTAAAATAATTCACACCAATAATTACGCGAACAGGGAAAATTTATAAAAAAATTCATCTCCAAATTCATACCGTTTAAGATGACTTCTTGTCGAGCAATGAAGCGCTATCGCTCTTTCGTTGTTTTCACTTCGTGGTAAATAAGTCTTGCATAGTTCACAGAATTGAACCTCAACGCGTTTTATATATTCGGCTCCAACCTTGATCATCTGTTTACTCTTGGGTTTCTTCTCTGCTTCATTCGTACCTTCATTTTCCGGTTTCTCTTTCTTCTTTTCCGGTGATTCTTCGTCCTCTGATGAAAGTAATATTCTTATAACACGCTTCAAGTACAAGTCAATCATCACAGTCAAGTACATCAAGTACGTACCGTCAACATCACCTACAGAATCCAAGGTCATGAAATTGTCAAGATTGACTTCTTTGTCATCTTCCTCGGGTCCACTGGAGTCGGCTTCTGCTTCGCCGTTTCCAGCATTCATTCTCTCTTTCAATGCACTTTTCCTCTGAGAATATAATAGATATAGGATTCGTTAATTCATCAAGGTGATGTAAACAATGCAGGTTGCATCATATTCACGTGGAAAACTAGATATAGTAGAGTATAGAGAATAGAATAAAGTATAGACTCCAACTATAAAAACGATACCTTAATGTGATCCAGAGAGCACATGTGAGTTTCAAAGAGCATCGGTGATCGGAATTGTATGCGACATACTCTGCAGAATGGCGTGAGGAATCGTTTCATTTGACGATGAGACTCTGACAATTGATGTACCGCTTTCAACGACCTATAATTCAGTTTACAAATGGGACAGAACATGGTACGCGACGGTAAAGTGCCGCGCACTGCATCGCGAGCCTCGACACGTCGTTGTTCCTGTCGTTGCAAGACCCGCATCCGCGTCAAAGTTGCCTTGTGTCGTGATGCGATTCGTCTCATAGCTGCGCTATGACGGCCTGAGTACAAATGTAGCGAGTATTCTTTAAATGTAACGCTACGATGAGCGCAATGTGGACAAGTCAATTTAATGAACTTCCTTCCATCTCTCCTACTAGGTAGTTCATCAGAGCCAGTAGTTCGGCCATGATCGGTTTTATCATTATCGTCTCTTTCCTCATCATCACCATCGTCTTCGTCATCCTGACGATACACATAATAAGAAAAAAAAACTTGCCGTGTAAAGGAAATACTAATGTTGTCTTTTAAAAACAGATTATTTTAATTAAGACCTTGTATCAGATACTCTGTACAGCGTTCAACATACCTCGTGCTTATGATCATCCTCGTCTTCTTTCACTTCATCGTCTTTTTCCTCTTCATCTTCGGTATTTTGTCTTTCCCGTTCCTGTTTCTCTTTCTTTCGTTTGTCGTCTTTTTTCTTTTTTTCCTCCTCCTCTTCCTCCTCCTCCTCATCGTCACGTTCATGTGGCTGAATTAATGTTGTTCAACATTATAGTAAGTACTGCCGTTGATAGCTTGTATTATGTTACACACAATGGAGGAGTGTACAGGATATATAAAAATGATACGTCGTGGCATCAAGAGGCGAATCTACACCTCTGATCTACAATGATCTACACCTCTGATCTTCATTGCAAATGCCTACTGATCCTAGGATGTACATTCCCGTCCATAAGTCACCGGACACACCTAATTAAATTTGGATGAATTTTTATTTTTATTGTTATATTTGCTAATTTTTTAAATTTCAGTGGGTCAATTGTTTTCCAATTTGGCTTCTAGAACCGTCCATAATGATCTCACAATTTTTCAATCTCTTTTTACCAACATTTATATCCAACATCTAATCAAGATAAAGCAATCAAATCAAGCTTTAAACTCGTGTTCTTTAATTACCATTTTGTTGGAGAAAAATAAGTGTCCGGTGATTTATGGACGGGAATGTAGGGTTCATTCCGCCATGATCAATCATTTTTTGCATCCTGTAAAAATTTATCTAATAGGAATGTTGTGGAGTTACCTTTTCGTCGTCATCCCAATTACTTTTATTATCATCATCCTCTTCATCGTCATCGGAAAATTCAGCGTTAATAGCTTTGGTCATCTCTCTATCCTTGTCCTTCATGCTGGTTCCTGATCCTGACTCCTTTTTACTTCCGGATAGCCTAGTAGTACCGCTACTAATGACACAGCAATTTTGTTTTGACTTACATTATTTCCCTTCATTTTGTTCTGGTTCCTTTGTCTTTCATTATATCGTCGACCAAAACTTTTTTTGTCTTAGTCGACATACTGTAAATATTCGCGATATATTATACTTTGTTTCTGTTATCCCCCATTTAGATATGAATGAAATGCATTTCGTATTGCAATAAAGGTCTTTAACTATTCAGCCTTTTTGCATCGCATTTATATTGTGCTCTTACTTTTATATGTCTTTCGCATTTTCGCGCATCTTAAAATACATCTAAGAAACAACGTTCTTATACGCTCGTTTTTTACTGTTTTTTTTTTTTTTAGTCACCGCTATGTGTAAGAATGACAAACGTAATGATCTCGTAAAGTACAAGTATTATAGTAGTTCTCATATCAAAATTAATTACATTGTGTTTCGATCGATACACACACACACATATTGGTTATCTATGCGTATCAGAATTATCAATTCCCTCTTTATTAGAACCCTGCGAAAAGTTTTGCCTCTCGACAGTAGAATATTTGGTATTTCGTGCGATCATTTGTGTCATGTTTTTTTATAATTATTATTTATTTATTATTATGACAATTTATAATTACTTTTATGTATGTATATATATATATTTTTTCTGTTACCAGGTTTTTTATATTTTTTATAACTTTTTATATGTCTATCATCGTCTTTCGACACTCATGTCATATAGTCGGATTATAGTCAGTTCATTTACTGACAAATTAAGCAAGCAGGCTACTAGGACGGTATTGCAGTTGGTAAGTGATTTATTAATTAATTACCTCCTGCGCATTTTGGTAGTTGTCATGCGCACACGCTGGATGTAGTCTCGCGATCGCGATCCTAGCAGCTTGCGTCGATTGTCGAGCGAGTGCAGAGTACGCTTGCGAGCCATGACGACGTCCGATCGAGAGCTCATGCGATGGAATCCACCCCCTCTTCCGCTGCCGCGTGTTGAAATGCGACCTCTGTAGTTTGAGCTTTGATGCGATATTCGCCCTCGGCTCGAGTTATATCTCTGTGTCGGAGGTGCCATTTCGCTAATCCGAGGGGGTGGTGGAGGTGCATAGCTCCGTGATGCTGAATGACGGTCCTCTGAGCGGTGGTATGACGAGGCTCGCTCGCTCTGTCTCTTGTCCTCATACACGGCCGAGGATGACGATCCCTTATTGTCGTCATAAGGTGTTGACGCAGACGAACCACCATACGACGAAGAATACCTCTGTGAGCCGCTACCGCTACCTCCACCCTGCCAAATCAAATTCAATTGTGCTCCTTCCCAATGCATCTTTTCTCTCTTTCCTGCCCTTCTCTCTTTCTTATTATTTTTTTTTTATTTTGACTCTAGATACATTTCTCCCTATATTTTGTTTTCCCTCCTATCATTATTATCCTTCATACTCTTTTCTCTAATTCCATCTTATCCATTCTCTCGCACTCCCTCATATACCTCTCATTACAGTGCCAATCGTCTAGTACAAAATCATCCAACTTTTGCACCGTTACGGTCACTACACCCATTCCCGTTGGATCACCGAAATACATGTTTTTTTTTTTTACTTTTTTCCCTACAATTGAAAAGCACCTACCGTTATGTTCGATCTCTCATTATTTCAAATATAAATACCGCTCGATCTTATTTTTTTTTTATGTAAAAAGGATCTTTACTTTTTTCGAAAAACATTTAACAGTGTCCTTGCCGTTTTCGTTGGCTGACATGATCTCTGAATAGTAGCTATGACCAGCGCTTTTTTTTATTTCACTTCCTCGAAGGTATCGAATAAATTGAATTCTGCATAATTCTGGGTTAATCGCTGATAGACCTTTCCAATTTGAATGATACTCATGTATGTAAAGTGCTTATTCGTATAATTGCTCTATATATATATATATCTGATGAACCAGAAAACCAAACAAAGCTAATAAAATTGTATTCCTTGTACAGTTTTTCTCTAGGGATAAGGTACAAGATGGAAAAATACTTTGTGTATATCCACTGCTGTGCAAAGCTTTCCAGCATGTATTTTAGTATCGAAGTCTACCCTGTGTGTACAAGGCAGAATGATTACGTATATGTAAAAAAGTGTGATCTCTCCCAGTCATTGTTAACTGAATATATAACACAGGATACTGCAGGTTCGTTAGATTGGAAAGGTCTATGATTATTCTGATATTACTGACAATTGATTTTTTTTTCTTTTTCTCCCAATGAACATTTCGGAACTGATGTAATTTGGAAAACTGCGTGACGCAGCGATTTGTTAGAAATTTGTGCGGTGTGGCAACGCAGCGATGCTTGTCAACAGCTCTATGACTGATTCTGCAGTGTGCAGAAAATTGGTTCAGTCGCACATACTGCCGTACAGAAAGAACAATATAGATGCAACGTCAGTACTTTAAAAGTCATGCTTTTATATGTATATATATATACGTATATGTATTTATATCTATCCATCTGTTCATTCTGATATTTTGCAGGTTGTTCTCGATATTATAATGCAACTGCGTGCAGGCAACAACATAAGTACCATCTAGGTGTATTTCATCTTTTTTTTTTTTAATTATGTGATGTTTTCGCAGTGTTCCACCAGTAGTGTCCCAACGCAAAAAGAATGGGTGTTCAAGTAGCCGTTGGCTCGTCGCTTGAAAGGAAAGTATGACGACTTATGAATGCCTTGCCTACTACTTCAAAATAATTTTTTTGTGTTTTTTTTTAAATATGTATATAGACGAGTGTCCTGAAAAATACTTTTTCACATGAAACGCGCAACGATTTCGAAACTACGTGGTTTTTAGTCTCCTCGATAAAAGTCTTTCAGGACCATCGTTTGTTCGTACTAAGTGGTTATAAAAAAGATTGCAAAATTCTCTGTGAAACAGGACTTTCAAGATGAAAAATAGTTCTTGACCACAGCACTGCAGGAGATTCGAACAATGTAGACTAATATGTATTTGAAGTATGTCTCATAAACAATAACGTTTCTGAGTTCATTTTACAGCGTACATACCTGATAAGAATCGCTTCTCATCCTTTTACGAGTTGAATCACTGGACGATCTGTGCTCGTCTCTTCCAGAGTAAGAATCCTGAAACAAAGAACGTGTATGTGTTACAGTGAGAGTATTAGCATTGTCGCGGGGTGTTTTAAACATTTGATTTAACGACAGTAACAGGAATTCCGTAATCAAAATTCATAAATACACATACCCTGGGTCTTTTATAACTATTCGAATGTTCACCTCTTCCTCCTCTACTCGAGTATCTTTCTGATCCACCTATTGGGAACACAAGTATGGATAATACTGAATGAATCTGTTTGTTCGAGGCTAGTGTTCCTGTTTAATTATAAAATAACAAATTAGAACTAACCAGTGTTATATTTTGAACGAGAATCATAACTAGTAGTCGAATATTTAAATCTTCCTCCTCTAGAAGAGGAATAAACTCCTCTACTAGATATGTATCCTCCAGTTGAACCACTGTTCCATTCGTTTCCGCTGCCGCCACCTCTTCCTCTGTAAGAACTACCTCCCCGTGAACCAAATCCTCGTCCACGAGAACTCATACTAGAACTAAAAAGAAATATATATAAGATATATTGTTTCATAATGCAGTAAATTCAAGAAATATATCATTCAGCTTTCAATTTAAAGCATAACCATTTACTTCTATGCTATTTGAAAGATATATAATGAAGTATGACAAAAGAAAAAATAATCTTATTCTCTTATAATTAGAAAACTTAGTTATATGTATATATGTTGCACTGTTACTAACCTGGATTTAATGTAGCTGTAACTCATAATTACGGCTTATGGATGTCGGATACAGTGCGAAAAGTCTGTGTACAGAAAACAGAAATTATCAAGACATTGAACAGTGATAGCATTGTTGTTCAATAATCACATAATGTAATTGGTCAAATATGCAAAATCTTTGCCTTGACTGCACATCTTAATGCACTTGAAAGATGTTCAAAAAATGCTAGAAAATAAAATTCCACAGAATTTAGTACGATTACGACTGAAAATAACATTATAATATTTATAAAATTTGAAGCAGATTGAATTCTGTGATCAGCACTATTATCTCGCAAGCTACCAAACCTTTTGCAGATTATTTACAATATAAAATATCGAAACAGCTAAACAAGTGTCTCTTTCGTATCAAGAAATATACGCAAACAGTAGCGATTATTGTTATTGCTGCATTATAAAGAAATAAATTTTTATCGGAAATAAGTAATGCGTATATATATGTAAGTGAAATGTTTCCATTGACAATAAAATTCCAATGGTCCAACAATCTACAAACTGCGTAGAATATTGTTCAATAGTCACGTAATTCCTTCGTGGATTATTTACAGTATAAAATATCGAAACAACTAAACAAGTGTCCTTGTCGTATCAAGAAATATACACAAACAGTAGCGATTAATGTTATTGTTGTATTGTAAAGAAATACATTTTCATCGGAAAAGAGTAATACATGTAAATGAAATTTTTTTATTGATGCTTACATTTTCACAACTCCACGCATACACCATTCCGGCATACACTCGTGATCCGTGAATGCTCGAATTTACGGTGAAACACGTTCCGTGTGTTTCTAAGTGAAAATTTAGAATATATCGAAGAAAATCGTCGGTGTTTCTATTGGCATAATCGATAGCTGTTCGTCTACTATTTCTTAAAACGAATGACTCCGCTCGAAAATCAAATTTCGGAATAACCACTTATCTAGGAAAAACGTGTACTCGTGAATTCCACGAAGCTTACCTGATCGAGACCTGTCAGTTTTCTTTCACGAGACGCGACTCGAAGAAATTTCGATTTGCGAAATTAATGTACTCTGCGTGAAACTTCTTACACATGCCGTGGACGCGCGATACTGGGAAAATGTCGTCTTTCCCTTGGGCTGTGGCGTCACTCTTCTTCCGAGTTCTTCGATCGCCGGGAATGATGGAATAGAACCGGAAGTTGTGTTACCACTGTATTTTACATACGTTATATATATATTTCAACAACGTATTCGTTTATCGATCTTACATAATAAAAAATACAGCGATTAATAATCATTAATAAATTCATTCTCCCCGATGTACATTTAATATTTCTTGAGATTTTACTCGTCCTCACTGTGCGGATCTATCGAACTTGAACCACGTTTTACGCGTATGCACATCCTGAATCGATCGTCATTTAAAGCGTTTCAACGAATATAGTATAAATACATATGCAAGTCTTATCTCGTTTTCATTAAAAAGTTATCGAAACTAATTAATAACGTAGAAAATGAAATAATTAATATTTCTCTTTGATTGCGTATAATTATCTAAGTTGCAGAAATTACAGGGGGATGATAAGAAAAAGTTGCGATTCAGTCTTATATAATTTTTATGTGATACATTAAATATATCAGGGATTTTTGCAAATTCATTGCACACATACATTAATATTACATAACGATTATTAGTAATAATCAAGTTAGATAATGATTTATAGAATTTTTCTTGTCCAAGTTATCCAAAACGTATAACTGAAATCTATACATATAAATTGATTGTAAGTCGGTATGTATATATCTGCTGTTTCATTATTTTATTTTAGACGATGCGATTTGAAAAAATTTTCATTGTAACGATGTAGGTGTACAAATACATAATTAATTTCGCGTTGTTGGTTATTCTTAGTTCTACATGGACATGCAGTAACCTAATGTATTAGTCTACATAATAAAATTCCACACAGTACGTAATGAAATCTAACGTGAAATATCAGTACATCATCGGCATTTGAAACAGAGAGATATAACTTTAGTCTAATTCATGTTGTGTTTATGGTACAAGTTTTTACTATTTACAGAAACCGAGTACTATTTACCAACTCACTTTTGTGCATAAGAATGAAATTATCGAATATTTCTACTTCCAACGAATATCATAAAAATTATAGTAGTCGAAGTTATTTTTGTGTATAACACATCACATTTTCATATACGTAGGCTGCAAGTTCTCGAATACGCTTGTACGGTCTCCAATCGGACATTAAAGCCGTTAATTTCTCAGGACCTCCTTCTTTTACGAGCAGTTTGCAATACTTATGAGCTACGAAAGATAAATGATAATTTCATTAAATTAGACTTATTAGATAGTTCGATATTCAAACGAAGATTTCGTATACTTACGAGTAGATGACAATTTTATATACTTACGATAAACATTTGTAAGATTAGCAAGAGCCCAAACCGACCAATGTTGGCATTGTGGTGTATGATATACATCTAACAAGCGTAATAAGGGTTCAAATGAACGATAATTGATATTACGTCCAGTACGTATATCCCACTGTTCGATAGCTTGGACCATAAGTTCTAGTACTTCATCCCGACTTGGACTTGTTACTGTCCATGCCTCTATACCATCGGATGCTATGTGAGCTAGTATACCCGCAGCGTTATATGATATCTGAGACCAGAACACGTATATTAAATAAATATTATTGCTAAAGATACGTGTCCAGGATTGCAAGGGTGCAAGACGCGCCATCTCATTTCTCGATAATGCAAACATGGGGCTTTCCAATAGTCAAAAGATCAATCTAGGCTGCAATCGCCCTATTTTTACGTTTATGAGGCATAATTTATATCATTCGACCGCATGTAGCTTTATGTTGCCAAATAATACAAAGTACACCTCGTAAATGTAAAAATAAGACTTTTGAGAGAGATTGCGGCCTAGATTGATCTTTTATCTAGCGCTTTTGAAGGCGCATCGCGCATCTTTATAATCCTGGAAACAACAAGTCTACCCCCTTAATCCAATCCAATCTAATTGCCAGAGGTATGCGAAAGCCGAAAAATGTTGGAAACCCATCGCGATCCCGAATAAATTTCTTGATTCGTCCCTACTCGACATTTTCGGGTTCTCGCACACCTCCATTAATTACTATACCTCGATGACTTCACAGTCCGTATGTAATAAGCTTGCAAAAAGACTAATATATTGTTGTTGTGCTAAATGTACTCGGAGATGTGGCACCTCAGCTATGTTACCAAAAAGTCCCATCATGTTCTTCAATAATTCTTTCCTGTGGCTGAAATTCTGAACAAACTTTATTTGTAAAAATTTAGTATTTTTTAAAATTGTAATGTCATTTAAACTGCGACTGTGCATACCTTGATACATTCTTGGAACAGACTCATGCCGTCCCCGTTAAGGAATCGTTCACAGTTTACAGGAGTCTCGTCAGTCATGTTCCACATAGTTGACCATGCAACATCCAAAACATCGTCGCCTAAGGTACATATAATCCTAAACCTAATCAACTTAATCATCGTTTGGATACAACCGAGACTTCCTAACAAACGTTTTTCTCTGCCTGTTACTTGACATGCTAAACTGTTCAAAAGAAATATTGCCATACGTTGCTGCGAATATGCTATTACACCAACTCGCAGCACATGCTCCACTATATGTATTAATAGTTTTACCAGTGTTTCATAATTCGACATCTTTCAAACGACGAATAACATGGAACAAATTAAATTAAACAGATTACTTTCAGAGAACATGTTACAGTGAAAACTAAATACATATTATTGCGATTCAATCAGTTTGTACGTACAACATCCTGTGGTATATGGAATTGGCTCAACGTTAGACAAAAATTGCGCATCAGAAGTTCCTCATCGTTGAAAATACTCATTCCAGTAAGAAGGATACGAACAATTCTTTCTTTCACTCTCGTTTCTAATTCATCTTTTTTTTTCATTTTTAAAACATAAAATAATGTTGCACTGTAGGGAAGATGTATTTTGTATTCAACAGAATTCTTTGGAATTCATACTTTTCGTTATGCAAAGTACCCTGTAATTTATGGTTAAATACCTTCCAGATATTTGTATATATTTCTCTTGTGGATGTTTCTCCATCGCATCCAATATTACACAAAGACCTTGATCCATTCTGTGAAAGTTTTCGTATCTATATACACGATAAAGATCGTTCAGTACTTTGAATAATAGATCAACTTTATTATTCATGCAAACATTAGCAGCTGCCAGTATTTGATCTTCGTTCGCATCTCCTGCAATCTGATAAGAGAAAACATGATTTATTTAATAGAACGAAAAAGATGAAGTTCAAATAATAATTATTATTCTGCTGTGATTTACCAATTTTGCTGGAATGTTACGTAGTCTGCATGCTCCATCCTTCGTCGCGTAAAGCCCTAAAAACTGTAAAGGTCTGTCCACTCTAGAAACAAGACCCGGTATATCGCATAGCTTATTGTCACTTGTATTATCCGATTCACAGAGAGACGTCTGTTTCACATTTTGTACTTCTGCTAAGTTTGTACCGCTAATATCCAAAGAAGTTAATTGTGGTAAACTAGTCACTATGTCGTGTAGATCATTAGGATTTGTAAATACTTTGTGTGTATTATTGGATTGAGAAATATCCAAGTGGCTAGACATGAACGAAACAATGTTATTAGATATTCAATATGAAAAGGTTACGCGTTACATGGGAACAATTCTAAATACCTCAAATTTTTTAAATGACGAAGATTCTGAATGAAATCTTTTGCAGGACTCTCGATTCTGACATTGTATAGAACTAAAGATATTAGGTTCGGGAAGAAGCTCAAGAACTCGAAACAATTTATCATGTTATAAGATAGATCCAGATGCATTAACTTTGGCAATCCAGACAATAATGAATTGATAGGATGGCAGTTGATATAATCAAGATTACGACCGACTTCCAGATCCAAGCTTCGTAGGTTCGGTAAATGAAACATTTTTTGTTGCTTGTTTTCTGAAAATCAAAGAATATATGTACATTAGTCTCATGCGTTTCTCTTGTTTTATGTTCTTTGTAAGCAATTATTAATTTAATACTCGAATATAGTATACACAATCTCGAAACATTAGATTTAATGTTTCAAGCATAAACAAAGGTGCAGTCTACACTAGCAAATATCTATTTTGAAATAGTGATTTTACTAAATAAAACTTGATTTATGTTAAAGTCATTACGTAGAAAGTTAACAGAAATATTTTACTTGATCTTCATTACGATCTTACCCTGAGTATGTATTATCGAAGTACTAAAGTAGGCAGCTAATCTGCGTAATGTTAAACTTTGCAAATTCTCTCCATTAGCGGTTATATAGTCTATAATATATGGTCCTACGAGAGGGCAATCGATTAGTTCTAATTCGACTAGCTTATGACAAGCTAGATACTTGGTAGAGCGGTCGGTCAAACTAGACATTACGATCTTGACACGCTTCAATTTAGTTCTGGATGTATCTCGAAATATGTGAAAAAATTCATCGTGACAGTTTCTGACAGTGTGGCTGCGTATAACATATTCGATGAGTCTGTCACATATTTCACTGGGCAAGATCAATCCTTTCGACAGACTTCGTACAAAATCTTCCTTCGCCCATTTATCTTTTCCTGAAATAACATTCGGACTCTCTGTGGCATCGTCTTCTTTCTTCCTTTCCTCTTTTACCGAAATAATATCGAGATTTTTGCAAATCACTTTGAAACAAAGTTCGGTCAACGTTTCAGAGCCAACGAATAGATCTACACAAAAGAAATCATCTGGATCCGCCATTCTGTACGGAAATATGCGCGAATTGCATATAAAAGTTCATGAGAGAATGCTTAGCAACAATTATGCAATTTCAACTGTCAAAACGCATCAGCTGAGACGTTAGTGCCCGAAATCGTTGCAGCACTGTCTTTCTTTTTTTTTTGTTTACATCTTCTTCCGTTCTTTATCGGCAAGAAACAACAAGTCGGCACAGTGACGAATTAATCACTGAATCAGGCGAAAATAAACGTTGTCGGGCCTTGAGAAGGTCACAAAATTCATCCACCACCGAATTGATGCACAACTACGTAGTATATGCTCGTAGTACTTGGAATTTTGACATTTCACTTGATCACCGTAGTGATGCTGATCCTGAATGTATTCGACTATGACTACGTGTATGTACATATACTTATGCACGCGCGCATATGTATGCAGATGCAACGTGTAGAATCCACGGTAGAATTACGTCCGTCTTTACCTTAGACCATACATATACTCATAGAACCGGCATAGGTATACTGGTTTTGCACTCCAAATTCACCCTTTTGCAAATCAATTTCACCCTTTCACAAATAAAGCATTTTTAAGTAAGTTTTTGTTAAAAAAAAATCAAATCAAATGTAAATCAATTGTTGAGAAATTCAAAATTTCTCGTTTTTATATCGCTATCCACCATTTTGAATTATCTTGTGACGTCAGTTGTGGCACCAGATACTCCGTTATTTTGAAACACTGTGTCCTACACATATCCTATACCTATGCCGGGTCTGTAAGTATATATTAATATTTATTTGCACAAACTCTTTAATATTTATACAAATACGAATATAAAAATTCTCTCAAGATTTTAACCCGGTAAATGTAACAAACAAGCCTGTTTTCATTGTATCTATTTTACGAAAGCAAATATTAATTAAAAATGTGTAGACTCACTGCTATCACTTTTTAATGTTATAATTTCAACGCAGATCTGTTCCATTCTTTTCCTTCTCAACGTGTTAAAAAGCATAACACTAATATAAATTATTTAAATATTATTTAATTCATACAAAATTAAGGAGATACTTTATTTCTAATTATGAATAAAACAGGTATAATGCAAGTACTGTCAACAGTAGTTAATAAAATTAGTTACGATCCACATGCTAGACAGGCATCGCCATTTTCGCGGGAACACGCAAGTATTTCTTCTTGTAGAGATTCATTTATCTCTTTATCCGAATTCTCCACTGTAAGAGACTGATTCTGAGATTCGTTGAGAGACTGATTAGGAGATTGATTAGTAGATGTGTTGGCGGTATTTCGTAGTTTTGACTTGTCGACTGTAAACTGAAGTGCGTTCGCTGCCGGCTTTGTTCTTAAATAGTACATGCCAGTTTTTAAACCCTGCAAGTAAACAAACATTTTATGGAGTTTGTTCAATCTTGGAAAAGACGTCGATTTATTCGAATCCAATAATCGTAGAATTTTGCATGTCTCTATGAACTTTACCATTTGCCATCCATAAAAATGCATAGACGTTAGCTTTTCAGACGTTGGCTTTTCCATATGAACATTCAATGATTGCGATTGGTCTATAAAAGCGCCGCGATCTACCGCCATTTTCAAGATTGTCTTTTGCGGTATTTCCCAGACTGTTTTATAAAGCATTTTCAGATCGTCAGGAATACGTTGTATATTCTGTTGAACATAAAATACGTTCGTATATATGATTTTTAGAAACAGAGATATATCAGATTAATAGAATGATCTGAAAGTATTAACCTGAACAGAACCATTATTTGCTATAACTTCATTTTTCATATCCTCGTCCCAGAGACCTCTTTCAGTTAAATCTCGTAGCAAATGAGGATTCACGACTTGAAATTCTCCGGACAGTACTCGCCTTACGTACATGTTACTAGTGTAAGGTTCGATCGACTCATTATTTCCTAAAATTTGCGCAGTTGAAGCTGTCGGCATAGGTGCGATCAATAAAGAATTTCTAACTCCATGTTTCTTTATTTTTTCTTTGAGCGCACTCCAATCCCACAAGTCAGTCGGAACAACGTTCCACATATCATATTGTAGGATCTGAAAATTTGATAATAATCGATATTCTTCCATATTTATTGAATCGTAGTTTATTGCGTCAATCTAAGTTAATCTGCCTCAGTCGCCGAGCAGTGTAAACATCCAAAAAAATAAAGAAATTTTGTTATTGGATTAGCTAGGTTTACACGTCTCGGCGACCGAGGCCTCTCGAGCTCCGCTGTCCTTTTAATGATCTCAGTCACAGCACAGAACCGAGAATCGGCTTAGATCGCGGGACTACTTTAGCATCAAAACTTTTGCAATGACCCAACATACTTACTCCTTTACTAACTGGACTACCTTCGTATGTTTCGTATACACCCTTTTCCTTGGCGATCTCACAACTTGCTTCTAAGGCACCGTAATACAGCGTTTCAAATATCTGAATATTCAGTTTCTGCGCTTCCTCGCTTTCAAACGGATAACGCATCAAAAGGAATGCATCAGCAAGTCCTTGCACGCCAATGCCTAAAATACGACATTAGGATATTATTAATCGAATAGATATATTTGTTTTGTATCGAAGAGAAAGAAATATTTACCAATAGGTCTGTGCCTTTGATTGGATTTCTTTGCTTCTGGAATCGGATAATAATTGATGTCGATTACGTTATCCAGGTTTCTAGTAACTATTTTAGTCACTTTCTTCAGCTTTTCGAAATCGAATGTTTTCGAGATCACAAACATATTGACGGCTATCGAAGCCAAATTACATACAGCAACTTCATCCGGACTAGAATATTGTACGATTTCTGTGCACAAATTGCTACATTTTATTGTTCCTAAATTTTGTTGGTTCGATTTACGATTACAATGATCTTTATACAACATGTAAGGAGTTCCGGTTTCTACTTGTGCTACGAGAATAGCAGTCCATAATTTTCTGGCTTCAATTTGCTGTTTGTATTTTTTCTCCTCCTCGTATCTAAGAAAAATATTTTAATTAGATCAAGTATATTCAATTTTTTTTCTTTTATATATTTACTACATTCCTTTCAACAATTTGTTAAAGTTCCTCTAAAAATACTTCAAAATTTCTCCCAATGTCCATTCTTGTTCACGAGTATATTAATTTGTATAATTAAATATAAAAATTTTTGAATAATTTATACATTTCGATCGACTACATAAAGGTTCATTTTTATAGATTGTACCGTGTATAGAGAGCTTCAAATTCATCGCCCCACACATCAGCCAAACCAGGAGAATTATGAGGGCACATTAAACTCCAAACTCCATTATCAAGTACCCTTTTCATGAACAAATCAGGAATCCATAAAGCATAGAACAATTCCCGTGCTCTGTTTTCCGTTTCACCTATTAAGTACAAATAATTACATGACTATGAAAACATGAAGACTGTACTCGGTAATGAGTAAATTAATCAATAATTTACCTGTGTTTTTTTTCAGATTCAAAAATTCAAAAATATCTGCATGCCATGGTTCTAAGTAGATAGCGAATGCTCCGGGTCTCTTATTCCCACCTTGATCAACGTATCGTGCTGTATTATTGTATACTCTGAGCATTGGAACTAGTCCGTTGGACACACCTAGTGTGCCATTAATCGGTGTTCCTGTTGCTCGAATGCAATGAACATTAAGACCAATACCACCAGCTGATTTACTAATAAGCGCACATCTTTTCAATGTATCATAAATTCCTACTATGCTATCTTCGGTCATTGTCAGAAGGAAGCAACTGAAATCAGCGAAATAATGTATAAGTCATTGAATTTCAAAGCAGATTTCATTGAAATATATTATATAATATACAACACCTAGACAATTGTTGTCTCATAGTACATGCAAAGAAGAGTGTCGGCGATGCGTGTGTAAAGTAACGTTCTGACAAGTAATTATAAGTTTCTATGGCTCTGTCGATATTCTCCCCATGAATAGCAACTGCAACTCTCATTAGCATGTGTTGCGGTCGTTCGACAACTTTTCCACGTATCTTGAGCAAGTAACTTCTTTCCAGAGTTTTAAAACCAAAGTAGTTGTAACTGAAATCTCTGTCATAGATTATCGCAGAGTTCAATTTGTTCGCATTGTTCTTTACGATGTTGTAATACTTTTCGCTAATGATAGGTGTATGTTCGTTTGTATGTGGGTCCCTGACATGATGCAAATCATGTATTATGTCTACGAAGAAAATGAGATAATTTGAGTGACCATCGGATAGAAACTTGTTTATGTTCAAAATGTAAATTAAACATGTCTATAATACCACTAAAACTTTTTTTCGTTTCTTTATGTAAATTGGATATAGCAATTCTTGCTGCCAATATAGCATAATCTGGATGTTTGGTGGTCATAGTAGCCGCAGTCTCTGCTGCGAGATTATCTAACTGGACTGTACTAACTCCAGAATATAATCCGCTGATAACACGAAGGGTAATCGCAGTCTGCAAAGAATTGTATAAAAAAATGAAAAAAAATATAGATTGACCGAATACTTTGAATACTGCGAAAATGTGTATTGTTTTTCTATTGTACGCTCAACACCAGTTTCGAGTAAAATACTATGTTATCCGCTCAACGGTTAAGGGGATACAAATGAAGGAATAATTGGTTGTTGAACTTACAGGGTCCACATAATCCACATCCAAATTGTAACATAATTTTTGTATTCTGGATGTTATTTTGTCGAAATGAACATTTTCGGTGCGCCCATCTAAAATCATCAGTTCAATGTTAGAGAGAGTTTCATCAGTAAATTGAATACACTCGAGTATCATGAAATAACAATGCAAGCATGAGAATAAATTATATTTTATAGTACTTACCGCGCTTTATTACAAACATCTTCCCTTTTCCAACCATTCTTTTAACTAAAATAAGAAAACTTAAAACGAGAATTCCCTCCAAATTTCACCGATCAGTCGCAATGACAATGTCCACCGGTTCTATGTTGGTTTATGTACAACAACCCAGTGAGGAGGTATTAGTTTTTTCGCGCATGCGTGCCCAATACAATAACGTACTTTGTGTATATTATAAGGAAAAGATTGCGAGGTAGTGATATTGGCGGGAAACTACCGGAACAATGTCTTCCGAATAGAATTGCCATCTATAAAGTCGCGGAATCATGCCAAACGGTATAAATACCACGGACAATAGAATTTTGTATAGTTTTTATTTATTTTATCTGTTACTATTAAAAGTAGGATTGCATTTGTCTACAAAAATTGGATAAAAGGTGATATGTGGCGTCACAGTGACACGCTGTTTTTCCCGTGCACCGTCCTGGCGCTTCCGGTGCCTTGAATTTAAATTCCGTTAATTTTAAAATATTCCCGTTAGGAAAACAGGTCCTGAAAGGGCACGCTTAGGGCTACATCCTTATTCATTTCAATTTTTAAAAATGTTTCCTGCTATGAAAACATCGTATATGTTTCAAACAATTGCAAAAAAAACATTTTCTTCGCATGACAACCTTTTTAATGAATACTCTTATGTTTTTACTGCAACCTCCTAAAAACTCATTCTCATCGGTTCGTTAGTTCTAGTCTTATGATTTAATGAGAAAAGGGTGGCGGACAATCCGGGGAAACCCCGGACGGTTAGCAACCCTACGTACAAAGGAAGATACTCAGATGTCCAATTAGTAGACTCGATTGCAAGAAATAGAAACTAAAATGAATGTTACTTCTTCCCTTACTAACTTCCCTTTCAATTTTTTAATTTTTTCTATAAATGCATAACGGTCCGCAGTTTGCATTATCGAGAAATGACGAGAGAGCGCATCCTGCACCGTTGCAACCCTAGAAATTAGCCAAAACTCTTCGGAGTAAGGATGAGATCCTGGATAAATTACGACAGGACTAGCATCGAAACAGTGCGGGCCTATTTGAAATTTGTTCCACGGAACCTAGATTAGAAATATCTCGATAATAGGTCGACACAAATGAAATGCTTCCTGCTTTGTACAGAGTCAAGATCAGATCTGAACCACATTCTGGTTCGAGCATGATCCTCGAAGAAGGGAGCGATTCGCGGTCATTGGTGTGGCACAATCGGTTATATTACGAGTTACGATGAACGATTCGAAGACTCGGACATCCGGACAGCAAGAGCCCTAGTTATTAGTGGTCTCTCGGGACTCTCTTATCATTCACATAGCACACCTAAATATAGAGTGACACTGTGGCACTAATTTGTTGAATGGAGCGATAGGTGTGTTGGTGCTTGGGGGACTGAACAGCATCGTGGGGTAGATCTGTAGGGTACGGCAGAAATCTCGGCGTCCGTCGTTCACGAGTACGATCTGTTAGCGCATCGTCGCGGGCCGACACGCACGACACGGACCGTTTTTTTTTTTTTAATTTTTCGTTTCTAAACACGACGGTTCATCGGCTGTTTATTATCGACACAATTGTATCGGACCAGTGGGGAAACCTGTGGTGAGATAGTGCACGTACGTACATTACTTCAACCGAAAGAGCAGCCACCACTTTTCATCGGCGAGCGAGATCATGATAATGAAGTGTCAGTTGTCAACTAGTTGATCAGTGATTTGCTTTGCGAGTCCATGCGACGTTTCACCGTTCCTTTCAACATTTTCTAGAACAATTTCTCGAAGGGTATCGGGGAATACCCTTGGCGCGCTTATCGAATAGTGACGCGACATCTTCGAGCAACGTTCTACGCTTCGTCCATAAACGGAGAAATTTTCTCGATGTATGAATAAATTCACATTTTGATATACGACGATTTTCGCTGTAGAAAGATTACTTAACAATTTCAACTGGAAACACCAACTGGATATGTGTTCTAAACATTAGTTATCTCCATTGGTTCAAGTTGGTTACTATGCAATTGGTCTTATTATACAATTGAAACGTAGAAGTTGTGAATTGTTTCACCGTCGGGATTATCTTTAAAGGTCATTGCACCGCGAGTCAATGAGAAACGACGAGAAAATATTGTTTTCCACATAGAAACGCGGCCGATTTTTCTATCGGCCCGCGACTGTAGACTACGATCATTTAATCGAGCACAAATTGAGCACTTAAGGTGGAACGACAGAGCCGTGGATGAATAATTTTCTACTTCCCATCTAACGAATTGGAAATGGTTGTCCGATGGTTAATTTAAAATGGGACAAGGTTGCCCGATGGGAACAACGTTTGACAAACGTGATTCCCGGAAGTGGCTCGTTGTCTATCATCCATCATCATCAAGACCCTAGCATAAAAGTGTCTCACGTAACAACAATGACCGTTCAGCATCTAAAGTTCTTCGGTAATGATCGCGCGTCATGTTTCGCTTACTGTTTGCTGTGGGTCCGTTTGCCCCTACGTAATTTCAGATCTGTTGAATCTTGTGCTCTGTCGAATAGCATTCAATTGATTGATCCTTCGCTGGAATGGAAATTCGTGGACTGGTTCATCGATGATCGGTGTTTCGTTAAGTCGGACTGTTGCGTTTGCAGATTCGATCGAGGTCGGATAGAATGAGGTGAATTGAGTCAAACTTGCGCTCCCATAAAAATATAATGCCTTCGAGCGGATCAACCAAGGTTTCCAAGGTAGATAGGTCGACAAGCCCTTTGCCGTGTAAACCCACGAACCCTGTTCAGGAATTGAAGACTTTGTTCGCCGAGCAGCCCTTGAGGAACACGTATGGCGGCAAGAAGCAGGATTTTCGCTTCGAGGCGATCGAGTGTTTGCAATCGACCGTCCACAAGGAACATGAAGTGTTGCCTGACAGGGGAAATTGGAACAGTAAGGTAAGCAAATGCGTAAATATAATCTACTCATAAGTAACAGCTCTAGTAAAAATGATTATCGTTGTTACCTCCTAGGTCGAGTTCATCTTGTCAGTGGTAGGATTGGCGATAGGATTGGGAAATCTGTGGCGATTTCCTTACCTCTGTTATAAAAATGGTGGCGGTGCTTTCATGGTTCCTTACTTCATCGCACTCGCACTCGCCGGTGTCCCTATGTTTCTGATGGAATTATCTTTGGGCCAGATGATGACTATAGGCGGATTAGGTGTTTTCAAGATAGCTCCACTTTTCAAAGGTTTGAATTCCCGATGGATCTTCGAGCGAATGAATATTATGCGATCTGTTCTTTATGGACAGGTATCGGCTATGGCACCTGCGTGATCTCCTGCTGGATGAACATATATTACATCATTATCTTGGCGTGGGCACTATTTTATTTCTTGGTGTCGTTGCAAATCGGTATGGAAACGCTCTTTCAATTTAGTAGGGAAATAGTGGATAGATTGCTAGTTGTTACGATTCGAATTACCGAATTACAATTCTCGATATCTTCTAGCAATAATATTTCCAGCTCCCAAAAATCCAATGATCAATTTTCTTTTTATTTATTAAGAAAGCTAAACTGGTCCCGCAGATGTGCCGTGGAGAACGTGCAACAATTCGTGGAACACTCGATTTTGCCTCACCCCTACGGAACGTGCGGAAACTGTGTGTTGGCCCGATGACAACGATACCACGTGCGCTACTTCGTTCGGCAATCTCAGCCACACTCTGCTTACGGACCCGGTGAAAGAATTTTGGGAGTAAGTCTTTAGAACGACAAACACTTGAATCTGTTCAAACGATAACAAATATTCAAATGATCTTTCCTCTCTGTCGAAAAGGAGACGCACCCTGAAAATCTCTGACGGCGTAGAGAACATCGGTTCTATAAGATGGGAGCTAGCGGGTACGCTAGCCGTCGTTTGGATAATGTGTTACTTTTGCATTTGGAAAGGTGTGAAATGGACCGGGAAGGTATGCCAGAGAAATGATACTTTATCGTGCAGTGAAATACGCGTACGATTAATTGTTAATGTTATTCAGGTCGTCTATTTTACATCATTGTTCCCGTACGTTCTGTTGGGAATTCTGTTGGTGAGAGGATTAACGCTTCCGGGTGCGATGGAAGGTCTGAGATATTATGCAACACCGAATCTTTCGAAATTGAGCGATCCGGAGGTATGAAAATATCAATTCTTTCTCGTTTCTTTGTGCTACACCTTGGTTACGTAGCATAATTAAATAAGTGTCCATAGGTGTGGATAGACGCGGTGACGCAAATATTTTTCTCTTACGCGCTGGGTATCGGTGCATTGGCCGCACTCGGGAGTTACAACAAGTTCAATAACAATGTTTACAAGTAACTGTTCCCCGTTGTTATAACTGTTGGGTTGACGAGAAAGTAATGTAGGTATTTTTTAAGGGGGTAGAGTCGTTTCTAAAATTGCAAGGGTGCGGGATGTTTTTTAATAGCGCTAGACAAAAGATCAATCTAGGCTGCAGTCGTCCTTAAAAGTCCTATTTTTACTTTACAATCTTAGAAACGAGTCTATCCCCTTAAAATACCGAAATCACTGTCTCGCCACCCCAATACTTCATTGCTCACTGAATACATCGAAAAGACATGAGTGTATACGTTTGTACATTTTTAGAGACGCAATGATCGTCTGCGGGATAAACTCTTGTACCAGTATGCTCAGTGGTGTCGTTATCTTTTCTGTAGTCGGATTCATGGCTCACGAACAACAAAAACCCGTTGCGGATGTGGCTGCTTCTGGTAATTATCATTTCAACTGTGTATGTATAATCTCGCTAGCCAGCGGTGTTATTAGCTGCCATTTGTAAAACTTCGAAAATGGTTCATTGTTTCTCTCGATACGTATATTACGATTACGATATGAATGGTATTGCAAAATACGCTGGCTGCAGACGAACACAATCAATTGATTTATTTGGTCTTTAACTTTTCTGATTTTCTAATTACATCGACCAGGTCCGGGACTAGCTTTTCTGGTTTATCCGTCAGCAGTTCTAGAACTCCCAGGATCGTCTTTATGGTCCTGTTTATTCTTTTTTATGCTCATACTTATCGGTTTAGACAGCCAGGTAATTAAAAATACTTTGATTAAATCGTCTTTGGCAATTACGACCAATTATTATGTTTTATAGTTTTGTACAGTTGAAGGCTTCATAACAGCGGCGGTTGACGAATGGCCGCACCTTTTCAGAAAACGGAAAGAAATGTTCATTGCTTTTGTATGCTTCGTCTCGTTCATCATTGGTCTCAGCTGTGTAACCGAAGTGAGTCTCTAACGATACTCATCAGTTCTAACAGGAATCACTGTGATTTTTATTTCCAGGGTGGAATGTATGTGTTTCAACTGTTGGATTCTTACGCGGTGAGTGGGTTTTGCCTGCTCTTCTTAATGTTCTTTGAATGTATCTCTATATCCTGGGCTTTCGGAGTGGACCGTTTCTACGATGGTATTCGAGATATGATCGGTTACTACCCTTGTGGTTGGTGGAAGATATGCTGGACATATACAACTCCTCTAATTTGTGTGGTAAAATATTCTATTACAAAGTTTAGCTTACACTTCTCTGACATAAAGTATAATGAAAGTATAATTCATAATTAGGGTGTGTTCACATTCAACATAATTAAGTTTGTCCCTGTAAAATACCTTGCATACGAATATCCATGGTGGAGTCACATGCTAGGATGGCTTTGTGGCCTTTCGTCGATGATGTGCATTCCGGGCTATATGATTTACATTTGGTGCGTAACACCAGGAACTACGTCCGAGGTATATAAATCAACAATGATCCGCTGTTCCGACGTTTTAATCCTGTAACGCTTACGATTGTTAATGTTGCATGTTTCAGAAATTTCGAAAATTAATAAGAATAGAAGATGACGTGGCCACTTTGCGGAAAAAACAAAATCAAACCGAAACTGCCGTTACTAACGCAGACTCTGAATTATAAGCGTCGTTGTGCTCTTGTTTAATCACCATTAAAAATGCATGTGTGTTATTTCGAGTTACGGAGAAAAACATTTTATACATTGAGCAATATCATATCGCGTAATCATGTAATCATTTACCATGTCGAATAAAAAACGTTTGTATGAAATGAAATTTCATTGACAACGACAAGGTACAAATTTATAGAATAAGTAAGAATTTGATATTTCTATATTTAAAGTATACGATTAAGATCAAAATAAATGACTTTATTTTCTTCTAATTCGCATACCGTCGGATTTTTCGAATGTAAAGTTTAAGCGTATTGCTCGAACACATATTACAACGTAATACCTACAGAAACTTGTAAGAGCAAGGCAATGGAACCTTATTTTTATGAATAAGTCAATTAAATTTGTAACTCTACCACAGAAAGAATGAAGTTTTCAGTTTAAAATAAATTATATATCGCATTTTGATTCAAATATATCAACTTATTTCTCCCTATTTTGTATTTCTTTGATTCGCCCGATTAGTTGTTCTTTCCATTGATCTTCGGATATAGTGTTTGCCCATTCTGGGATTGCTGTAGTCGGTAACGTGAAAGATGCCATCATAGATTTCACTTGGTTGATTTTATCTGCATCCATGTCTATGTTTGATCGATTATGGGGCGATGACCAAACTTCAATTGTTTCCGATAAGCAATCCTGTACAAAATACATGTGGTCATGCTATTAAAAAGATTCGTGATACGGTAAGTCCTCGACTTACTCGTTTTGAAAGGAATATTTAAATAAACGAACTATGTTAAAGGAAAATTAATCACTCATAAATAGCTGAATGCCTGTGTTGTAGAGAAGCCAACGCTTCTTATCTTTGCTTCTGTCACATATGTATGAATTGGTTTTCTGATTCGCTTCTAAGAATCCGTGTAAAACAAATCCATGTAAATCGAGGACTGTAATACTGCTGTTATATAAATCTATATGAATACGTACATGATGCGATTCTAATGTTAGCGATAACGTTTGATTATTTTCACTGTTATTAGGTACCCATTCGTCGTCCTATGAAATAATACCCAAGTTACACAATAGGAAAATTTAATAAACCTACATAAAAATTAGAATATGAGTGGTTTACTTCATCGTCATATAACATCGGATCGCTGTCCAACGGTACTTGAGACAAAGGTTCGTATCCAGACATTCCTACGTCATCGTCCTCGCTATCCGACTCATTTACTCCTCTAGCATCAAATTGTAAATTTGGTGCATTTAAGGATGCCTCTATTGGCTGTTGTGTAGGGTCAGGAGACATTTTGCATCACTTTTTTCGTAGCATTAACAGTTCTTCTTATTTTATTTCTAAATGTATATATATGACATGGTCAGTATACACTGGAACGTCCATAACCTTATCTAGATATCATAATTGTATTTATCTTACTCTGGAACTTACAAAAGAAGCTTCACGTGCGAAAATAATAACGTTCGTGATACTAATTGGATACGTAAATATTTCGAGCGAAGCTAATCGGAAGCATTCGAAAATAGGATCACAACACGGGCATTTGACAATTCACAGCTGATTTGCCCTGTCCAAAGTTATCTTCCGGAAAATAACCGGAGACAAACTCTACCCTCTGACCGTTCGCGAGACATGGCGACTGCCGCGTGCAATTTAAACCACAGTATTTCAGAAAAGCATGATTAACTTTTACAAATCCCTATTATGTAGAATGTACGCTAATATTCACTAAAACTCGAACACCTTATTTATATTTAATTAAATGTTTCTTCGGAGCTACAATAATTCCATTCTATATAATTTCTTTTTCGTCATGGATATGAAATTAATGTACCTCGTACAATACTTAAACGATTAAATAGTAATTGATGTAGCCCGAAGTGATCTTACGAACCAGCTTGAATACAGTCGGTGTACAAAGTATTCGTATACCTTTCAAAAACGATTAACTTTCTCAAAATTAGACCCAACAGAAAATTGTATAAAACACATATATAAACACAAATAAAATTATTTACACATTAGCTAGTAAACTAATCCTTCTAACGTCCCAAGTTAGGTCAAATCAGTTACTCTCTGGTCAAATTTTGAAGAAGCTTTTAAAAATGTACGCGCGTATACTTTGTACACTCATTGTCTTTTGTTCTGCAGAAATTCTGAGGAATAGGTTCGACATAATCATAAAATAATCAAAACTTACAAGATCCTTATCGAAAATCTTTCAACACATTTGTTTTTACATCTAATAAGTGAAGAGTTCTTACAAAAATAAAGGATAATACCAGATAATACATACCGATTGCCTAAATCACCGAGAGACTGTTAAAGACTGCCAGCGCCCGAGGTAAAGGTGGAAATTACAGTGACCTGAAAGACCACATCGCTAAAAAGTTTCACCATTGACGAGATTCAGTGTCGCTAGGTGGCGCCACGAGAGCACGGTTATTGCAAACTTTCAAACACGCAGTTTGAACCACCACTTGCCGCCACTGATCGCTTAGCATCGTCATTCGTAGATTTAGTAAGTCTAGTTTCTCAAATTTCCGTTAAAACTAATTTTGGCTTTACATTTCAACTGAAATTAACGAATTTGTTATTTCTGTTACAGATTTGGAGGAAAAAGTTACAATTGATCGAACGCTACCCAGATCGATAATATCGATGCATTGCAATAATCAAACGAAGTCAAATCGCCAACGTTCACTTCGTACCTTCGTCAAGCAGCGGCAGACGCGAGACCGTGAGTATCCGTTGTTTTGTTCAATAATATTGTGTTGTTGATCATCCTTTTCGAAAGAATTGGTAAACAATTAATAAATATTCAAATTGAACGATGTATTTCGAATTAATTCAAAGTTTCTCATGTTTCGTAACGGTTAATTCTATTTGAAGTCGTTTCATGCTGTTTCTCAAATTTCCGTTAAAACTAATTTTGGCTTTATATTTCAACTGAATTATTTATTTGTTGTTAATTTTGATTGATTTTCTGCGTGTTTTCAACAGAAATTAACGAATTTGTTATTTCTGTTACAGGTTTGGAGGAAAAAGTTACAATTGATCGAATGCTACCCAGATCGATACTACCGATGTAATTGCAATAATCAAACGAAGTCAAATCGCCAACGTTCACTTCGTACCTTCGTCAAGCAGCGGCAGACGCGCGACCGTGAGTATCCGTTGTTTTGTTCAATAATATTGTGTTGTTGATCATCCTTTTCGAAAGAATTGGTAAACAATTAATAAATATTCAAATTGAACGATGTATTTCGTATTAATTCAAAGTTTCTCATGTTTCGTAACGGTTAATTCTATTTGAAGTCGTTTCATGCTGTTTCTCAAATTTCCGTTAAAACTAATTTTGGCTTTATATTTCAACTGAATTATTTATTTGTTGTTAATTTTGATTGATTTTCTGCGTGTTTTCAACTGAAATTAACGAATTTGTTATTTCTGTTACAGGTTCGGAGGAAAAAGTTACAATTGATCGAATGCTACCTAGATCGATACTACCGATGTAATTGCAATAATCAAACGAAGTCATGTCGCCAACGTTCACTTCGTACCTTCGTCAAGCTGCGGCAGACGCGAGACCGTGAGTATCCGTTGTTTTGTTCAATAATATTGTGTTGTTGATCATCCTTTTCGAAAGGATTGGTAAACAATTAATAAATATTCAACTTGAACGATGTATTTCGTATTAATTCAAAGTTTCTCATGTTTCGTAACGGTTAATTCTATTTGAAGTCGTTTCATGCTGTTTCTCAAATTTCCGTTAAAACTAATTTTGGCTTTATATTTCAACTGAATTATTTATTTGTTGTTAATTTTGATTGATTTTCTGCGTGTTTTCAACTGAAATTAACGAATTTGTTATTTTTGTTACAGGTTCGGAGGAAAAAGTTACAATTGATCGAATGCTACCTAGATCGATACTACCGATGCAATGCAATAATCAAACAAAGTCATGTCGCCAACGTTCACTTCGTACCTTCGTCAAGCAGCGGCAGACGCGAGACCGTGAGTATCCGTTGTTTTGTTCAATAATATTGTGTTGTTGATCATCCTTTTCGAAAGAATTGGTAAACAATTAATAAATATTCAACTTGAACGATGTATTTCGTATTAATTCGAAGTTTCTCATGTTTCGTAACGGTTAATTCTATTTGAAGTCGTTTCGTCCTGTAGAAGTCTAGATTCTACAATTTCCGTTAAATTAATTTTGGCTTTATATTCTGATTGAATTATTAATTCATTATTAATTTTGATTTAATCTCTGACTGTTTGTCGATTGAAGTTTGTATTTGTTTTTTCGATTACACATTAATTGTGTAATCTATTAACAATTGATATCAATGAAAAAACAGTGTGACTAGCTAATCGAATTTTAAACCACTTCCCGATGAGCTAGAGACTTGAAACTTTAAACATAGCTCAGAACTCGATGACAATGCAATATTAAATTTTTTTTTATAAACTGCGTTTAGTAGATAAAGAAATCTCAGCAGAGTATCTCAGCGGGAATCGAACCCGGATCTTACTAAATACTCTTGGAAGTAAATGCTAAAAAGTAGAAAATAAAAAATATAAAAAAAACTTTTTAAAAACCACGCTTGTATTAAAATGCACTAAAAAGGAGAAAATAATGTTTTTAGATATTAGTAACTATACATAAAAGCGTGGAGCGCCCATGAAGATTATGTTAATATAGTTTAGCGCGCTCCACATTTTTATTTATAGTCACTAATATCTAAAAAAATTATTTGCTCCTTCTTAGTATATTTTAATGTAAGAATGGTTTTTAAAAAGTTTGTTTTTTATATTTCTTCATTAATTTGAATTTAGTCTCTGACTATTCGTCAATTGAGATTGACGAATTTCTTTTTTCCTTTACAGATTCGTTCATAAGACGGTACTGCAGCCGAGATAGCGCGCCGTTCTTTCCGTGAGTAGGACCCTGTGGGACGATGAGTAGCACAAATATATTAGATAAATATTTTTTTCAAATATTGGAAAAATATTTTTTAAGCCACATTTTTTCATATGAGAAAAATATTGGATCTCAATATTGTGTACATGTACAAGAAATATAAATTGAATGTTTAAAAAATATAAGCTAA
>CM052339.1:7795758-7833851 GCA_028455595.1 Lasioglossum vierecki
CTCCTACGAGAAAATATTCTAAGATCCAGAAATTCTTCTTAAATTCTCGCGAATTTTTGTCTGTTACGGCAAGGACACTTGGAATGACTTTAGGGTTTGGTTGAATATGTGATAGTTTTCCAATAATTTTATTTATTAATAAATCTAGTCGGTGGTTTTGTTGTTGGCTTTTAAGGTTTCAAATATTAAAAGTAAAACTCAAGAACAAAAGATTTCTAGAAATATTGTACGTGAGAAAGTATTGAAGCTTTTAATTTTAGGAAAATCTAGAATTCTTAATCAAATTTTTCATATCATATCGGTTCTGTCTTGTATAGTTATATCGGTTCGATTATTACGGAATACTTTTCGTTTTACGAATCATTATTTTATAAATATTGCAAATAGTAATTACTTTCATTTTTTCTACATCTATACATTGTCGATTATAAAACAATAATTACAATGGTGAACAATAAGGGATATAAGGAAGCAATGAGAGTGCGTAATGAAATTACACAATGAAAAGTCATTTTCTTCCAAACAATTAAAGAATGGGTAATGTCAGCATTCTTCATTTATCTAAATTTGTTTACCAACGACATTGACGCAGTTTTACGTGGTTCACGAACAAATAATCTATTTAGGTAGTGAGCGCTGACCCACCAACAATTTATATAAAAATTTTAATATTTACCTCAAATAATATTAAAATTTCAATTTAGTATCTCGTCGGTGCCTAAATTGAGTTTTTCGAGCATCAGCCCCCTCTGTAGATTCGAGGAAACGTCAGAATTCGCGGACGGGTTTTGTCGGTAAAGCCGGTCTCGAAATGTTCGATTGAACAACGTCGTTTCGGTTATCGACGCGTAAGTACTCGCAAAGTTAGATTCGTCGAACAACAGATAGTGCAAGCATCGTTTTCATGGAAGATCTGCAAAACAGTGAAAGCGGGCACACGGCCAAATACTGTTCCAGTAAACAATATGGCCGGTTTAGTTTGGTGCGCGGGTTATGTCGTCCTCGTTGTGTTCGCAAAGTGTTTATCGTGCTACAGCCAGGATTAGTTGCCCCCGGTAAGTTTCTATAAATAAAAACACCGTGAAATCTTCGACGAGAAGTTGAGTGAACGCGTGTTCGTGATACAGAACTTTGCACACGGTGATTGACGGTTACGCGAGTGTGCCTTTCCGTCAATTACCGTCCGACCGCGTTCAAAGTTATCGGTGAAATCTAATGATAATTTTTTTTTCATTCGACCGCTGTGCTCCTACGTGACTCGTCGACGCGTCGAAAATATGTTTTTCTCAACGTGAAAGTGTCACGCGTCGTCGGGGCACGTAGCTTTTCGAAATTTCGCCGAGCAGCTCGCGATTGCCGAAGTCTCCGGTGTTGACGGTATCAGATTTTTCTTTCATCTTTCCATCTATATGCGAATGATGTTTAACCGACCGATCTTATTACCGGTCTCGCGTCATTTGCCGACTTGGCCGAGGCTCCAGCTTTTCGATTGGCACTCTTCCTGTATGGCTACAATAAAGATCAAACTTCGAGACAACGTAACGCGAAGCAACAGGTTTTTTGCTGAGAAACTGCCGATGACCTCTCTCGTTTTAGCAGTCAGCTCGTTGCATTCATGACTCTCGGACGTAATTATTGTGTGTACCCTTTCTCGTTAGCCTGTTTACGCGCGATGGGAAAACTGGCCCAACAAACTGGGTCCAATGAAAAACCTAATTACATTCTCAAAACATGCGACCCTGATATGTAAATACGGTGTTCAATTCCGCACAATTCCCCAAAGTGCATTGCAGCTTCTGCCGAACTGGTATGCGACATTTACGGCAACGTTGTTGTCGTACTTGAATATTTTTAATGTTTATAGCAATAGAATAAAAAGTAGACCACCTTGATTAGTGGTGGAGAACTATCTAGGTACTGTCTGGATTTGCTTTTACTTTCGACAATTATCGGTAGTGAAATTTCGGGGTCAGTATTTGTTACAGTTGTAATAAGCGATCGAACATGAAAAATGTCTTTATCCTAGACTAACCAACAATATCAAAATTCATTAGATAAGCGCATCATTGTCGTCTTCAATTCAAATTCGAAATTCATATGAAATTAAAGACAACGTTAAATTTTCATTTATGGATAGAATATCCGCATCATCGCTATCGATAATTCTCCACTACTTACACGCAATTGACAAAATCGGTTGAAACAGTGCACCGACGTTTCTTCGTATTCGAGATAATCGATACCGTTGTCAATTGTCATCGAAAATTCTGTTCGCGTGCGTTTACACGTTCAGTGGCAGGGAAAACAATTCTCCGGATAAACAAAGTCTACGAATAAATTTAGCTAACTAAATATTACGCTGCCTTTCACTCGACACCGTTAACACGAAAGCGTGCAGAACAGTTTGTCGTTCGAATATCCCGCGTGATTTCGATATTCGTGTTCCATCGGAATGTTCCGGTTCGATTCAGTGATAAATTGTTTCTTTCCCGGATGATTAATTCCTTCAGCCTTAACCAATATTAATTTTCGGACAATAGCGATATATTGCGAGAATAACGAGCAACCGGATGTATATGTTTATTGTGTACAATGACATTGCTTGCATGCTATTGATTACAAAGGGGGAACGTACGAATATCTTGTGATAAATGCCAGGACAAAAGACTGACTAGACTCGTTCGCGTGTGCTCTAAGAGACCGAAGAACATTGTTTACCATCAAACAAAACATTAACGACCCGAGAGATATGAATTGTTCTTTTCATCCTTAAATTTGTAAGTACAACATTCACGTTTACCGTTTCCAACCTCTTTTGTTTTTCGTCTGGTATAATGTCTTTTGATAAATTAACCATACAACGGCGGTACTGGTCACGGAAATAAATCGTAAGGTGAGGAGGTCAACACTTTGCAGTTAGAGCTATTTTTATTGGAAAATTAAACATTCCTTCCGATATAGAATTATTCCATTTGATATGATTTTGTTTTTTGAATTTATGATGTATTATGTGTAGTAATTGATTAGTACACAGCGGATTTTATGTATTTATAACAACAATGAACAGGTGTAATTTAGAACAGTAAAAACATTAGAAGAACCATTTAACCATATTAAAATATTGTTTACATTGTTAGATATACGTTGGCATCAAAATAAATTACTAAACATTTAAGAATTGTACGAGGTATTATATCAATTTCATATCCAGAAAATTTTTAAAATTATACAGAATGGAAATATTCTAGGTCGGAAGAAATGTTTAATTTTCAAAGTAGCTCTGAGTATAATGGTTTAACTAAGAAAATAAATTTCTATGTCACTGCAGTTTGTTATAATTCAGATAGAACATTTTTATTTCGCATAAAGATTAGATACCAACATATTTAGTATCGTAAACAGTATTTTAACTCTAAAATTAAACATTTCGTCGGACCTACAATAATTTCATTCTACATAATTTCTTGTCACTTTATGGATATAAAATTAATTGATATTTCGTACAATACTTAAATGATTAGCAATTGATTGGATACCGATATATTTAATAATGTAAACAATATTTTGAATAATGGTGAAATAATGTTCAGTGGTAACGGTTTCGGTTTCATTTCATTTCATTTCGGCTAACATTTCAGATTTTATGACCAGTACTGCGGCCAAACGTGATCGTGTAAGTACGACAGTCCGGGACAGGTTACGATTACCGTTCCGACGGTCGTAGCGAAGAAAATTGTATAACCCGCACGATAATTGGTACACAGGGCCACTTTACGCAAAATTGCGTATTCGATCGACTGGCTAGTTGGTGTCCTTATTTTTCGGGCACACTCTGTATTAGGAAAAAATTGTTAAGATTGCTTTCCGGACGTTCGTACAGTATGCCGCACACTACAATTGTACACTCATTTGAAACGGGGATAAGGAAACTTATTTAGAAGTACCGTAAACACAATGATCACAATGACCCTGTGATGTCAACTGTGAAGAATGTAAACCGGGTATTGTCTTACACACGCGTTTATCGGTTACTTAATGGTAATTTATGTACATCAACATAATCAATTGATTGATTCATCTAAATAGTTCATAACAAGAATTACTGGGAATTTTTGTGTTACAGTAAATAACTTAATAATGAAATATTTTCGAGAATGTTCAAAATGTTAAAAATTCTTGAAACATAGCATACGTTAGATTCAAACATTTATTCTACCACATTGCTAATTGAACAACGGATCTTTATGCAAAGTAAAAATAATTTGCAACCAACCGGAGTGAAATAGAAATTTATTTTTTTCCTTAATACAATGGAAACTCCTTTAAATTCTTCTAATGACTGCGTCGTGAAATAGTAAATAGTTGATTAATTTTAGCCGTATAAAAAAAGGGACAGTCAGTTTCACTCACGGATTGTTTATACAATTTTTTGTTTATGCTCAAAATGTTTTTTGAACTTCTTTCTATGACTTCTTTCTCTAAAACAAGCCTTTGTTGTGAAATACAGTTTTTTCGTAAGGGGGCTCGGTTACCGGGAAAATCGATTCGAAAAATTCGCCGAGTACACGTGCACTCGCCTCGCAAGGTGAATGCTCAACGCTGAAATGCGGTCACGTGATAGTCGATGGTGTAGCGCCAAGACATCGAAAATATTGATCGAACGAAACAGCTGATCATTCGCCTCTGCCGAGATTGAGCTTTCAGAGAATTCTCGATTTTCTGTGCAGGATGTAACGTTACACTGTAAACAAAATTGTGTAACCTGTTTTTTTTTAATTTTTCATTTACGCGAGTCGTTCTTTGCTTAAAGATTCGATATTCCTTATCGTTGAAAATGTGGAAAAGTCAAAGTACAAATGGCTTTATTGCATGTTTTCACTAGACGCAACCGAGCAAGGTAAAACGATAATTTTTAAATTGTACTTCCACGATTTTAACAATATATTTTAATACGGTATTATAGTTTAAAAATGTCCAATATACCTGGCTATATTTTCTCTGTGTTTCGTTAGCTGCAAGCAAATCAGAATAAAACAATGATTTTAATCGACCCGAATGCTGTACTTTACGAAACGGCAAATACGGGAAAACATTATCTGTAATTCCAGTAAACTCAACGAAGCGAAGTACCATAAACTTAGAGATTTCAATAAATTTCAGCCACACTATTATTTTCTTCGCGTGTAAAGCCGGTCGTCGAAGCAATAAGTTTTTATTTCATTCCCGTGTTTATAATTTAATCTATGCACATTCGAAGTTGCATAAACATCCGCGAGCCGGTGTTTATAAATCCTGCTCGTGAGAAATATCAACTCTTGCATATGCAATGGAAATAAAGCGCGCAAATATTATCACTTTAGCCTATCATTCAATTTTTCAATGACTTTGAAAAGAGTTAATTGGGTAACATATCACAAGGTAACCCGTTCGAAATGACATAGAAATAAATTATTTATATGCGATTTCGAAGAACAGTTGTATATACTTTCCGTGAGTGTAATTGTTGTAAAGCCCAACAAATACGGTGGACGCAAATAGAAAATAGTTCATCTATATGTAACACGCAATACACGTAATGCACGAATCATGTTCATGCAATGGTTACATACCCGGTGTTTTGCGTGCACGGAATAGAACGTTATTGCTCGACACGATCGTCGATTTTCAAGCTCGTCTACTTTCGTTTTTTCTTTTTTATTTCTTTTCAATTTTGGAAACATGGCCACGGTCACAAACTTTTTCGAAATTTGATTATGCTACGCGGTGTATACGCGCGGTGCTCCTGTTGTTGAGAAATGTTTTCGCAGCACTTTTACCAGTTATAAATAGAATATCTCTCAGTTCGGATTCAATAATAATTTTCAAACATCATCGACCTCCGATTCTCTAAATTCTCGTTCTGGCTGCGGTGCTGAGGAATAAATTCGAAATCACTTTAGAAAATAAATGAAAAGATGTGTTGATTTTCAAAATTCGGAATTTCTAAATATTAGACGGAAAGGGTTGGAAGATGCTTCTGCTTCGACTAAAGCGGCTTCTACATCTTATAACTAGACTGAAAGATGTTCATGCAATTTGCAATTTTTGTAGACGAATTTTAAGAAAGTCGTATCTAATAGAATCTTAATTTCCGTAGTAGAGTACCATCTTTAGATTCGAGATACATTAAAATCGTAATAAATTCTGTCGAATTTTATATCCAAACATCTCTTGAAAATTTTTAGTAGCAACAATTTCATAAAGATCCGCACCCAGTTTGTAACAAACGTAGAAAAATTTTTTTCTGCATAAAAATCAGGTATTTAATCTAATATACACATATATTATATATATAAAATTATATATATATTATATATTAGCCTACAAGCCGAATGGAGCGTATAAATTTGAAATTGGAAAATGTGAAAAAATATCTTATATCCATTTTTAAACATGAGAATATTAATCCTGGGTTATCAAATACTAATGTCAAGTATAAGCACCTCGGTTTTTTGTGAATGATTAACAATGGATGATAAAGGCGAGCGAACATACCCTCATAAATCACACGTCATTTACGATCGAATACAATAAAAAAAACATTTTACACTTAACTCTTCTACATTTACTCTTAAACTTAAGTATAACCCTTTAACTTAAAAAGATTAATATTCTTATGTATAAAAATGGATATAAGAGGGTACTCTTTCAAAATTTTCAACTTGAAATTTATAATTCGGATGGGCAGGGATTGGTATTCGTACTTTTACAGTTTCCAAATGTTTTTACTGTTTCAAGTTTCACCTCTACTCGTGTTTGTCATAAATGTATAAAATCATGTACTGTTCCTTGCCAAAAAATGATGGCCCCTTATAATTTTCGAAATTTGTCGAAAAGTCTATAACGTGATTGAAAAATAATTTTGATTAACCAATACATATACTCTGTGTAGTCCACGCGCACTTTAAATGTTTTTATTACATGTAAACAATACGATGACTTTCTAGACTAATGGGTTTTTTTACCGAATTCGTACCTAAAAACGACGAAAGCAGCCGTGATTTAAAAGTTGCGAAAATCGGTTATGCAAGGAAACGGCGAAAATTGTCGACGATCACCGAGTAACAGCTCGGTCTATCCACCGTTGAACACAGATCACGTACACGTGTACTCCTTTCATCGAATGCATTTAATTGTACTTAACATTCTTGCAGCAGCGTCGCGTATGCAAATACGTGGCCGGACAGCAGCACCGGGCATCTTTATCTGCAGAGATTTGAATACGCTACCGTATCACCAATCTCTCTTTATTCGCCGGTCGCTGTAAAACATCGTAAAGTAGCGCCTCGATTATCCGAATTCCCTATCGTCTCTATTGTCTTCGATAATGACGGGGATGGAATTAACACTGAACTTACCGTGCACTAAAATGTTTCAGCTTATAGAAATGACAAGGCTCGATTAATTTATATTTTGTGCAATTTTTAGTACAATACGCGTTCTGATAAATTTATCTCGAATAATGATGAGAGTAAAATTAACACTGTACCTATCGAGCACTTGAAGCAATTCACATGTTTCAGCTTATAGAAATGATAAGGCTCTATTAATTTATATTTTGTGCAATGTTTAGTACAATACGCGTTCGGATAGAGAGATTCATTGAATCACACACACACAGTTTCCACGTAAGCAACTTCATAATTTCAGTAATTGTGCCCGTAATTATGAAAGTGGTCTAAGCCACGTGTTTCTTGTTTCGAGATATTTAATGGAAAAGGATATTAACATGAAATGAATCCCATATAATGTTGAAATAACAAGCACTATCTAGTTAATTTAGTTTAAAATAATGTGGACGTGAAATAACTGTTACTCATTGTGAAATTATTTAGATTTAGACCACTTTCATAATTATGGGCACAGTTGTGAAAAGAGAAATATAAAATTGCTCATTAACCCCGCGTGGTACAGGGTGGGGAACTTTTACTCGGCTGGTTCTCGGAGAGGGTTAAACAGTCGACGTTCGAAAATTCGTGCGTGCTCGTTCGAGACTTGCGGAGTCGATCCTTTCTCCGACGAGGTCCGCGTCGATCGACCTTGGACTCGTAAGCGTTCCGTGCGTTTTCACTCGTTCGAATGTGTTCGAGTTATGTAAATCTCGTCATACTTCTCCAGTGCTTGGGAATGTTTACAGCCGGTTTGTATTGTCGACCATTTCTCGCTCTTCCACCCTAACGTTATCAGGGAAACCGGCAACGGCACCCTTCTTACCGCTTATCGTGACCGATAAAGCGACCCCTCGGATCCTCGGGATACGTCGCGCCTACCATTGGATCGTCCGCATAGATCCGTCTTCGATTACCTCAATAAAAATCAAGGACTGATTCGATGCTTCTCGATCGGAGTACTTTTCCATCGACGTCTCCTCAAAATTATATAAACCAGACAATGGCGGCAGAGTCGCGAGACAAACCGGGAAAAGCAAATATCGCCTGCCGGAAAATGTTCTGCTGTTTTTCTCGTCCGTATGGCAGATTACGTTGCCGAGAGACAGCGTTGCTAAACGTATCCAGCATAATCGGAATTGTCGTTAAAAAATTCACTTTGTTTCCTGACTTGTTTAAAGATAAAGGTTTCAACAAGTCCACAGTATTGCCCAGGTCTATCTTCTATTATTTCCGTCTGTAACTTTTTCGCAATTAGGCACTTTGAAATTTAATTAAATTTCACTCTGGATTATTTTCAACAAAAATTTATTTCAAAGGACAGTTCCTTGACTGCTACTCTAAACAATTTTGTTTACCAATTACTTTAAATTATCTATCAAACTTTCTTGTCATTTATATTTGTGGAGCTTATATATATATTTTTAATTTATTTATTTAATGTTGCTTTAACGTCAAAGGTCACTAGCAACACGGTACATTTTCTTACAATATTTTGTATATCTTAATATCTTTGATATATTGGGCAAGACCAACAATGTGTTCCTCAGAACCTAACAGAATGGCTATATTTTTGGTTATATTTGTTTCTAACTGAAAAATAAGATATTTAATAAATGAAGGAAGCACCAGGTACATATAAAAATCCGTTTCAATTACACTTCTCTTTCTCTGGAGTGCAAAGGATTGAACATTTGCAAACAGAAGATTTCTATGCCAATAGTGTACATATAAACTCGTGGATCGTTGTGCAAGAGTTATGGAAACAAGTGGCAATTGCTGGTATAAATTAAATTGTCTTTCAAAGAAGTTCAGCAGCGTCCTGAATTTAACCTTTTGTGACTTTTCAAGAGCAGTTAAAGTCGTAATAAACGACAATCAACGCAAATGCAATACTCCTTATTCTAATTAAAAGATTAAATTCGTTGCTCGCTGCCCTTAATGAAAAGTGCACAACGAGGGAAGATCGTGAGGTTCGTCACCGCAGGTGAACACTTGCGAGCGGAGCCGCTCATGTGTCTGGCATTATCGATCATTTCCACCGCCTTTAATGATTGTAAACACAAGCTGGTGTGATATTACTTTCCACAATCATTTAGCACACGCTGGCAGTTAGGTTACTGTGGGATCGATAGAAAACCAACAACACCGAGCTGCTAATAACGTTCGTCCGAATTAGATACCGTGATTAATGATCAGACGCTTTGAAATGTTCGAATTCAATTTTACCCGATAGCGTTCCACGTTCATTGTTTTTTGTTTGGTAAACGTTTGCCAATAATTTTCCAGTTTCATCTACAAATCCTGATTAATAGACTGCGGATCTTTATGCAAAATAAAAAATGTTCGTATCAATCACGGGACACAGGAGTCAAATAAAATATGTATTCTTCTTTTAATTATGCTGTTTTTAAAAAATTCGTTAATGTTACTTTAAAAAATATTACAAAATTCCTCTGAATGTTCATTCTTCACTCGCTAATTAATTTAAAGTCTTGCATTGAGAACTTTTGCAAACATGTTAAACACAGAAGAGTTGTAATAATTTATAATTCGTGTGATTTTTATTATAATATAAATTGAAAGGAAAAAAATTATTCAATCAATTTCCATGGAAACACCTTTAGTGTTAAATGATCATTTTGGTTGACTACACATGGGTTGAGCTGAAACATTGATGTCTTTAAATATTTTCAACATGTCCACTGTTTTAAAATGTACGTGTTCATTTTTGTATTGAATGCATAAAATCCGCAGTCTAGTTAGTTTCGCATTATTCGTTTTAGGCAGAACGATCTTCGGGATTGTGGAACCTGATTTTGGACGGATCGACGGCGATCTAACACACGTTGAATTAATTATTAGCTGAAGGTTATCGCTGTTGTCGGTCCGCGGACAATGTCGTGGCAATCTTGCGCGGACGGTCGATTGTTATTAGCGTGTCTTTTCATCTATCGTGTGCGGAAATGATGGAACGTTGCGTTAACGATCGTATAGTAACCTCGGGTCATACACATCGATCCTCCTACACAGTGCCGATAAATAATGAATACATTCACGTGACTTATTCACCGTTCCGACCGGTCAAGTTCCCGTATTCGATTTGTACGGTCTGTCAACGATTTCCGTGGAGACCGAAACTGTAGGTGGATTTCCGATTTTCAATTTGCAATTTTCAATTACGGCTGGATCCGATTCTTCCTCCACTGTTCACTCGTCGTCCGCACTCGGTCAATTATCAGAATTTCGTAGCCAGTCTACCTTTGAATCATGCGACATGATTCATGCCAATCCATCTGCATGTATTTGGAAATCATTCTGCAAGTGATCACTGTTCGAAAGAACAAAGGTTAGACAAACCGTGATTAATGATCAGATGATATCGTTCCGCATTCATTATTTTTTGTTTGATAACGTTTACCAATAATTTTCCAATTTCATCTACAAATCCTGATTAGTAGACTGCGGATCTTTATGCAAAATAAAAAATGTTCTTATCAATCACGGGACACAGGAGTCGAGTAAAAATTGTATTCTTCTTTTAATTATGCTATTTTTCAAAAATTCGTTAATGTTCCTCTAAAAAATATTACAGGATTCCTCTGAATGTCCATTCTTCACTCGCTAATTAATTTATAGTCTTGCATTGAGAACTTGTACAAACATGTTAATCGCAGAAAGGTTTTAACACAACCTTCGTCAATCAAAAGTGACTAATGTGTAGTGTATTATAAAAAAAAAAACAGTGGCCGTAATCGTGCGACAACATTGATTTCCTCAAGGGGAATACCTATTTTCGTTATAGTAAATGATTATTAGTCGGATTAATATTTACGACGATCGAAGAATCCTTTCTTGACGGGATGAAACCGATGTAGAGAAATGTTACTGCAAATATTTTCTTTCAAAGTTGTGCCAAGTAATATGTTTTTAAAAAACCGTTTGTAAGAATTTCCTCTTGTATAATAATATTAATAATTTGTAAATGACATGTTCAAATTACCGTACTCTTCTTATACTTTGATTTTATGAATATTTTCAATTCTTTACAATTGAAAACATTTTTAAAAAGGCGTACAAGCCGTAGTCTCTTCGTATCGGTTTTCCTAAAATGTTAATTTGCAAAACGGCCACCAGGAAGTATGTATACAGAAAAGAAATTTTGAGCAGCACTTTTTCAGATTAGGGGATGATCCTTGTACAATATTTAGAACGTTAACGTTTCGCATGTGACATTTCCGGTGGCAATTAGTACGCACGCATGTTACATTTTTTCCATGAGACGAACAAAATGATGGCGCTAAGGCACGAGATCATCTTAAGTAATTAGTCTGGCAATCGTAGCGACGAATCGAAAGAGAAAATGACTACCCTGACCCCACCAAAACAAAACCGCGTATACATTTTCCTGGTTGCTTATCAAAAAACCAGATTACATGTTTGAACGTAACGAACTTGAAACGCGAAATCACTGGCAACTGGAACGCAGATAACGCCTGCCGCTTATCCGCGTGCTTGTATAATCCGGCCGATTACGCGTCGTTTACCAGTATCGCTTAGCAAGTGATTATATTTTTATCGGAGATTTATGCAGCTAACTTCAAAATAGATGGGGTCCGGGCCCGCTCTCGTATACACGGTGTCAGGATGTCAGTTGTTTATTCTAGGATGCTAAGAAATTCCGAATTCGACAACTGTGAAGTTTTCACAAAACTCAAGTATACCCTGGTAGCACAAAATATTTATATACACATTCATATAATATTAAAAAGATATTCAATCTCTTAATATTTAAATATACATACAATATTTATTTTATAATAAGTAACAAATATTTCTTTTTAAATATGCAGGAAATATCTATTACATGTTACGAGAAAAATATTTTTTTCTAAATACAAAAAAAAAATGAATCTTTATTTAATATTAGAAATAGAATATTTTTTCTAAATAAAATTATATAATATAATGTAAAAATTGATTAATTGTAATAAGGTCCTTTGTGGAAGATGAAATGGAATATTCGCTCAAGCAGTGCACAGAAAGTAATAGATATTCATAGTTTCTAATTTTTGTTATAACTTTTTCTTACATTTGAAAATTTTATTTAATGTTATTTAAATGTTGAATTTATATTTTTCAAATATTGGATTCACATTTACTTTATATTTTTTAAATATCTAGTTTATATTCAATTTATATTTATTGTACATGTATACAATATTCAGATCCAATATTTTTCTCATATGAAAAAATGTGGCTTAAAAAATATTTTTCCAATATTTGAACAAATATTTATTTAATATTTTTGTGCTATTTACTAGGGTATAGTCAGGAACTGTTTGAACATTCATAAAAAAAATTGTAGATTCGAGAACTTTGTATTGTTGCTTTTAACGTGACAAAGTTGTTAAGAGATTAAATGAATTTTTGTATTATTCCTGCTTCCCACAATCGATGCAAAACATTTTTATTTTTCACAAAAATCCGCGGTCTGCATATTACACAACTCGTAGTCATCGCTAAAACGACTAGATTCGCATTTCCTCGATTCGTTTTACTCTCTTCCCACAACGTACCGTCACGTAATCACTTTCGATAACTTCCGACAAACATCTTTCGAATCCTGTAAAATTGAAAAATTCGAACGATCTCATTTCTCGATACGATCGCAGATTGTGTCGCGGATGCCGTCGCAGTCGAGTGATGCCAGTTGGTCTGCATGACGTGGGTTTACTTATGATTAGCCAGTTGGTGACCTTGACCATCGTCAAAAGGCCAAGCCCGAAGAAGAAACGTTATATCCCCTCCGCAGCGGACTCGTTACATTTTTCATACTAGGCCTACCGGTTCCTAATGGCATGGAATATTAGCTTACATTTTCACCTTGGGATCTATAATGCAATAACAGCGTTGTTACCGGCGCGTTCAGCGGGAACCGCCGAACTATTGTCCGCCGTTTTCCGAACAAGAAGTCTCACGTAACCGGGTAATTAGGTTCCGGTACCCAGCAAAATCCTTCCGTGTTTTCGCGAAACCAATTGTCACCGGCTACGAAACCGCTCCGTCGGGGAAACAACAACACGTGGTCGAGTTTTACGTGACTCTAAGTGGCCCCCTTGTACCCCGCAATTACCCAGGTATGCAACGCTTCGCACGTGAAACGCCACGTGGTCGACAATCGGCTTCGGCTATGCAATTATCGAAAATGAGTTCGTTCCCCTCGTCATCAAGTATTGTAATTAGAGTGACGCGAGCACCCGACGTCAACCCTTGTTCCATCCTTACGCGATCATTGAAATCTCCGGTCTTTGGACGCAAATTCGTGTTTCCAAGTTCGAATTCACCTGTGACGGAGCCAATCTTTCGGCGCTCCTTGAAATCGTTTTACTTAGCCTCCAGCTCTCATAATTTTCCACGAGTTTTGTAGCTTGTTTTATTATCGCGTGATTAACATTTAATGGTTAAAGCGACCGCAGATATGCAACGGGCGCAGAATTGCAGATTGTATCACGTGAAACTTGTTTGCCCGGTAATAGAACGATTATAAAATGAATTGACATTTTTGACGGTCTCACATGACGAAGACTTACGTAACAGTGTGTCTATTTAATACAACACTGTCGGAGATAAATAGCCGCGTCGGGATTTCTTTCAAATATCAATAAATATCCTTTTAAGTCTAATTCAGCTTGTTGAAAAGTTTGATAAAAAGAGTCGGGGTCACTCGGCACTTAGATTATAGACTATGTTACCGGGTAGTCTACTATTAGTTCGACTTGCAACTTGAGTGGCTGCACGTGTGTTGAAAACTGCTCGTATCGATATTATATATGTGCACACGTTAGATTTCTGTGAACTCATCGGACGGCATATGGTCGGGATTATTGAACGAGCATGTTTGAAGTAACAATAGTACCATCGGTTTCCGCGAATAACAGAAGCTAAATAAATATGATTATGAATAAAAATTTAACTGCCAATTAAGAAAAGAAAACTAATTTCGCTCTTACTAGGTTTTATTTCGGTTTAATATCAGTCTACTTGTAATCGGTTCTTTACACGTGCGCCGCTGTTCAATTTTCTTTTTGACTCTCTCACTTCTACCACACATTCTTCCTTGTAGTATACATAGGTTACTTCCTTGTATACATAGACTATCTTACGATCAGTGTTTTTTTTAAAGAAGGGTTTTACGTCGCATCAACTGCATGGTTATTCACGACGAACAAACGTATCATTATAGTATAACTTCCTAGATTTTCGATCCCTTAATAAATTCCAGTAGGTGGTCTTGTATTTCGTCTTTGTAAAAATTCAGTTGTTATTTGGACTATAAAAGATGTATTAATGCTCTCAGCGCACTGGTTCGATCAATTTTTACTTCAATCGATGATTAATCAACTGATATCAATAGTCAATATAATAACTTTTAATTATTAATCAATCATTATTAATTAATCAATATAATATAAAAATAATTTCTACGGTTTCAAAATATATATGTGCATTTAATTATTAACTACAGACGCAATGTTAATGTGATTCTCTTGAAAATGATCTAAATGCAGATCGAAACGTTGAGATATGATATTGTGCTAATTTGCAAATAGTGTTTTTAGTAACAATAGATCGAACCTATAAAGCAATTTACGATCGATATTATTTAATATTCATAATAATTTTTTGTTTAACAATTTTCTTGAAGATGATCTGAACATAGATCGAAACGTCGAAATTTGAATTTGATAAATTGCGGAATTGCTTCCACGTAAAAATTGATCAATAATATATTTTTTATAAACAAATATACGGTCGACAGAAAGGAATATTTGTTTATTTGGACATTCGGAAGAAGACTAGAATTAAGAAGCGTGTAGAAATGTATTTCCAATACATGTGAAACGGTGGCATTCCGGATAGGTTGATAAAGGGTCAATCACCTTGTCCGGATCGAAGTATCCGATGAAATATACGATCGGTGAACGAGATCATATGCAGAGTGAGGTGTAGTGGTCGACGCGGTGCCTCGAGAACGATCGAGAAATCGCAGAAACAAAGCGTAATTGAGCGGATCATATTTATCAGCGTTACTCGACTGAACTGTCGTCGGGGCAGAGTCGCCTTGACCGTGAGAATGAAAGGACAGAGACAGGAAGGAATGTTTCGCAATTCGCGCTGCCGTGCCGCGAAAAGGCGACCGATGACCAACGATCTCTTTAAAATATTCACGCTCCTCGCGTGTCGGATTCGAAACTTTACAGGTGCGACAATCGCGAAGCGAGGCAAGGTTGAATAGAGCCACCGGGACTTACTGACGTACGCCGTTCGCGATGTATAGAACGAAAGAAACACCTGGAAGGACGCTCGACTTTGCAAAAAACGGGATAAGGTATCCATTGTCTCCGGCGACGACGTTTTCTGACTTTGAATTCATTATTTCATTGAATGGCTCTTCGACATGCGGACTCGAAAAATTGGAAAATTGCTTGTGGTTCATTTTTCCAACTGATTTTCGTTGATTTTCTTCATTTTATGGGTACAATACTTAAAACATATTCAACATATTAATCGTATTAACAAAGAAAAACAAATTTCTATTTCATTCCAGTTTTTTATAATCCAGGTCGAAGATTTTTATTTTTCACGAAGATCCGCTGTCTATAATTGTGTTTGATTATTGATCGTAAGGTAGTTTATAACGAGAAGTATAGATGATCTCGGCGCAAAGGTTCGATCAGAAATTAAATTAAAGCAATCGTGCTAGTTTGGTTAAACTTTCCACGTTTCGATCCCAATATGGATCCTTTTCAAGAAAGAGGAAACAACTGCGTTTGTAATTTTTTAAAATAGTTTTTTTCAATATTAATGTACTGAGAACATTACGTATTGAAAACAAATTAATGTATTGAAAACATTTTCAGCACATTAATATTGAAAACTCGTAATAATAAATAAATTTGTAATGGTACAGCAATTGCTTAGTGGCGACTCTGTGCAAAACATTAAATATTCACGTATTCGCTTTGATTGGATCTTATAGTTCTCAGCTTTGTCTCGCGACGAAAAGAAGAACGAGGATTACGTAACGCTTTTTCCTCCCCTCTTCAAATCCACGTGAACAATGAACTAGTCGTCAAAGAAGCTGAAAATTATGCGTGTCGCGAGTGACGCACAGAGCTCTTTTTTAAGAAATATGTCGTCGTATTTGAAAATGTTTGAAACGGTTCGAGGTGTGGCGTTATCGTCAGGTCAGATTTTCTTCCAAAGTCGAGAGTGTCGTTGAACGTTCGAAACGAATACCAGATTTAATACGATTGTTCTATCATTCGGTGCTACTTGTTGGCCGTGTGTATTTTTGATGTACACGTATTATTCGTGCGCGCGCGGCTGCTAAGTAAATGAAATGTTACAGTTATCGTCGCATATAAATCTTCGAGACAGGGGGCGAGAATTGATTCGAAGGAGTGAGCTGACACGGTTAATTCTCGCTTCTCCGTCAGCTGTGCGTCGCGAAATCGGTTAGACGTCCGACCTTCTCGTTACCCTCTCAAATGTAACGACTATTATCTCCGCATCTCTTTTATCTTCTCAACTTTTTTTGTAAGTGGAATCATCTGAAGGACGAAGTACGTACTGACAAATAAATGGATCGACCGATAAAAATAAACTGCGGTATTCTTGCATCGTGCAACCGGTTCTAAAAATATTCTTTAATGTTTCTTTCGAAAAGCTCGTTACGAACATGTGCTTTCAAATCTTTGCAGTCTCGTAAAAATGATTGCAAACCATTTGAATTGTCTGGAGCACCGTTTATTAGCTTTCATTGTTCTCCAGCAATTAAATAATTAAATTGGCAATAACGATTTCGTTCCTCCCATCAAATCCTGTAAAATTTTCACTTGGTATCGTCCTAAGTTCTTCCAGCTAAAAATTCAATAATTAAATTAACAATAATGAGTAACGATGGGTTATGCAAAGTGCATTTTACAAGACCGCAGGATTTGTTGGGGAGGAACGTTGTTCGTTCTTGTTAATTTAATGATTTGCACAGAGTGAATATTTTACAGGATTGCAGGACTTGATGGGAGAACAATGAGAGCTAATAGACCTTAAGGAGTGAACTACGGTGTTAAAGGGCGAATAGAAAAGAAAACAATGAAACAAGGGGTACGGTGTAGCAGGGCTTGACGCAAACACCGTGCCGGATCGTCGTCATCGCCCGTAGGCAGCACCGTTATTTGTCAGGATATTTTTACGCTTTCGCGTCCTGGAAAATGTATACTTATCGGAGGATCGATCAAGCTCGCTTCCTTCTTCGCCATTAGCCGACCTCCGTTCCGCGGAAAACCGCGGAAAAACACCGCGTTAAACGGTTCCGCTCGACGGAACCGGCCCGATACGTTATATTGCACAATGCGGCCTATCGATGCAACCGTTCTCCCGTTTATGATAATCAGCATCGGCGCCAGAACCCGATCCGATTTCGTTCGAACCGACTATCGTGTGGGACGCAGCACGGTAATCCACGTCGTTCTAACACTTTCGAGACTTCAAAGAATTGTCAACACGTCGCACGTTATTGGAGACAAAAGTCAAATTTTCTAAACAAATTATATATATATAATAGTAATTATAAAATGGTTTAATGAAATATAGAATGGGAAAAGATTAAATACACTCAGGAATGCTATAATATTATTTGTAATGTAACGAAGTCGATAAGGGATGACACCAACTTTTATTATTATTCCTGCTTTGCACAATCAATGAAAACATTTTTATTTTGCACAAAGATATCCGTAGTCTACTGATAATTATTATTCACAGCTTTTATACTGCTATTTTTTATTTATTTGTTTATAAATTTATAATTTATAATAAATATTTATATAAATAAATTATAAATAATATTATAAATTATATTTATACTACACATAATATATGAATAAGTTTCGATAAAAAGATTAGCTTTTCACTGAATCAAAGAATAATTTCGTAATTTTCGAAGGTTTCCCGTATAGTCACATGCCTGAGGAATGTTTAATAGATCGTTCAACAGGAATAACAATTTCAATCAATTAGGAGTATTGTATGAAAGATCATTTTTTAAGTTTTAAATAAGAATTATTGAAGATCCTGTAAAATTTTAACCATGCGTCGTTTAAAATTCTGAGACGCCGGTGCACTGAGACTTGTGCGATACGTTGGCAGAAATCCGGTTGATGTCATTAGTCCGGCGAAATTAATTAATCAGTCGGCCCGTGGTCACAAGATACACGCTCCCGAATACAGATAGCAGTGTGGGATTGCACAATCGCGTGGTTAACCGTTTCCCTAACGCTGTAGCGTCAACTCGTTCCGTTACTTTCGCAGTGCACGCGTACTAATGTCCGTTTATCGTTTGATCGTGCTCGTGGATGGTCGTGTGCGTTGTGCCGTGGCCATGACAGCACTTGAACGCCCGATGAGCTGTTGACAATTAACACGTCAGCTTAACGCGCCCGATCGGCTGCTGATTTTCGTATACTACGAAGAAAAAAAATAGTATCCGGTTGCCAGTAAAGGTGATAGCGTTTTTCAGTCAATGAATAATGCACGCTCTTGAAATAATAATCCATATCTGTTGTTAACGAGTTTCACGTATTGAACAGTCACAAATGAACTTTGTTAATTTGTTTATGACGTTAACGATGGAAATGTCGGACGATTTGAAAATTAATTAAAATAATTAAAAATTAAAAATTTTTTATTTGATGCATTTATGACAAAAATGAACACGTACATTTTAAAGCAGTGTACATGTTAAAAATATTTAAAGACATTAGTGTATTAGTTTCAGCTCAAGGTGTGTTTCCATAGAAATTGATTGAATACATTTCTTTTATTTCAGTTTATATTATAATAAAAATCACACGAAATATAAATAAATTTAATCTTGTTATTTCTATAGTACATTACACATTAGTCACTTTTGATGTGCAATTTAAAGCAGTGAACGCATTCACACTAAACCTACCACCGTCGGTCAAATGACAGGTTTCAAGTTTTTTATTTTGCAATTATTGAAATTATAATGGTAAATTAATTTATAGAACGACAGCTTATATTCTAGAGTGAAACTCATCGAATTCTACCATTTTACTACGTTTTTATTAGCTGTTCGGTACAAATCTTGCAATTCATTATTAATAATACCAAATTGAAGAAAATCAAACAGAAATAAAATCGCCAATTTATGTAGTCGTCTGAGTCGGCCATTTCGAATAAAATGGCTGAAAGGCAGCTAAAAACGTCTGCTGAAGTGTTGCTACATTAATATTTCATGAATTGATTATAAACTGGAGCCGACGTCCAATTATGGGAAGAGTCGAACTGGTGGCTTTAAAGCGGTTCGTGTTTGGAAGACGTACTTAAAAATAGAGATATTTAAAAATGAAGGTGTGCTTCGAGGTCGAGTTGACTCGAACAATACCGAGAGATGATTAAAATGGCTTGGAAGGTGTTAATTTCGTGCAAGACATTTATACTGGAACTGTTGATTCGCGAGATATATACCAGGTAGACGGGAAATTACTCGGGTCAGGTTAGAGGGTAATTATCGACTAATTCGGCCGTGTTCGACTAATTGGAAACGACACTTAATTGACTATTTCGAACTGTTAGCGAGAGGTATCGGATTCTTATCGAGGCGATAACGCATTCTATTTTCCCAAAGTGTATTTCTACCAATGATGGCAATCGGAAATTCCTGGCAAGGAGTATCGGCTACCGAGTCTGAAGAACTACCTTCTTTATCAGGGCTATCTCTCGGCTGGAATCAGTTGCTTTATTTTCTACTGCCGTCGAAGCGGTTTCTTTGTCAAATTTATCGATCGGGGCTATCGGATAAACTGGGAAATTGATACATTATTATTTATTATATATATTTACACGTGATAAGGAAATTAAAATAGTGATTCTGGGAACTGGGAGTGTACTGTTCTTTTTTTTTAATAAAAATATGTAGAAATGATACAGGAAATAAAAGTCACATCTCGTAATACGTCGTAACTTCCTACGACCTTATATTTCATGTGGATGCACTCTGATGTAACCCAAATTTCTTGTTAAACCAATCGATTCCTTTTATTATTATTATTATTTATTTTATACGGACTGATGCCCTTTTATACAATTGTATACAGTTTAATACAGTATAACTAATAAACTAATTAACATACATATGGACCGTACAAAACTAAGCAAATACAGGTACTATTAACGAGTAGTACTGCGCAAGTTTGTTTTGAATGCCTGTAAAGTGCCATTAAAAAAAATCAATATTCTTATAAAATATGTTAGAGCTAGCAATAATGCGATTTAATGGATTTATTACTCCATATAAGGATTTGGATTTCATTGTTTGAAATCCTACTCTCGTTCTCAAAATACGTTCAGGTACATAGAAATTGATCTGCCTCAGAAGTGCTTTTGTGATTCTACGTATAAAAGTATTAATCCAACAAACGGTTTTCGATTCTAAGAATACTCCATTCTTGATTTTCGATTAACTGCAATCGCTGTTTGGCTCACCGCGCGTCGTGTTCCTCATTAACATGTTCGGGACGAGTCTGACAGCTCGAACCGACAATGAGCCTCGAGATAAGGAAACCCGTAAATGAAGTTTTAAGAATAGACATCGATTGATGGTTACGAGCTCGGAGATTCGACGCGTAGCATCTTCGATGAGGACTCCGGAAGAAGTCGTACGTCCTGGAGGTGTTAACGTAGTTTCATTAACGTGCTCGTCATCGCTGTCACATATGTCCCATCAGCACGATTCTGCATTTCGCGTAAAAATAACCTTCCAGCAGCGAAACAAAAGTTTTCTTTACCCGAATCGCAAGAAACTGAAGTAAAATAGAAATTGAAAAATATCATTCGTGGAACGGATTTGTGCAAAATAAAAATTGTCTCCATCGATTGGAAGAAGTAGAAACTAAATTGAACGTGTTTTCTTCCGGGAATGATCTTAATTGTTTAAACTGTTCAGCAATTTTGAATTTTTCGTCTATTCCATTTTCCTATAAATGCATACAGTTCCGCAGTCTAATGATAATAAACGTGTCAGGGTTTTCTTTTGTCAGATGAAAAAGTCAGACCGGAGCGAGTTCGTTATGGCAACTGCTTCGAATGATGAAATTGAATTACAAAATACCCGTTATGCCAACCACTCGACGCGAGCGACAACATTTGCGTTTATATTTTACAAGAGGCTAACGCTGCAGTTGATAGAACGTTATGGCTATGAAGACGGTTGTTGAAACAAACGCAGGCGGCAAACGTGTTAATATCCGTTGAGACGGTTCGCAGAAGTGAAACTCGATAAGTTGAGGCGGCTGCTTCGTTTGCAGGTTTCGTTTGTAGTAAACGAAGTCGCGTTACGTTTTTCGGGCCCCGACTAATGCGATTATCGGAACATCCGTGCGACGGCGTTTACACTTGAACGCTCGGATTCCTTGAAAGTTTCTCCTAACATTTCCTTTTCGTTCGACGTTGTTTTCCCATTAGACTACGGATCTTCATGCGAAATAAAAATTGTTCATCGAGTGCGTCGCACTGGAACCGAGTAAAATTGTATTTCTTCAATGATTTTACAGTTGACGACGATTAGACTGCAGATCTTTATGCATTTGTGGTTTATAAAAATGTTTCGAGTGCTAATACCATTGAAAATAGTATTTTATTTGGTCCCACTTTCTTAAAATTCGTCTACAAAATTTATATGCATTTAAAGTGTTAAAAAATGCTAAAATATAAAATTCCACAGAATTTAATACGATTTTTATTTATCTCGCATCAACAAAGGCTACAATTTAGAAAATAACTTTTCACTCGTTCCTACTTCCTTAAAATTTGTCTATGGAAATTAAAAATTGCATAAAAATGCGTGAAGTGGGAGGAGAGAGTCGGTGGTATCTAATTCAAATATTCTTCGGAAATTCCGTGATCCAAACAGGGCTGGATTGTAACGAATATTAACTCCATAATCTCTGCTGTGGGGGACATTTTCTTAAAGGGTGGGGCTTGAGAACCGAATTGGGATCATCCGAAACAACGTTTGTCTGTTCCTTGAAAAGAACATTTATCTATTAAGCTGCCTTCAAATAGAACGTTATAAGTGAATAAAGATAATTGTCCGCCGACAACAGGCCCATTCACAATTGAACGGCAATGGATTCACATCGATTATTACGATACCTATAAAATCGGTTGCACGTTACCAGTGCCTCCGCGGCGCCGTGAGAAACCTTATCATTCTATTCTCCTTTCAGAACTTATCTTATCGGAAGAGGTTGCGCTTTCAATGATTCTCTTCGTAAATATCGCATTGAGTTGCTCGGTGGTAGAAAAATCTGCTCCATCATTTCGGTACGAGAATAGATTGCCTAGGTGGCTGAATTTGTCGGACAGTCGTGTGAAACCGTTGCGCAACGAGATTCGCAAACACTCGGTCGCAGCCTGCCGTTTTCCATGATTGTTCTCGTTGTAAACAGTAATCAATCTCTTTCTGATTACGGAGTCGATTTTTGACAACCTGCCATGATCTCGAGGATCGATGTAAGTACCCGTGGCGAACTGTTATCAAAAAAGCTGGCTTTTCTGGAAGCATTTCTGGAAAATTCCGTTCGCTGCTTAAATTTTATTCACAAACTGAACATAAGACATCTTTTCATTGTTAATAACGATTGTTGATCTCGGCGCTACGGCTCGATCGATTAATTATTTTAAATAATCAACGTTTCGATCACTGATTTGGTCCATTTTCAAAATTAACTTAAAATTGCGTCTGTAAGAAAAAAATAAAAAAAACATGAAAACATACAAGTTTCAAAAGTATTAATTATTAAATGTTTAGATGTAAGGGAAAAACATATTCACATTTAAAATAATTAGCAAAACTGCTTAGTTAAGTTTGTTTTTTACGATCGAACTGTAGCGCCGAGATCATTTAACAATTGTTATTAGCAATGATACGATCGATATAAGAGGTTTATTTAGCTTTCCATTATGTTTCGAAACGCGTATTTATTATTCAGGTGTAAATTTGTAATTACGATGAGAATATTACAATAATTTTAGAGAGAGCACCAGGATATTCCAAAAACAATCGGACGATTAAAACGGTGACGTACGACGATACAGTGAAACAATCATTCTGTCCGTAGATTAACTCTTGTCAGGAATTAAATAAAAACTACAAAAAGAGACGGCGAGACTTTTTGATAAACTATTTATGGCACGACGATTTCATGATCTAATCATGACGAAACCGGTGAAATGTTTCCGGCTAGTGTATCGCGTCACGTTAAACTCTTTTATCAATGTCCTCTGGTGTCTTTTAGTCTCTCATGAAGTTATGCGTTTCTCTGTAACGCAGAGGACCGGTGTCTGTGCTGGTTTCTTTTTATTTACGTGCCACTCTCCGTCGGTGATATCGTGATTGATTGCGTTTCTGGGTAACGGTGGCAGCGTGATAGGCAACCGATTAACGAAAAGCAAGGAAGTGAACGCGCGCGAGGTCGAGTAGCTTTATCGGAAACAGTCAAAGGTAGCTAAAATATTCTTTGTTTTCACGCGACAAACCTGCATCGATTTCAATCGAAATTGTACGGTTCCATTAATCTTTTATATCTCGCTCTCTGATAGAATTTCGACGGTTGTTTCCAAAGTCTGAAATTAACCAGAAATTCATTGTACTTATCAAATTTATTTATTTATCTACAAGTAAATATACCGGGTATTTCACCTAACATTATCACCTTGAATACATCGCTTATTTTGTATGATAGGAAAAATGTCAGCGGGAGATACTATTCTGTTCGAAGACGGTGATGGACCAAATTTTTTTCTCAAGATCATTTTATTCGAGACTTTAAGATCATCGTATTTTTAAAAAATGGGACTGCAAATTTTCACTACAACAGTGTTATAGCTTGTAAAAAAACGAATCCAACGAGGTGCAATATGTTGACCTTCACGTGACCTTTAGCGAGAAAATTATGAAATGTTTGTCAGTAACTTGTTTGCTGGTGGGAAACAGTTAAACCGTAAATAAGCGATACATTTAAGGTGGTCAAGTTAGGTGAAATACCCGGTATAAGACTGGAGATTCGTAAAAATATATTTCGCGTGCATCCGCAAGATTAGCAATGACCTCCGAGCTCTGGGTCGAGCAGGAATATCACGGACGATAAGCTCAGGCGACACGTTTCGCTGTGCGCACTCCCAGCGGAGTAGATTTTGTTGAAAAAAGGAGCAGTGCATTTTTCTGATTTTTTTTCTTATCGGGCCGCTGATAATCTTTTACGACTGCAGGTCTAATAGAGGACGTCAGGATTAGGTCACGCTTAGATCGAATAAACACAGGAGGCTAAGTTAAATGGAACAGTATCTATGATTGCCTGCCGCGCCCATTTCTATCTCCGGCCCTACCCTTTTGGTCACCATAGGGGGTTGCCCCGGTTACAACCTGTGCCCGGTCGTCTTCGACATTGTCGCTCGCAATCCTTTTTTGCAATCTTATAGGCATCGTGTGCCGGACTAGACTGCGCCGCCAGTTCATATATTATTTACTTATTTCACTGTTCTCGGCCATCCGTGCTATCCGCACCACGCGAATATTAATCTAATGTTTCATTACTGATTGAAACTACCATAAATAACATCTAATCGAGCCCCGCTAACGAGAACCGACGCGTTCATTATTAACCACCCCCACTTTAATCAAAATAATTCCTCCTGTTAATGTGCCCCACGCGTTGATAGCTCATAACTGTTCGAGATTGTACTGGCTCCCTCGAGTTGTCGACTGGAATTCTGTTACGTTGGCTAATCTGATGCAATCATTTACTTTATTCGATTTCGTACAGTCCATTAAAATTTGTATGCAGACAATTTTTTGTTGTTAAAGAACCTGTATTATGAAATAAAAATTGTACTTACTGATTTTTTTAATGTAGAGAACATGTACATTATATCTGACTAAAATATTGTTTTACAATTTCGCTTCTGAATTTCACAATCTCTTTTCTCCAACATTTATTCAAATACTCTACGTACATATTTAATATTGCATGCAAAGATTATCGTACAATAGCTACATCTAGTCAAAATAAATTAATAAAATCAAGCTGTAAGCTTGTATTCCTTAACTCGCAAAAAATAAATTAAAACAAGAATATTATTACAAAATTGAACGTACTCCCTCGTGAGATAAGGAATATCTTCGTGTGCAAAGGAAGGTTCCTCGGGAATTTAACTTGTTAATGTTACGTTGTATTTTGTAAAATCTACTGACACCTTTAGAAGCCTAACGATATTAGTGGAAAACAGTAAGCTGGTATTCCAATTTCTCGCGTCCATCGTACAATGGCAGTCTGAATAGAGCGGCCATGTTGCCCGATACCGTGTGTATACATACACATACACTTCCATTATTCGATCCCAATTCCCAATCGAAAGCGTTCGACCGTACCGACGAAAGTAATCGGTGTTCACAAGCGAACCGCCTCGCCGTGAACGCGTCCGAGATTCGCCTACCCACAGTGTCCATTTCTCGGCCAGCGGCCTTCGAACGCGGCCATTTTGTAACCAAGAGGAACCCAACTTTCCTCCGTTTCCCCAAAATTCACATCCATCGTTTTCAGTCCGTTGTTAGTTGTGCTGAATTCACAAAAATTTAAACAATTATTCTATAGGTCATTTCGGGAATCTCTGAATTGAATCCGAGGCCTAGATCAATCATATTAAATATAATACAAATATCTAATCTGTCTAATCAATTTTGACTTATCCATTTCAGGGATTGGACAATATTTCTAGATACTTTGGGAATCTCTGAATTGAATCCGAGGCCTAGATCAATCATATTACATAAAATACAAATATCTAATCTGTCTAATCAATTTTGGCTAATCCATTTCTAAGGATTGAACAAATTTCCCAATACCCTACTTTAGGAATATCTGAATTGAATCCGAGGCCTAGATCAATCATAGTAAACAAAATATAAATATCTAATCTGTCTAATCAATTTTGACTTATCCATTTCTAAGGATTGAACACATTCCTAGATACTTTGGGAATCTCTGAATTGAATCCGAGGCCTAGATCAATCATAAATAAAATCGTAAATAAAATATAAATATCTATCTGTCTAATCAATTTTGACTTATTCGTTTCTAAGGGTTGAACAATATTTCTAGTTTTTGTTGTACGTGTAAAGAGAGGATTAAGAAAAGTTTGGAGAAGTTTTGATCGCGCGTCGAAATTCACAACCGCGTAATCGGCAAGCCGCGAATGTTTATGCAAATTCGGATTTGGCGGAGCACTTTATCAGCAGAGGATTTAAGTAGAAACTTGTTACTCGAACGAGCAGTTTCGCCGCGTAAAGAGGAGAATGAAGTCTGCGTTAAACTGTATTAGAGCTAACGCGCTCAGCTATACTTTGCTGGTAGCTTAATCATTAGTGATATTGCGCATGCGACGGGAGAAGTTTTATGCTCGCCCATGCTTTTCCGAGAATAAAAACTTATGGCAGAAATACTGGAATAGGAGCGACTTGCCATGCCATGTGTTACGGTATTACTTCGAACCTTTTTTTACGAAATTGATCATCAACGCCCGAGGTGGATAGTCTCAGGTCTATAGTTAGAGAGGTATAGTCACGGATCGTCTCTACACTTGTTTATATGTATTTATGACTAGCTGATCCGACATGCGTTGTCTTGTCCAAATTTCAATAAATTTGATCGTTTTGTGAACAAAACAGATAAAGAATTACGCATGTCCATCGTTCGAATCGTGAATTATGATTGAGTTCACAAGAAAATTCCAACACTTTCATTCTTTCCGGGGAACTTTTCCAAAGTTTCTTTCCCTAATAACCTTATTTGGACTATTACGAACATATTTTTTTTTAAATTAGCCTAATCCGTCCAGCCGAACAGCATTTAATTTTTATTTATATAGATAGAGATTGCAAAGGGAAACTTAGATGAATCTAGATCGTTGTTAATATGAAACTCGTAGAGTTTATTCAGATGTATGGACACTCGTATTTTAACGATGCCGGATGTTCGATTTACTTGAAAAATGGTAAATTCTTTAAGTAATTAGTCAAAGGCCTATCTTGGAAAGACAATTACGTAATAGTTGCTCCTGTTCCCAAAAATGTTTCCTAATACAAATGTTGATCTTCTCTCGCAATCATGAAGCATTCAGGGATAAAGTCACCTGTGGAAGCTTATCTATTGGTAGACTCTCATAATCAGCGGAGTTTCGTAAAATACAAACTTGATTAATCAAGCCGAACAGATTAAAAATTTAACAACATCCTCTGTTAATTAAATGAATGAATTTAATGACCATTATACATTGACGACGATTAGACTACGAATTTTATGGATACACGATAAAAATAAATTAACGTAATACCGAATTATGAGATGTAAAAAATGTTTGACTTCTTGATATGATTAATACATTGCGAATTTTTATGCAAGATTAAATATTGTCTCCATTCATTGAAAGGTACGTTTTCCAAATTATTTTAGTCAACTGAAAGCGATGTAGCCAAGTTTGTTGATTCTTCGAAACGAAATTACATTATTATTGAATTTTTGTTTGGTTCCAGAAAGTAACAAGTCGAATGTGTTAGGTTTTTTTTGGAAATCGGAGGAGTTTCGCGAGGCGTCGCGCGTCGATTACGCTAACGTTGCCAACGTCGAGAGACCGTGCCGTTTCGCAAGGCCGCGCTGTATTATGAATGTCTAAAGGGGTAGAGACAGGCTTCCATTATGCTCTCGCACAATGGATACGTATCTAGGCCTGCACCAGGTTTTATTAACCGTTTGACAGCCCGGAGCTTGCGTTAGCGTGTAAAAGTGACGTAAACACAAACTCGAGCGACCCATCAGCTGATGGCCACTCGTCAAAATATTCTTCCGTCATCTTTGCCTTTTTCATTTCGCTCATTTTCACTTCACCGCTCTTCTTTTTATCGGGAAGAATCTGCTTAAACAAACCGCGTGTCGTTATCGCCAGAGACTGGTTCTTCTCGACGTCTACGTGCGTCAGAGCTTGAGAGATTTCATATTATTTCGTCCGTTTCTTTTTCCCATCGTCGAAGACAGTCACGCTTAATTAGGCGAAGTGGGAACGTTTCCTAAAAATGGTTCGGCCCCGTGTGAATTTAGATTTTTTAAGTGAAAACTTCTTTAGGCTGGAAAGTGCACAATTGCTGGAAAGTGAATGCGTCTGGTCCGTCACGCTCCAAAGTGAAACGCTGTTCGATAAATTTTTGTTTCTTTCGCAATTTCGGAAGTTGTAGAAATATTTTCTTGAGAAATTATTTACTGTGTTTTTTTATCCAAGTACAATATCCTAGGTCCAAGTAGATATCCTAGGAAATTTGAGTAACTTTAATACTGTTATTATAAATGAATCGTTTCTCCATTATCCAAAGTGATCGACTGTTAATAAATGTTTAAGAAGTGCAATCGAATCGATAAATAGGGTTGCGCTGATAAAGTACGCACAAATTTGTTCTACGCGACGCAAGTAATGTCGCGGAGCGGAAAGAAAGAGATTAGTGAAAGATAGCGATTACGTCTAAACTGACAAATGATCTAAAGACGGGCGAGAGTGATATATTAGAGTGACGTAACAATTGGTAATCTCTGTCTACACGAATGTGTCCATACATGACAGCTCAGTTCCATTTCAATAAATCATCCGTTGGTGACAACAGACGGTATCGTTCGAAGAAAAAATCTGGAAAATGTTCTGTTTTAAGGTGCCACGTAATAACTTCCATCACGTGCGACGCGAATGCAAACATTTATTTAAATTCCCCCTTTTGTTTCATCGATCGTCGAATATTTATATTAGTTGACAGGTCGAGCAAGTGCTGCACGTGACTTGTGAGGAAATACTAAGCACACGACACGTGTACTTCGTGGGTTAGTATCACGGTGGAGCATTAGCCTAATCAATTCCCTGATGAGTAATTACACTGAAAGCAGAAAAACGCTTACGCACTAGTTTTCGTAGAACACCCTCGATCGGATGTTATTCAAAGAATTAATCGAGTTAATTAATTTTCTTCCTGCGAGCTGACAGCAGTTTCGCTATACGGGAGGGAGCACGAATTGAGGGAGAAAGTTACCCTCTCTCTGTCAATAGCGGACACGTGACAGAAACGAAGCGTGTCACGTGATCGGGGCGGGGCGGAACAGCGTTGTGGAAGGGGAAGGTAGAGTAGGGACACGGTTCTTGTCATCATAATACTTACCGTTGAATTTTTGCTCATGTATTGTTAAAGTGACAAATAATAGGATAAATAATAATAATCTTTATTTCGTCTCAGCTAACTTCAATAAAGTAGTTAAAAAAGTATCATTGGCCATGCTACGATTAAATTTTAATTTGTGTAAATCGATTGTCATTTGCAATCTTATTCGCGAATATTATTATTAAATGGAATTTGCGCCGTGAAAACGACCTAAATGGCGAGCTTCATGCAACGAGAACTGGCGAACATCCGATATGCATATTTTCGACCTTCGATTGAATGAAATAATGTTACGCCGTCGAAGGAGAGGGGGGAAACGGAATTGTGTGTCGTCTTACGATGATGTATTATTGGGTTTGGCGTGTCCACGCCTGACGTAATCACGAGCGTACAGTCAGAAGCGAGGGCCACGTCAACGATAGCACGTTTCGCTAAAGTTTTCATCAGTTTGCTTGTCACGCGATCCACGCGGACTCGTCGCTTCGTATTATTCATAAATATTGTTTAATATCGGTCGGACTGCGAGCACGGTCCTGGATCTTCTCTGAGATCCGCAACAGCTGATACCGTGCAGCTGAATCGTGCCAAGGAGACGTGTCCGCGTTGCCATTGTTCGTCGATTCAACCGGCTGCGTCGTCCAACCATGCACCTTTATTTTGTTTATTTATTTTCACGTGGTTTTCATTCATTGAAGCGACCGGTGTTGTTAACTCCTTTCACTGCGATTTATTTCACGGCTTTGGTGGAACTTCTTTATCGTTCATGGTAAAGTTCATACTCTAGAAGAAAAATAGTGTTCATTGTACAGGGTGAACCACGTGATCTGTAGAGATTATTCCGTTATTAATTTTTTCTTTTTCATGATTTGTTAAGGGCACCTTTAGTTTTTTGAAAATACACCTATAATTTTTCACGCCTATCTTGTTAGAGGATTTCAAGACGAATTCAGTAAGTGTCATGTAAGAAAAGAAATTACATCTGAATATAAAGAAATTGCATCTGAGCATAAAACCGTAGTTTATTGAAACATTAAATACGTTTAGTAATTTATTGAATAGAAATTTAATTATTTTGAATAACCACTCGACTGCAGTGTCTAAGGCAGGTCTGATCTCCGATTACATTTTTATCTCAATTAATCTGGGGAACATCATTCATGAATGCAGTTGAGTATGTAAATTGCAACTTTCACTTACTCTGTCACCATGAATTGTTAACGACAATAGGAATTTACACGAATTATTGTAGTCATATTTTTCAGATCTTTTAGAAACTGAATTATTTGTTAGTTTCAAAGCTGTTTATCTCTCTTATTTCGGATTGATATAATTAAATAGTAATTGGACTAACACTATGTAACGCCATTTACTAAGACATTTTGCAATAACAATAAAAGATCGCTTACCCAAGTCGTTCGAGCGATAATACCTGCCTTTTCCTAGTACTACTATTCGCACATTCAGCGAAAACGCTTTTAAGTCGTCGTAATAGTGACGCATGACATTTACGGCAATTTTTTACTGCTCGTTCTACCATTCCGTCTCACGCTAATAAGAAATTACAAGCGACCAATAGTTATCGACGTAACATTGACATATCCCAACGATTTGGGACAATAGATGTTGAAAATGTCGCAGACTGGCATTTGTCAAATGTCAGTGACGACGCCATTAACATCCATGTTTCGGAACAGTCTCATGAGCATTCCGAAACCTTGTTCCCTGAAAACGACATCGGATGAAACGATGCGCCCCAATTTTTCCTATTTATAGTACGATTCTGGATAACAATTAGAACGAACGAAACTGTACTGCAAAGTACTTTCACACAATTGAAGTCTGACCAGTCGATTTTATTTAATTTCCATACTGTATTTGATGCACAACAATCTCACAACGTTTTACATGTTCCTTACGTGTACTTATTTTCAAGGTTGAAGTCTATATCTTCACGTCCTTGAACTTTGACAAACTCTATTTTATTATTGAAACGAAGCAAGAGATTGAAGTTGAATTTCTTTCTGTTGAAACTTTACAAGAATTGCAGATCAACTTTTAAGAGGAGACTGTTCACCGTAAGCTCACACAAAATTTGTTTAACTTGAGTCGTTTGAATGTGTTAACACAAACAACATTGATTTATCATTCTGATTTGTGTCATTATTATTATTTATTATAGACGGTTTGAAGCCCTTTTAGATAATTGTTTACAATAGAAAAAAGGGAAAGATAAAAGACTACTCGTCTAATAACAAGGAAGGGACATGCACAAGATTTTGTAGACTCAAAAAAATCTATTCGATTATAGATAATGTTTTTTTTTCTTTCGATCGACAATTGTTGATAAATCTTTGAATGTTATTGACAACCATAAACTAATTAGAAACGAATTCTTACAGACGCAATTACAATGAAATAAGTTTCTTAAAAATGATCCAAATCGTGGATCGAAACGTCGAAATATTTTATGTAAATTTGCCAAATAGCTTAATTATTGTCAAGAAGGATTGTACCAGCGCGCTAATAACATTCAAAGATTTATATTTGTTTGTGTATAATAATTTCTATATGTAGGGCAAGGGTCTTCTCGAATGTTGAATTCGCCGAGCGCAATGTGTGTTATTGTACATAATACACGACATCTTTTGCGGAAGCACATCCTCATTAGATCGCTCGCTGGGTTGGACCGAAAGTAGCAACGATTACGCTTTTGAAGTCCCACGGAGAACTTAATCGAAATACGTTTCTGCCGCGAGCATTAGGGTCACATTCGACGCTTATCCGTTCTTTCATTTTCATTCCCCTGCTCATGAATTATTTACATTCAATTAGAATAAATCGATTCAAATTAGTCCCCATATCAACGAACGACATTGTCGTTTCAATTCGCGAAGTTATCGTGAAAGTAGAATTCTTAAATAGTATTAATAATACGGCAAATTATAGTCCGCTAACAAACATGGCTATAGGAAACGGAAGTAAAACACTGGCAATTATCTCTGAACTTTGAGTAATTCGATGCGAAAAAAGTTATAAACAGTTCCTAAGATACACCTTGAAGAATAATAAGAGGTTGCATTAAATTGTAACGACGAAATGAAATCATGCTAAAGCGTGCTAATAATGAATGTGTGACAGGTAAGATGTAAGGCATTATAGACGGCTAAATTTATGTAGTACTACTAGGAAGTATCTAACTTGAACAGAGGGTATGTTGGGTATCCTTGTACAGCTATTTCATTTGTACATAAGTTAACAATTTCATCAAACTGAACCAGGAAACGCTTTACGAAACGTAGTTCAAAGAACAAACTACTAAAAACAAATTTAGATTGTCCATCGTACGACGAACCTTTACATCTATTTGAAAAATGTATTTAGAGAGGGGTCGTAAAAAATCCAATTTGTCAGTGACCAGTGACAACCAACCCTATTCCACGTTGCTTAAATTAATTCCCACCCTTGCAGACCTACAACGTTCCCCTCGTCCTCTGCAACCTGTGGAACAATGCATACTGAAAGCAAGGGTTGTAATTGACCTTGTACTTGACCTCACAACAGTACAACCTAGCCAATAATTTCCCTACTATCAAAATCGGTTAACCCTTATCCCGGACCAAAAAATCTCTTCTGTAAAGGACACCAATGAAGACTAGACTGTGGATCTTTATGCATTTACAACAAAATTGAGTAGACAAAGTTGAAAACTGTTTGATAATTTTTAAAATCGAAGATATCAATACACGATTTCTTCTCTATTAAAATCATTAAGGGAAGATATAACGTAGAATTTTGTTTCTATTCCTTGCAATCGACGCAGACAACTTTTATTTTGCATAAAGATCCGCAGTCTAATGACCAATGTAGTCCAGGTTGCTCCAATTTAACCCTTCACTGCATGATTTTTGTAATTGGGATGAAAATCATAATATAATATTATGATTAATATTATATTATGTATCATATTATTGTATAATACATATATCATATTATCATAATATTATATAATAATATGATTATTAATATAATCATAATATAATATAATAATATTTGCAAAAATATATAAAACAATAAATTTCTGAAAAATAAACATAATTCCAATAGTAAGAAAACATCCTTAGATATGCTATATACCAGATTTGTTAACTGTAACAGATATGATACACAGTATGCAGCGAAGGGTTGAACCGATGCAAAATCAATCAACCCCTACCGCAGAACAAAAAATGTACTCTGTAAAGAACTACAAAGAGTCGAATTTACGAAAGCCAATGATGCCCAAGATGTTGACCAATGCGGTTCACGTTGCTCGAATTAAAAGCGACGCGTGCGGTCGGAGAGTACGCGGTTTTCTGTGTGTTGAAACGAGGTGCACATGATTCGCACCCCACCAGGTGGACGCGGTTGCCGGTGCGGCGGCCTAGGTTTGCTTTCCGCCGACTCGTGGAGGGCGCGCACGAGACGTCGCGACGCGATTCGACGCGACTCAAAGGGGAAATGCCAGCTCGCGGTTTTACCCGGCAGTCGAGAATGGCGTAAGCTTCCGACCGGACGGCCTTTCCGATCGGTGCCCGCCGCCAGTAACGCTCCATTCCATTCGTGGTGCACGAGGATCGCACCCGGCGACGCGACTTAACACGCGTTCACGCAATCCGGTTCCATTCCCGCTCGGAACGCTCGCTGGGAAAAACCAAGAGAGAAAGAGAGACGAACGAACCGGCCAGCGCGACGTGCCAAGTGCATCTTCCTTCGCTGAACCATCGAGAATACAGTTTGAATCGCGACAGAACCGAGGAAAGAGTTTACCGGGTGTTCTCCGGAGTGTCTGTGATAAAAAGGAATCGTCCGTGTTTCGAGACCCAGTGAAAGTTGAAGACAAAGTTCGTTCCAATCGAAATCGTTCGTTTTGTCCCTCGACGAGCGTTGTCGAAGGTCGTTGAACCTCGTGGCTCGCTGTGAATGAGTTTTCTCGGCTTGTCCGAGATCCGTGTTCTCTTCTTCGGTTCATCAGGTGATAAGGATCGACGTGGATCAACGGTTACCGCAGCTACGGGAGTGCTCGAGGGGGATCCGTTTCGTAAACCGTGATTTCGTTGCGCGATCTCTCTCCCTCTTTCTCTCGACGCCTTGGTATTTCCCGAGTGAAGGTGGTCGATCGCTGCGAAGGATTTCTCGTAGCCTTGACCCACTGGGACCAATTCGCTGTTACGATCGCGGGCCTGACCGAACCAGAGCAATGCCTCGAACCGGAACCTCGTAGGCTGGTCGACGATCAAAAACTGATTACACCGTCTCATTAGGTACGATACACACACGGAAACGCTTGGACAATGAGCGACAGATTTTATCAGTGATTTCGGGAACCGATGGGACAACGATCCGGAATCCCACGGATGGAAACACGGTGAACAAGCGCGAAGTTTCCGGTTGCACGCGAGACTAAGTCGGATGAAGCTTCTAATATGCGAAGAGATGACTTCTGGTGGTTCTCAAGGTACTTGGACGCTCCTTAACAGCGGATCGGGGGTGTTTATGGTTTTCATCGGTACCGAAGCATTGTTGGAAATGGTACACAGACAGCCAGTAGCACAAAGGGTGCACCAATGTATTTTTTATTCTGGAAATCCTTCGGGATTAATTGGTAAAATAAAATTGGTTAATTCTCGGTTCTCTCTGTAAGACGTAAAAAAATTGAAACTTGCTACATAAGTAGTCGGTAGCACAAAGGGTGCAACAATGTATTTTTTATTCTGGAAATCCTTCGGGATTAATTGATAAAATAAAATAGGTTAATTCTCTGTTTTCTTTGTAAGACGTAAAAAAATTGAAACTTGGTACATAAGTAGCCGGTAGCACAAAGGGTGCACCAATCTGTTTTTATCTCTGAAATTCTTCAACGGGAATTATTCTAATAACAGAGTAATCTGTACTGATCACGTTTTGTGGTTTTCCCTGTATCTTCTTCAAAGGATGTGTGTCGTGAACAACGAAATACTATTTTAATTTGATGCATTTACAACAACATTGGGTACGTGGGATTGAAAATATAATATCTATTAAAAGAATTCAGAAATATCGATATATTATTTTCATCTACTGTGAATGATTAGAAAAAGGAATATCCTTATATTTATTTAGCTTCTGTATTAAAAGTATTGAAGGTGATTGATGAATTATTTTTATTGTTAATCTCGAGTGGTCGGTGCTCGAAATCTTATCGAGTCGTTCGATTAACGCAGTCGTACGAGCTGTAAATTTATAAACAAGCATAATCTAGCTTTGTTATGTGACTTTGTTTATGTATTTAACTTGTGCCGTTCGAGATAAGTATCAACCTTTCGGAACAAATTAATTTGCGTTGCAAGTTTTTCGATATTCTTCCTGCCTACCCGCACCTGTTGGAACGTCCGGGACAGTTTAAGGTTGCATAAGAAGACGTGTTACAACCCTTCGGAGAAGAATCAATTTACTGGAATGTTACGCGCGCGAAAGGTTTCTACAGGAAGTGGAATTAGTTCGAAGTTAGCTCGACACAAGATTAACGAAGTTTCAGAGACGCGAAACAGAATCTGCGTGTCCGCTTTCGAACAATCGGAGTTTCGTTATTGAGTGTTCTCTCTTTCACTTGTTAAATAAGTCAAGATTATTGTTCACTGACGAGGGAACGGAATAATTAAAGATTGTAGTTCATATCTTTGACGGTAGAATCATTTTTAAGAGTGATGCTGAATAAACTATAATCCTTTAACATTGAAATTTTCGAAGAAACAGTATAAATTTTTAATGTCTGGAATTTATTGAAATTTTTTAAGAAGCAGTGGAAAGAAAATTGGGGAGTCTCATTGGTGATTAAATGGCACAAGTATTTTGTACAGCTTTTTAATTTGAAGTTGTTCACCCGTTAATTCGGATGCTGAATAAACTAAAATACTGTAACATTGAAATTTTCAAAGAAACCTTAAAAATGGTAGAAATATCGTGCACAGTTTTCTAGTTTGATGTTACTCCGTTAATCTTGATGCTGAATAAACTAAAATTCTGTAGCATTGAAATTTTTGAAAAAATATTAAAGAAAAATGGAAGGTCCCCGTAGCGATTGAATGGCACAAGTATTTTGTACAGTTTTTTAATTTGTAGTTGTTGCGCTTTTAATTCGGATGCTGAATAAACTAAAATACTGTAACATTGAAATTTTCAAAGAAACATTAAAAATGGCAGAAATATCGTGCACAGTTTTCTAGTTTGAAGTTACCCCGTTAATCTTGAAGCTGAATAAACTAAAATTCTGTAGCATTGAAATTTTCAAAGGTATATTAAAAAGAAAAATGGAAGGTCCCCGTAGCGATTAAATGGCACAAGTATTTTGTACAGTTTTTTAATTTGTAGTTGTTGCGCTTTTAATTCGGATGCTGAATAAACTAAAATACTGTAACATTGAAATTTTCAAAGAAACATTAAAAATGGCAGAAATATCGTGCAGAGTTTTCTAGTTTGATGTTACTCCATTAATCTTGATGCTGAATAAACTAAAATTCTGTAGCATTGAAATTTTCAAAGGAATATTAAAAATGGTAGAAGTATCCTGTATAGTTTTTCTATTTTGAACATACTGCTTGATTGAATCACGGCTTCTTTTACGAGTTATCGGTTCTTCCCTGACTCACGTTTCCATTATACGGACGTGTATTTACTGTTACCCGTGAATCACTGCGCACGATCCTCTCCGCGGTTCGGTAGGATGTTACTGTGGTCTCGAGACACGACTTCAGCGATTATTGATGAATAGGGTTCAGTGTCGGTGAACGCATAAATTTCAAGTGACGAAACACGCGATCCTCGCTCGAAGCCTTTACCGTGCAACGAGAGACACGAATAAGGATGGTCTTCTTCATGGTTGTGCTACTTAGTGGCAATACCTCCTTGTTCTGTACTCTAGTGACGTAGAAGTTGCCGCTCTCGTTTCGGATTGCGGAGACAGTGATGGATACCGAGGAAAAAAATCTTTCTCACTCGACCGTGAATTGCCCGTTCAATTGATACGGAACGAATGTGCGTGACTCGGTTCAGTAACGTTTCACAAACACACAAACGTCATCACTTTCGATGACGAAATCCTTAGCACAAGTACTTCCAATTCGCACTAATTGTTTCCAACTCCTCTGTCATTAGTAGACAGCAGATTTTATGCGTTTGTGACAAGAATTAGAAGGTGTAATTTAAAAGAGTGAAAATATTAGAAGAGTTTAGAAATGCTGTTATATTATTTTCAACCTACTAAATATATATTAATAAAAATAATTAATTTCTACCTCGCTTCAGTTTGTTGC
>CM052339.1:7833951-7862168 GCA_028455595.1 Lasioglossum vierecki
TATAATTCGTCTACAGAAATTGCAAACTGCATAAACATCCGCAGTCTGAAAATTCTTATAATTTGTCTACAGAAATTGCAAACTGTATAAACATCCGCAGTCTATCCGCAGTCTGAAAATTTTCAAAAAATTATAGAATACAAAATCGACAGAATTTAGTACTATCTTTATTTAATTCAGATCTACATTGACTACTACCATTGGAAATTAGATTTTATTTTTAAACATCATTTTATTTTTATTTATAAACATGCGCAGTCTATTCAGAAGCATAAAGATGCGACAGCTACACGCTGCCGAATAATTTAAATTACCACTCGTAAACGTGAAACTAGATAAGTTATTGAAAATTGATGTATCTTTTTTTACGGACAACTTCTACTCTCGGTATCGTATTCGGATCGATAACACTGTGGCATCGAGTTCGATATGTACGAATCCGAGTTTACAAGATTTCAATAAGTTCGCTTACAATGTACCTATTATTATTGAAATACTTTGCGTTTGAATGGAGCTAACAATCAAAATGATGATTACTCGAAATAATGTGTCTCAACACGCATGAACTTTTTGAAAGGCGATACTTTCCTATGTCCGGAGCATAGACGTCTGATTAGCAGGTTCTGTCAGAGGTTCCTCAGATTTTCTTTGGACGATCGAGCAAGTGATTGCTAAGAGGCGGCTTGTCTACACCTAGTGGCCTAATTATTTCAAGCAAGCTGTCGTGCACGCTAGATCGGGAACGGTCTCGTAAAACCGACTTTTATTAGTCGATAATTTTAGAATTGGTTATTCGTATATCAGAGGGAAGTGAGTCATCGAGCTTTTAATGCGCGCAATCAAGACGTCTACCAAAAGTCCCGTTCTCTTCGTTGACTATCCCCCGAGCTACCGCTCCGCAACGTAGACGGTACCGTCATTAGCCACGGGTTCGTTTTTCTTGAGAGTTTTCCCTCTGATCCCCCATAGGATAGCCAGGAACACCGGCTACGAAAATACCCCGAAGATACTTGTCTTTACTGTCTTCTTTACTTCCCCCCGACGAGAGACTATTGTGTTTCTCCAAGCACGACCGGTCTCCACGAAAGCCGAGCGAAACCGTCACATCAGAGATTGGTCCGAGGCCTATTCCAGCTACGAATTAGCTCTGGGTCAATAGTTGTACAATCGAGCAATATTAACTCGGGATCATGGTCGTTGAACACTTATTAGTCGCTCATGCGACTGGTGCCAGTCCGTGGAAGAGTTGAGACAGGGATAATTTTATTTGAAGAAGCCGAGTGACAACTACAATGATGTTTAGTATGTTCGCTCATCAGATAATAAATGTCAGTCTTTTTAACATTGGAACTACCATAAACGATACTGACGATACTGCAGGAATTATGAGAAATCAAATATCGTCGAATACATTTTCTTTGAGAATCTCTATAGGCGGCTTAATCCACTGTACGTTGCAGAATAAATTATTCTTCTCGGAGCTTATTTTAACATGAAAACTTAACATTTCTTCTGACCTAGAATTTTTTTATCCATTTTATGCATATATTAAACTAATGCAATTTACTCGTGTAATACTAAAATGTTTCGTAATTCATCTAGTATAAAATAATTTAATAACGAAACAATTATTGTACGTCATGAGACAGCGGATTTTATGCATTTGTGTCGAAAATGAGTAGTCATTAAAACAGTGAACACATTATATTTGATTTATTAAACATATTAACAAAGAAAATTAATTTCTGCTTCAGTTTGTTGGAATTCAAGTGGAATATTTTTATTTTTAAGATCCGCTATCTAACGAAGTATATCCTTTTATAATAATAACAGGATTGAAGCTAGAAACATTTTCGTCATCCTCAACTTCACAATTTTTTTTATTAAGCATTTTATTAAGCATCACAAATGTGAATTACAATAAATACATATTCATACATACATTGAGAATATTAAATCAAATTAAACTCGTAGTATACAATTTTTTAGGAAATAAAATATAAGAACTTGAATTGTGGTAATTGAAATTTAAGTTTACACAGATTAAAGGAATGAATCTTGATATTTATGAGTGAAGCTCCTAGAGCACATTCGAAATTCTCGAGTATCACTGATTCTGTTCTTTTTCAATTTTAAGAGCAGATGTTTCACCGCAGATATTTATGCAAATTCGCGTTTTTCATATTCTATATAAATCATTTGGTACAAAGTCGATGAACAGGGGAGCTGTTTCACATTTTTAAATTACGTAATCCTTTGTGCAAAAGAATATTTCGTTTTTCATACAAGGTTCGGATTTCGGGGAAACGAGTTTGAATATTAATTCCGCACGCCTGCTGCGAAATGCGAAATTATTCGCGCGAACGTGTGTTCCGTGTGTGTTCGTTGCACAGTGTTTTTACTCGAAAGCATAACAGGGATTGTTGAAAATTCGTTAACATTATTTTATTCGGAATTTCGTTACATACACGCGCTTGATTAGAGAATTTGAATACGTCAGAAAAAAACAGCTGGAATCTTTGTTGGAACTGTTTCCGATTTTTTCACGCTTTTAGCGAACCTTATAAAAATGTCGAAATTAATTAAAATATTTATAACTTCAACTTAGACCGGTAGTAGTATTTTTGAGGGTTGATTTCACCCTCTAAAACCGCGTTGTGGTGTAGACGAGAAAAAAAGGATTGTGTTACGAATGCTTGCTCTAGTTATATATACGGAGTTTCATAATCTTCGGAACTTCCGGGTTCCCTAACCTTCCTTGTAAGATGCTATGAAATGATGCCAACTCCGAGATATACTATATTTAGTTGCGAAAAGAGGAAGTTTCGTCATACGCACGCGACATGTGTTCTTTTTCCTCTTGGCTGGTGCATATTACCGCGGTTTTCATGGAAATTTCCATTTTCGCAGAATATTAAACCGTAGCACTCGAGTACTCATATATAGGCATAAACCAGATATAAATTGTCTCTTTTTTTAAGAAATCACGGACGCCATTTTTGTAAACGAAAATGTTGCTTCAAATTTCCAGATGTTGAAGGAATTTTGAAACACCCTGTATATCACCATCTTAATGGAAGAACTAGGTATCTACTTCGTATTAAAGAGGAAATCAATTGAAAAAATTTAATGTCAAAAATGGGTAACCTATCAAAGTAATCTACGACATCTAGTGAATCGTTATTTAGTTTAATCTTATTTATTTATTTATTGTTTATTTTAACGTGGTCGCATTTAACAGCTAGGTCATTAGTGACCACATAATTTACAATCAAAAGTGTTTTATGCAAAGGTGAATTTATAATAGTTTATACAAATCGATGTATTTGAAAAAGAGGAGGATGTTTCTAATGTTGTCCTCTCCTAGATTTGTCTTGAGGTCATGTTAATGTGAAAAGTAAGCAATTTCATTTATTAAAATAAAGAAATACAAGCAGATATTAGCTTGAGTTAACAATAACTTAAAACAGTTTTAAAATTAAAACAGTATTAAAATAAGTTTAAAATAATCTTAAAACCTTAAAATACTGTTTCATCAATTTCTCGAAAATAAGGAATTGTAAGTTACCTAGTTCTTACATTGAGACGTCGATACGGTCTAAGCCGCTAACGTACACTCATCTTCTACAGGTTCCCGCACCACATACCTGACTATTCCCCTCACGGAAAAGAGGTTTCACTTGAAATGTTCTAATCACTAAATCCGTACAATGAATCGTAGAACAAGGTGGCTTAACGATTTTCGTGAAACGGTGTTTCCCCTTGAAAAGATTGAAAAGTGAGATTTTCGCCTAAACGAACCAGCGTGTCCACGATCGTTTGTAAAATGGTGTATCAGGCTTGAAAACGCTAGAACACGTACGACATTGCAAGAGAACCATCATGACCCTGCCGTAGTAAGAGCTCGCGTTCCGAGCTGACCAGTGGACGTGAAAGAGAAACTGAAAAGGGTGTGAGGCTCGTGAGTTCGTCGCGAATGAAGTGGCTTGTGTAACGTGCAGCCGTTTGTAAGCACACGATCGTTCGAGAGGAGGTGGGAAATCGTTAAGGTGTGGAAAACGTGCTCGCCGACACGAGCCGGATAGGAATTATATTGGTCAGCTTTCAGACGACAAACGGTGACTCTCTCTCTCCCTCTTCCCTGGCGCTTGCCGGGTAATATACCGCGTGAATTTCATTATCTCGACTGCTTTACAACGCGGGATGTTTGGCGTTGATATATGCACCAGCTTGAACCGCGTTTGCTCCTTATCGTCGTCAAACATTTGCCACGATGATGCGGTACAGAAATACACTTTCTTTCGAACGCGTCGGCCACGTTCGCCTACAACCCTGTTGAACGTGCGAAGATACATCAGCTTGGTGCCCTTAGGAAAAACTTATTATTAAGATGTTTTTGTATTTATAGGAAAACTGGCTAGATAAAATTCAAGGAAAATTCTAAAAATTCAAGTTGTCACTATACGATTTATCCTCTATTAACTCTTGGCAGTCGAGTGGTGATTCAGAGTTATGAAACACAGTTATAGAGCTAACTAAAACCGATATTCTTGTAACAGTTATAACATAATTTCGGTTCTTCGTAATTGCACTACGGATTTTTATGCATTCATGAAGGAATTGGCCGACAATGAGTGAAATATAACACGGTGAAGGATTAGAAAACTTCAAGAACATCGTAATACTGTTTTTAATGTAACGGGGTCGTTAATCCTTCACTACATGAATTTTTAAATTGGAATGAAAAAATTGAAAGTTTTTGTGTTTTATTTAAGGGAAAAATATTTTTTAAAAATTAAAACATTTTCAGAAAAATGAACATAAATAAACGTAACATAAAAACACATTCTTAGTTTACTATATACCAATTACTAAATATTCTAGTATAGAATATCTAATATTCTAATATTCTATAAATATTCTGAGTCAGAAGGAATGTTTAATTTTTGAGTTGAACTAGTTCAGAATATAAAGGGTTAAAATCATTAAGGGAAGAGATAGCATTCAGTTTAGTTTCTATTTCTTGCATTCGATGCAGACGATTTTTATTTTCCACAGTCTACTTGTTGTATTATGTTTGCGCTGAATAATTCGAAATAGTCGCGGCAAGCAGAATGAAATAATGAAAATTACTCTCTCAATTGTTTAAAATTAAGTACTCTATCGAATGGCTCTCAGCATTCACTAGTGGCAGGGTATCTCTAAATGTGGACAAGAAAGAAAATTTCTGATCGGCGATTCCTACGAGAAAAATATTTATGATTGCCAGCTAATTAAATAAATATTTGGATCATCACACTGTTGAACGATGATAGGCGAAAACTGCGTCGAACAGTAGTTCGCACAGCGACTAATATATTTAGCGCGAAGCAATTTTATCTGTTATTTGCTACGGCAATTTGTACAGGGTTGGGACTATCAACGATTACGCGAATGATTTCTCAAATATTGATTCTAGGAACGTATTTATCCGGATAAGTGTTATATACACGGTGTTCCCAATGTTGTAGCAATGTTCCTCGTGTTAGACGCGTAGAAATCAAATAGAAGAAGCTATGCCTTCAAAATTTCGTAACGAGAAAAAGGTGCAGGTCTTTCGTTTCACGTGAGAAGGACTACAAAGCGATGTAGCAACGATATTACGATGATTAAACCAAGTTTCAAGGTTGCAGGTGGGTATAGAAGAAGTTTGTTGAAGATTTTGCAACGCTGCACCCGGTTGCATGATGCTCTTCATTACGTCAACTTTCTGGCACTTACAACAAGAAAAACTTGGACGTAACAAAAGATTAAGGACTCCAAGGGTTGACGGAACTTTCAAGTTTAAAGCATAATTTTTTTAAACATTGGTAATAAGTAAACGAGGCTACTCCGCTGTTTGAAAACGTTACGTGTTGCAATTATTCGCTGTATATTTTATTATTTATTTACAGTTTGTGGCTTTTAGAAATTTTCAAAAAATATTAAAATATAAAATTTCACATAGTTTAGTACGATTTTCTTTTATCTCAAATCTGTAAAGGCTATTGCCACTGAAGATCAGATTTTATTTGACACCACAAAAATAATATTAATAAAATAATAAATAATATTTTCCAACTGAATTGCAACAATCCGAAATGAAATAGAAATTCATCCTCTTTCTAAATATGTTTTTGTAGGTTGAAAATAATGCAACAGTATTATTAAATTCTTCTAATATTTATACTATATTAAATTGCACAAAAGAATATACAGTTAACATTGGGATGAGCAACAACCACAATTCTACTTTGACGTCTCGTCGTAAGGGGAAAAAATGGGAACACTTTCGAGTGGCTTTGTTCTGTCCGACTGGCAACGGTGAATCGATAAATCTCGATTATTCAAATCGAGTTTCATAAACGGCGACGAAATAAAAAAAAAAGCATCGACTTATTCCTCGTCCGTGCCGAGCCCACGTCCCCCGGTTTCTTTTTAAACGAACCGGATCACCTTGAGTGGCCATTTGCCGCGTATCAGAAATTAACTCGCTCGGTCTCAATCTCCCCGACGATTCCCGCCATTGGAACAATTAATATTTCCTACAATTGCTCGAATCTACCGCTGTTTGCTCTTCTTTTATCGTCGACCTCGTCGCAACACTTTTGTTCCCCGTTCGGCTGAGAACCGTCGTCGCCATCTTGAATGGTAACGTCTTTGAAGTGCGATCGGTTACACGTTTCCTTCTCGCCGTTTAGTTTACGAGACCCGGTGTATAGTATTTACATAATTGCTCGCCTCTTATCAGGAACAAACGTTTAATAAAATGAGACGATTCGAGATACGGTCAGAATGGAATGCCACAAATCTGCAGCGTCATAATGCCGCCGAGTATCTGAAGATCTTCGAACGATCTGTCCACCGATTCCTCTCTATCATTCTGTTACGCAACATCGAGCAATTACTTCACGGCGAAACAGTAAATTATTATTGTCCCATGAGGAATGCATATTCAATTCAACAGCGTTGACGGATACAATATTTATATCATTATACAATGTACAGGATACACGTTCACTTAATGACATTCGCAAAACGTGTTGCATTCGAATTTTTCTCCTCTTATTTCTCGTTATAGGAAAAACATTTTCTCGGCTTCCGGGAAATTCAGTCTCTGTTTGATCGGTGTGTTGCTCGAAGATCTATGAATAGGCTAGGCTCGGATGTTATTGAAATAAATTACTTGAAAAATAAAATCATTATTTTGTTTTGTACATGCGTTTGAGATGATCGTTTGTGACCAATGGAATTGAAAAGAAATATTTGAAAGTATTCATTCGACCAATCAAGTGAAATAATTAGTTTGATTGAAACATCAAATGAAAATAAATTTGTTAGTTATTTTAAAGTACCAATAGTAAAGTATTTAAATAATTCATTATTTTGTTTTGTTACATGCCGTTTAAGATGATCGTTTGTGACCAATGGAATTGAAAAGAAATATTTGAAAGTAATTCATTCGACCAATCAAGTGAAATAATTCGTTTGGTTGATACATCAAATGAAAATAAATTTGTTATGTTATTTGTAAAGTACCAACAGTAAAGTATTTAAATTAATTCATTATTTTGTTTTGCTACATGCCGTTTGGATATCGTTGTGACCAATGGAATTGAAAGAAATATTTAAATATTCATTCAACAATCTAAGTAAGGTGAAATAATTAGTTTGATTAAAACTCAAATGAAAATAAATTTGTTACGTTATTTGTAGAGTACCAATAGTAAGTATTTAAATGAATTCATTATTTGAAATGAGACGTGCCCAACCCTGGTATAGTCGCTCCATTAGATCATCCAAAGAGTTCGTGTCTCCAACGCACGACATTTTCCAGTTAAAATATGGATCAGTGTTGCGCAATCTTTTTTACACGTGGTACGTAATGCGACTGAAGTACACCTACCTCGTACTCGTTTATTGGTTTCTTTCCACGCGAAATAAAAAGCAGTGGCATTTCATTGACATTTGTTCGCCCCGTTCGCTTTTTGCACGCGCGTTAATTACAATTTCAAAGTGAATTTTTCCGCGAAAAGTAGCTTCGGATAAGAAAGCGCAAAATTCCCTGCAGAGTAGCGAACATTAACAGATGACGGACCCGATAATGTTAGATCCTCTATGAATCAATGAATCCTCAATATCCGGAATATCTTATCAGAACCGTCTTGTATAATCAGATAAACTGAGTCCAGTCGTACATCATGTTGGCCGACGTGTCAAAACTCAATCGATTTATCGTTAGCTCGTAAACCGTGTCGTTTCGCGTGTAATTCCGAATAATTGATCAGCCGAAGGGAGAAACATTTGTTATCGATCACCTTTCCCTTGCGTGCGATACACGTGCAACAAACACACGTTTTTCTTAACATCCATCTTACAACCAGACAGGAAATATCAATTTCCATGTGATTTTATGCATTTTGAAGAACTTAAAACCACGGTTATATTATTTTCAACCTGTTAACCGTATTTTAAAAGAAAATATCTATTCCACTTCACTTTGTGCAGGTATAAAATATTTATTTTGCATAAAGATTCACTGTCTACTAATTTTCAATCAAACTTCAAGCATAAACATGCAATATTAAATTAACATCAAGCCCACCATCGCTGATCAAATAGCAAAGATTTCTTAATTTCAATAACTGTAAAATAAAATATATAAGATCGAATTTACTTCATAAGTATAACAATTAAAAAGGTCTCATGAAAAATTATTATATTTTTATTCGAGCACACAGTGTGATGTCGTTTTTATTTTCAGCACTCGATAGATTTACTGTCAAAATTATTCACTGTCTACAAATTTTCAATCAAACTTCAAGCATAAACATGCAATATTAAATTAACATCAAGCTCACCACCGTTGATCAAATAGCAAAGATTTCTTAATTTCAATAACTGTAAAATAAAATATATAAGATCGAATTTACTTCACAAGTATAACAATTAAAAAGGTCTCATGAGAAATCATTATATTTTTATTCGAGCACACAGTGTGATGTCGTTTTTATTTTCAGCGCTCGATAGATTTACTGTGAAATTATTCTAGAATAATTATTCAGGAAAATAGATGTTTCACATTTCTGTTCTATACATAAAACGCGTTGAAAGTTAGATGTCAGAGTGCGTGATGTGGATCGTAATACGTGGTTGTCATAAGGACGCTTTAGAACCTTGCTATTATTTGTCGTAAAAGCTCACGACTTTTAATACAGCAGTCCCCTCGCTGTGTACAGGTTGGGAGGCGGTCGAACTTCCAAGACACATAATTTCTTGAAAAACTCGCTGTATTCGATCGATATAATTTCCGGCCGATTACATACACTTCCCGCAACGTTACGTTGCCCCCGTTACTCCACTTCGATGGAAATCGCAAGTTCCGAGGGTTCAAGAGTCTTTCAACACCGTCAATCCATTACGGAGATATAGAACTATAGTGGCATTCGCGTGTCGAGATTTTCCCGACTCGAATGAAAACCGGACACGATTTTCCTTAGGTTATTTTCGTTTATTTATTTTATACTTCTAGTTAACCTGGAATTCCTCTTTCTTGCTATTATAGAATGCTTAATTGTCGTCGATTCGTTCATTCCATTTAAACTAACAAATTTTTTTATATGATTTTTGTTTACTCTTGAATTTTCTTCTAAAAACTATAAGTTTCCACCTTCGTCGATTTTGACAAGCTGAATGTTAATTTAATCTGAGGAAAGTGGATTTATTTCTGAGAAGAAGAGTCACGTTTCATTATCTAAGGGTGATCATTCGAATGGTTGCCAATGTTGCTAAATTAGTTCGTATTCTATAAAACAGACTCAATTCGATCTGCACAGTGTAGAATAAAAATGATCTGGTTTGAAAGAAATGTCTTGATTTTAGAATTAAAATTGCTCTGAGTTCAAAGGGATAAGGAAGATACACACACACTTGAAACGTTACTTGATCTTGATCACGCTGAAATCTGTTGCAACGTTCGCAAAGCCTCAAGTTGCAGATTACATTCCGCACACAGCGTTCACGGCGTTAACTCAATTAGCATCGTGGGGCGGATAAAGCACACGTTAAACTCTCATTCATCCCGATCGCTGAAACCTTCGAACGTCATCGCGAGAGCACCCTGATCAAGCGCAAATCCCCGAAATATTTGCACGCACGTGGTTCGGGATCTCTGAACGTGACATTCCTCGCGTCCGTCGCATTTCTCGTCAATTATAACTCGCTGTCAATTTAAATGAAATTTACCATTGACGCTAACAAAGATTATCATTAAACTATATTTGATGATTTTAGTTGATCGAGAGCGTGAAATTGTCCAAGTTAATCGTAACGATCTCAAAAACCACATAAATGAAATATTCAGGAAACATGTAACTGATAATATTAAATGAATTTATGCACAAAAGTACCATTACGAAAGAGCGAATTTTGAGTGGCAAAAGTTTCAATAGATCGTCAATTTCTAGAATCAGAATTGGGCACTCAGAAGTAACCCATTCATTTTTGTTAAGTAAAAAAGAAAACATGATCTGCGATATATGTAAAGCACCAGTTAATATAAATCACCTTATACTGGAATGCAAAAAATTTGAAAATGAAAGGAAAAATGCTAAACTGCCTGGATCTTTACCCATTCTGTTAGGTTCTGAGGAACACAGTGTCGGTCTTGCCCAATATATCAAAGATACTAAGATGTACAAAATATTGTAAGAAAATGTACCGTGTTGCTAATGACCTTTGATGTTAAATTAACATTAAATAAATTAATTAAAATAAATTAAATTTTATAAAAATAATAGAATAACATCCTTACATCTTTATACTGTCTTTTCACTTCCGCATTTGATCTATTCGTTGTTATAATACGCGCATGAAATCCCGAGTCTAGCTGAATAATTTTCAAAAATCGTTCCAACAATTATCCCGTAAATTTTCACGTTTGCAATTCTCCTCATACCTCCCCGCCGAAATGCATCGTTCTATAAAATCGTCGGATGCAATCCACAGGGAGGATGGTTCGCGGGCGAGAACATTCGCTTAAAGCAAGCTGTCGCTGAGGAATCTGGCAGTTTCTCCGCGGCATTCGAGAACTCAGGTCGCAGCAATAAATTGTTGCCAGCGTTTTCGCGCAACACGTTCCGTGGCGAGCGGCAAGAATCATTCCGGAGCGTGCAGCAGGTAGCGAATACCACGCTCGCATGAAAAACTGTTCGATATTTCGCTCGTCGATGCGATTACAGGTGTATTTCTGTCCTATGAATCACCGCGCTAAAAATATCGGCGGTACAATGCGTTTATCCCTTCATAATTCGTGCAAATATCCGCGAACGCCGGCGAAACGTCCGACAAAAGGCACAGAGTTAAAGATCGATTAGGCGTTGCTCGCGGGGCGTTGATAGGGTTTTGCTAGGTGGTAGGGCTTACGGCCTGTTCCTGCCGTTTCCATCGTTTTATCGAGGTCACGAATATACACAGGGGGATGAAAAATGCTCGTCAATGGCGGCCGCTGCTCCATGTAGGTCGCCGGTGGTCAGCGTCGTTAGCGGCACGATTCCGCTTTTGTTAATCGCGACAGGTGTGATCTCGCTCCCATCCCTTTTCGCCCTGACAATAGGAAGCCCGAACGGAGGAGTTACGTAAACCGGTATCCAAAACTGTCCGACGCTTCCTCCGTAACCCTAATTTTCTGAAACATTGTCCCGTGCCGAGCTTATCGAACCCCGTTACGATAGTGCTCACTTAACTTTCCAAAGTTCCCGGAAGTAAAATTCTTGCGTTACAGGGTGGCGTGTCCTTGACGGACATCGATTCGACCACGACACGACTAAGCAAGCGAATAGATGCGACAACGATACGAGCCTAATTCAATCATTCAGCCATTTTTGTCTTATCTTCTCGAATGTCGCGGCATCAGATTGCTGAGATTGCTCCGATTGAAATGAGTCCAAACACGACGTACATCCGACTAGTTTTATCAACTATAGCAAGCATATCCTTAATTATGATATTTACATAGAGTTTGTAAAGATAGTCCCATTTGCATCGTATTTGCACTCGTTTTAATCGGAATAATTTCAACAATCCACTGGTGTCACGTTTGAAAAGTTTAGACATAAATTAGATCATATTGCTGAGATTGCTCCGGTTAAAATGAGTCCAAACACGACGTACATCCGACTAGCTTCATCAACTATAGCAAGCATATCCTTAATTATGCTATTTACATAGAGTCTGTAAAGCTAGTCCCATTTGCGTCTATTTGGAGTCATTTTAATCGGAACAATCTCAACAAATCTACTGGTATCACGTTTGGAAAGTTAAGACAGAAATTAGAGTGAATTTGAAATTTTCTTTATTTAGATTCTTTCTTGAAGTACGTCCTTTTTATTTTCATCTTTTTCGGTGGTTTAATTTCTGCTTTTGTCCACTGAAATAAAGCTCCGTTGCACTCCATAAGTGGGAAGAGAGGATATTGATAGTGAAAATTTAAGCGTAACAAATCTAACAAAGTTCATTGAGCACTACTGTATACGGTGCCTCGCTCGTTTGAAAGCCCGCGGCGGGGTTGGAAACGCCATTCAATGGCCATGCCGATTCAAGGCTGCACTTCACAATTCATTGTTGTTCCCGTATCGCTCATTCACGGCGAGTTTCAATGTTCCGAATTGTTATACTTCACAACTACGTCACGACGGCCCTTGAACACCAAGGTGAAAAAACTAACTTTTCAAATTTCCATCGAGATCGCGTTTTTCTCGCTGGAAGTTACTTGGACACTTAGTGCCGCGTCTCCCGGAAATGACAGACGGAATCGATTACGAAACGTTCAAACTACTCGAGTAATCAAAATATGAATAATTATCTCAGAATTCTTTTATCTGAAATTAATTAGAAATGAATTTTTGTAGAGCCCATTAATTACGAAACATTAACTCAACAATTGTGTGAGAGATTCTTTTCCTGAAATTATTTAGAAATTAATTTTTGTACAATTTTCGAGCCCATCAATTATGAAACATCCCTGACTATTCAAGTAATCAAAATATAAATAGAAACTTCTTCCCCTGAATAGAAATTCATTTTTGTGAGACTTTCGAGTCTATCAATGACGAAACGTTTAAACTACTGGAGTAATCACAATAGAAATAATTATTTCGATGTTATCCATAACTTTACCGTAACTCAATATATTATATTCTTTTTCTAATCTTTTTACCACAGCAAATAAATGCTTTTTATTTTTGGTTCTTATATGTTTTTCCACAGCTGTGTTGCAAATCCTCTTTTTGGTGCTAGTTTTATTAAGTATTAATTTTTTTAGACGCAGAAATGTAGCTCTTGAAAAAGATCCACACAGGGATCGACACGTTGCGTTAAATTATGTAATTTGCAAACTTGCTGTTGTTTTTAATGATCGAACCTTGCGCCGAAATCACAAATTTAATATAAATAATTATCTCAGATTTTGTCCCCTGAAATGATTTACAAATTAATTTTTCTGGGACATCAACTCAAGTAATTGAAATATGTATAAACAGTTATCTAAGAGATTCTTTCCCTGAAATTATTTAGAAATGAATTTTTGTAGAATTTTATAGCCCGTTTACCTGAAACTTCTTTCTCTGAATATAAATTCATTTTTGTGGGACTTTCAAACCCATTAATGACGAAACGTTCAGACAACCGTAGTAATTACAATATAAATAATTATCTCAGATTTTGTCCCCTGAAATGATTTACAAATTAATTTTTCTGGGACATCAACTCAAGTAATTAAAATATGTATAAATAGTTATCTGAGAATACTTTCCCCTGATTATCGAATGCAAGTCCAGTTCGAAACGGGTCGAAGCTGATCTTGTGCGCGCACAGTCTGTTGAAGTTACTGTACGCGGAACAGAATTACTTATTAAATCGTGACCGAGCGAGGTAAAAAAAAGTTTCCTGTGGAACAGCATTCGACCTGTTTTAGCCTCTTCCTTGTTGGTGAACGTGTCACAAAGTTTCGGAAAGTTTTCAGTTCGAGCGGGGATAGTTGAATAGGAAATGATATTGTGAATAGTGCGCGTTTAGTTCGATTAACTGGTTAAGCTCGTTTGTTCGTACGACTTAAAATCGATTTATACTATCCGCACAAGTTGTATGCTTTGTTCGTTTAGATTTCAATGCTGAACGAATACTGTATCTGTGCGAACAGTATAGCTTTCTCTGCCCTTTGAATGTTTCGGGTCGCGTATTTCATCCCGTTCGAGACGAGCATTATGGAATGTGATTGGGCTCGTCATTCGATAAAAGATCACAGTTCAGATCATAGATAAATCATTAGCTTATCAATTTACCCTTCGTCAAATAAATAATCTGCAAGTATCATTGTTCGCCTATAGTCTGAATGGCGTATGCACGAACCAAGAAAAAAATGTTCTACCGCACGTGTCGCGACCGACAGATGGCAAGGGGACATCGTTTTCGAATCGATTCGTTCAACACTCTCAATGTCACATTTAATAACGCGAAATATCCGTCAATCACTGCGCAGTTTTCACGGGGAACGAACAGTTTTGAGGTATCGCCGTCTATTAGCTGATTGGACGTTCCTACCGGTGTTTGTACAGGGCAATTTATTGGCCCTTTTTCCTGCACCGGTGCGAATCAATTTGTTACACTATTATATGAATTCGTTAAAGGCTGTACAGCCTTTCCGGCACAGTTGCGTGTCCCAACGTGAAAACACAAATTGGAACTCTGCCGATAAACTACTTCTGTAATCTATCGGTTGCTATCAGTATTGCTACAGCTCCTGTGTAAATGAATGTTGGATTGACGATAATTGTCAAGATAAAATACATTATGTTCTATAGGTGTAATTATATTAACCCCTTAAACAATGATTTGTTTTACGATTGCAATCAAGACGTCTTTCAAGAATTTATATTCATTACATTGAATTTTTGTATTCATTGAATGCCTATGCATTCTCCAATGGATACACGAGATAAACCGATTGACTTACCAATCATTACAAATCAAGAATTAGGTAATAGAGCAAGTATGACAGCAGCAAAGCCTGAAATCAATTTGAATTGATATAGAAAATTTATTATTATTGAGGGTAATACTGAATGAATATGAAAAATTTTATATTGGGTTCTCAATATAACAATATTATATCCTCAAAGTAAACTGATAGACTTACCTAAAATTAATAGATGAAATCAAGAATTAGATAATAGAGCAAGTATGACAATAGCAAAGTCTGAAATAAATTTGAATTGATATAGAAAATTTATTATTATTGAGGGTAATACTGAATGAATATGAAAAATTTTATATTGGGTTCTCGATATAACAATATTATATCATCAAGGTAAACTGATTGACTTACCTACAATTAATAGATGAAATCAAGAATTAGATAATAGAGCAAGTATGACAGCAGCAAAGCCTGAAATCAATTTGAATTTATATAGAAAATTTATTATTATTGACGGTAATATTGAATGAATATGAAAAATTTTATATTGGGTTCTCAATAATAGAGCAAGTATGACAGTAGCAAAGCCTGAAATCAATTAGGTTTTTGATATAACAATAGTAAATTAATGACCGGTGTCCGTTGTGTGTTTTGCAGCGTGTGTCCGCAACGTTCAGCGTGGGAGGAGGGGGTAGCTGAGGGTTGGCTGGAGACAGGGGAGGTGTTCCGGGACACCGAAAGCTGGGGCACCCTGACGAGGAGGTCCTGGAGGAGGAGGTGGGTCGCAGGAGAGAGGAAAGAAAGGAGGTGACCATCCACCCCACATGGACGCCACCCCCAAAGGACCCCCCGTACCCCCCACACCGGACATCCTGTCACCATTATTTAGCCGCGGAATATCCGACCTGAACTTGACGCGTCGTGGTCAACGTTACCGTCGACTATCGAGGCATCCGACGCTTGATGCTGCTCGTACGACGGAAACGACCGCCTACGCGTCATCGTCATCCTGCACGTGCCTCTACCGTCTTTCTCGCCGTAAACTGAAGCAATCTCCGAGCCCGTATCGCCCGGTGCCGCGGATCCGACCGGCCCGAAGACGAAAGTCGATTATCGCGTACGAAAACGGAACATCGAGTCGGGACATCTCCGAGAATCGTCGTTTCCGGTGTCCGTCGTTGGCGACCGGCAACGTTCAATCGAGACCGTCGACGAACACCGGCACACCGACCATCTTCACGATATTATACCTACCGTCGGACGGAAACAGGAGAACGTTTTTTACCCCCGTTTTTACACAACGGCCAGCGTGCCACGCGTTTGATGCATTTTCTACGAGAACGCCAGCGGACGACCAACCCCGTCGGGCCAGGAAGCTGCGTCTGAGACGCGTCGACTATCCCGTCAAACATATCTACAGACTCCGTCCAGATACGCCTAACTACGTGCCACCGACGCAGCCTAATAGAACACGCGAACAATGTCGCGCAGCGCTGCCACGCGTCCTATGGAAGGTGAGTCTCCTAACATTCGATTAATTGCCATGCATCGCGGCCACCGAGAGATCGTCGCTAATCTTCGGCACCTGCCGATCCGACGCATTCTCATTACGATAATAAATTACGATCGATGATTCTCATTCGCGGCAGCGCAATCGACGCGAGTTGCCTCTGATCAGCTCGCTAGAAATTGTTAGTCAGGTCATCCATTAAAAGTACCACATACAGGTAAAAGAGATTGTGGAACTAAACTTGGTTCGAGTTCAAGAACACCTTTGATAAATACGTACATGTAAGTATAGGTAATTTAACTTATTTTATTTTCGGAGTTGGACCATCTTACTAGCGTGTCCGAGGTTGACTAGTTTATTTCCGATAATTACACTTCATTTATTTCAAATCGAACCCCAACGAGTACTTAATAATGATGTTTAAGACCTCGTTCAAACAGCCGCGGAAACCACGCGTCCAAATACGTTTCGACACGTCTTATTTTTGTAGCAAAATTGATTATTTGAAATGCAGAGAGAGGGAGAGAGAGAAAGCTCAGAAATGTGTAAATTGATGCGCGTTGTGTTATCCTTGTCTGGCATTTATTATGCTTGTCCACAGTTAATTCTTCGTTTATTGACCTTTCCCCGCTGCATGTCGTCATGCGAGGACCACGTGTATATTATCGATACTATGTTGTAAGAAGTCGTTTATTTGTGTTGAGAAGACTAATCCCTACACCGTTGCTTTAATGGTTGGTAGCAATGAGCATTTCATGCATACATTCTCGCAGCCTGTGTATGGATGTTTTCGTAACGGCGGTGTTGCAGATTAATGAATCAGGGGAAAAGATTGATTAACTTTGTTTGCGACATTTTCAATTTTTCACGAAGAAATTTATTCTATGGGTTAATCGGTCATGAAAACAAGGGTGGATTAACACTAGAACTACCGAGCACTAAACGCAGTTGGCATACATTGCCTTCTAATAATGACAATATTTTATTTATTTAGATTTCGTACAGGCGATATTTAAATATGTACTATAATAGAGAAGTTCGCTAAAAAAATTTCTCAAAGAAACATATTTATACGTTTAATATTTCTAATCGAAAAAAGTTTGCACCAGTCATTTTGACTGGTCCGGTAGTTCTAGTGTTAAGGTAACTTTTGTTGTGATTTGTATACGATGCTACAATACATTAATAGAATAGTATGCAATACCGAAGGGAGGAATCACAATGTACAGTTTTATCGAACTGACTTTTAATAATCCTATCTATAGTTTCCCAAAGGGATCTTCAGCATTTTAGTTTCTCGTTATTTGATTTCTTCAGTCGATTCCATTTTCTAAAATTGAAAACTTAAACGGATTAACGAAAGTACAGACCAGCAAAAATAGATGTGTTCAATCATGTAAATTAAATATTGAATTTACAGAATGATATTAGAGAATAGAAATATACGTACAGTGAAATTTTATTTTATATAAAACAGATGTTATCCAGAAGAACATCGTGAGATATAAAACGGTGGAACATATAAAAAAATCTAAGAATTTCGTTTTCAACTATTGAGGGATAAAATGAAATTTTATTATAACTACTGCTTCCCAGTATCATCAATTTTCTTTTATCTGCGACGACATTTTTGGGGATGAAGGCGTTTTGTTCACCGTAACAGTTGTAGAGGTGAAATAACAAAAATTATTTTATTATTTACTTCACGATTATATTCCAAAATAAGTTTCAACGCCTCCAAAATATTCGATTACCTCGGAAACAGTTATTCGCTGTTGAAAAACCACGTTTTTCAACTCTCGGTTCATTTTACGCAGGGGTGGGACGTGTACACGTGTTTTTTGTTATTAATATCTTCATTGCTATTATACTTAACAATAAAAATATAACAAGGCTTAAATCTTATTACTTATAGCTAAGTGACAATTAAACATATATACTATATGTTGCACTTTTTCTTAGTTCTACTTTAATGTTGTTTACATCACAATATTCTTTGAATATTGAAAATAATGAAATATTGAATATTGAATAATGAAAAATAACACTTAAAAGATAATAAGAAGCAGTTTTATGACGATTATAAATACAAAAAGATAATATTAATACTGCATTACGATACTGCTATGGAGGAACTTTGTGGATTTTGTTTAAAATTACTTAAATTTTAAAATTATGGTCTGGAAGGGAAGGAGAGAGAGGAATGTGAGGAACTTCAGTATTAGTTTAAGCTCCTTTACACGAGGCTTGACTAAAAATATGTCAACAAATAGTGGCAATTGCCACTTACAACGTTTTAGATCTTTGATTAGTTTATCTCTGTTTCAGTAGTCTATACACGTGTTTTTTTTTTATTACCAAGCTTTAGATCATCTTAGATCCATAAGCCATATACATATAAGTATGTAGGTACATAGTGTCTATTACAAGCTTACGTTTTAACTCTATTTTTAACAAGTAATAACAGATAATATTTCTTGCATATAGGTATGCAAATACCTGATATCTATTACGTAACTAAAAAATTATAAATTTATATAATTCCTTCTATCTACATAGAAAACTTCTGCTAAATAGGTTCCTATTCCTACGGAGATATCTTATAACCTAATATTTATTAAAGAAATCATTGATTATCCTTAATAATTTTATCTTTAGCTCTTTTAAAAACTTTTGTGCATCGTATGGTGGTTTTCATTTTGCATTTATTAGTTTTCTAAATAGAACCTGTCTTTCATCACTATATTTCGGACATTGCCATAAAATATGATTAAGTTATAGCCTAATATTTATTAAAGAAGTCATTATCTTTAATAATTTTATCTTTAGCTCTTTTAAAAACTTTCGTGCATCGTATGGTGGTTTTCATTTTGCATTTATTAGTTTTCTAAATAGAACCTGTCTTTCATCACTACATTTCGGACATTGCCATAAAATATGATAAAGATCTTGAATTTAGGCTAACAATAATATAGAGTCAAGAACATGAATGGTTACCCTCGATTAGGCGGGGGTAGGAGGGATGAATCTAAGAAAGGGGCTTCCCCCACTCCCCGAGCTATAAAAGATAAGAACTAGATCCCTACGGGAAGGAAAACAAAAAAAAATTAAAAAGGGGCTAACAACAATAATACCTAGCCTAGCTAAAGGTTCATTATAGTGTATTGAATATACGTGTGTCGAATCCCTCGCGAGCCAGGGACCTCTACCTGTTATCCAAATAAATTCCGATAATCCCTTCGGTAACCTTGGGTAATTTCCCGGTCGCGACCTCACCGACGGTACACGAAAATTCCGGTCTAGCATCGAACAATGGTACTTCCGTCGATCGTAAACGTAGCAACCCTCTTTACCCCCGAACGATGAGAATCGCTCGTATCGGGGCGCGGTGGTTGGTTGGTTCGCATCGAAGTTCACGGCACCACTGTTGTGGGCGACTCGTGGCGCCGTCAGGGGACGACGCCTCGAAGTCTCTGAGCGATGTTCGAGCAGTAGTATCACGTAGGACGACTCGCCTCTTCAGCGTACCGTTCGAAGCGTGTAGCACGCCGTCGTGCGCGATAGACGTGCACCCCTCGTGCAGTTGCGTGTTTGAAATCCAACGAGTCCGAAAGAGATAAAGAAATAATACAGTGTTAACAAATCGCGAATAAAAGTGCATCTCTCGCGTTTCCGGGTGGTCGATCTAGATTTAAACCGTCGGTGTCCCCGTGTTTTTTTCGGGTTTGTGTGTGAGGGCCGATGATTCTGGTGACAGTGGTGCTGACAGTGGCGATGGGAAACGAAGAACGCCGGTGCCGATGGTCCACGGGATCGGAGACGAGGAAAGGTGGACGCCCAGGGCGCACCGGCTGATCGTTCTCACCCCGGAAAAGTGGGCAGTGTGTCGCGTTGGAACAAGCTTGTCTGCACCCCACCGTTCCTGTCACCGACGGCGAAGACCACCGAGAGAACGAGGAATCCACGACGACATTTCCCTATACACGCTTCCTTCGTTCTCGTATGCCAACGTTCTACGTGTCTCTCGAAGGAAGGAAGCAGCATCCCTCGTCAAACGATCGATCGCACCCGTTTCGAACGTTTTTACGTGCGTCGAGTAAGAGCGTGCAGTGGCTCGTCGTAAAATCCGCGTGAAACGGCCTCGATATGCTCTCCCGTCAACGACGACGATCGTTATAACGACGTCGCCCTCGTCGACGACGCCGCCGTCGCTTCGACCGCCTCTGTAGACCCTTTGCAACCGCTGCGAAAACACAACGAGGTAATCCGATTAATTTTCGAAAAGGAAACGAAGGTCGTCTCTCGGTTGTGTACATGTGTGCGTGTACCAGAGAGAGAGGGTGTATGTGTACCAGTGTCATGCCTGTGTACGTGCCCTCCCCTCCCCCCGTGCGTGCGCGTTAAACCGTCGATGGGACGAAATTAGGGAACGATTTTGATAAGGGAAGATCGAACGTGTCACATGTCGATGACACCTTTAGCTACTCGGGACGAAATTAGGGTTTGATAAGGGGAAAAAAGTGCCGACGTATAATCGGTTTTCAACGATCTACTAGGAGTTTTATAAATAATAGGGACTGTTCACACGTTGCGTGTGTCGCGGAAAAAGGGAAAGTCAGAGAGAGACGTAGCGATGTATCAACCGCTAAGGTTTACTTGTTATGATCGTAAGCACATTGACGCGGTGTGTGGACGGTTCTTTTCACTGCGTCTTTCTTTTGTACGCGCGTCAATAGGGTGAGACATCTCTCGTAAATAACGTCCGTTCGGTCGTGCCTTTGCGCGTTCCGTTGTGTGTATATAGTCGCGCATTTAGAACGCGGTCAGTCCCGCGTTATTAAATTCTACGCGAACGAGGTTAGTTTTCCATCTATATTAGCATTTTATCGATGCTGTAATGCGAGAGAGAGAGAGAGAGTGAAGGGACGGGACGGGTGGAACGAACGTTCACCAATGCCTCCGAGCAACTCCGACGCCGGGAACGTCGCCCATTCAGTAATTTTCTAAGCGAATGTAAACCCAGACGCAAATTACCTGCCGGCGTAAACGAATGAAACTCCGCTGTATCGTTCATTTCGTGCTGGTCGAAGCGTAATAATGCTCGGAGTTTACCGGTACGAAAATATCCGGTGCGAGGCTAGAAGAATATCTCGGAATGATTAGTATAACAGTGGATTAGAACGGTAAACAAATTAGAATTTAAATATACTGTTACACTGGGTGTATAAATTATTCGTACACCTTATGAAAACGAATAACTTTTCCAAAATTGGACCTAACAGTTTGAGGTTTACTATTTCAATTAAATTTAGAAATCGTGGCCTTAGTTGTTCCTCCGCAATTAAGGCCAATAAGAATTAAAAAAAAATTATTTAACAATTGGCGAGTAAATAACTCGAGCTGCTGAATGGAATTTTGAAAAAGTTATTCAGACAAGTTATTAAAACTAATTTGTTAAAAATGATCTAGCTGGATGGTGCAGGTAGATAATTTTTATTTTACGTAGAGATTCGTTAAACATTTCATCAACTCGTGGCGCATTGTCTCGGAACCATTAATTGTTGCGGGTTTTAAGAATTACGCTCTAAGAGACCATTATCGCGACGGTGATAGCGAAGTGGAACGCCGTGAGCGTCGAAGACGTCACGCAAAATAAATACATTCTGCTGCGACGTTAACTGGTCTTGCGATAATAGATTGCTAACGCTACAACCAGATTCAAAAACCGTTGCTGGACTGCGGATCTTATGCGAACTCTGTTTTATAATAACCTAGATGAGGAACTAGTTCGATTTAGCAAATTGGACGATTGTTATAGCAAGCTTTAGGGGTGGGCCTTAGGTTCGGGTCGAGTCGCTTCCCGAAAATTCGAGACGCTCCGGTACCTGCAGAGTTTGGGAACCGGAAAGTCGCGTCGGCTAGTGCTCGAAAACCCGAAATTCTAGGATATAAATTCAACACTGAACCTATCGAAACTTATAAAAGTAATTGATAAATGTTCTCATATAAAAATTACAAGATTGATTTTATTTAGACATTGTGCGTCCTCTATTGTAATTCTGCTGAGATATCTTTACAACCATTCTGATGAAAACATTTTCGATCGAACTGTGAATAACAGAGTAAACTCCACTGATTACGATTCGTGATTCACCCTGTATACCGTGACTCGCGTTCATATTCGGACACTATTAAAAAGACGATAATAATTTTGTTCGAGAAGTCGGAACAATTAGTTTGTTACAGCACGCGAGGGAGAAATTTTTGAAAACATTCCAAATAGTCGGAGTTACAAAGAAAATATTAAAAGTTGTTGTTTACAACTTTATATATGTTTTGTAGATAGTGCAATATTAAAAAAGTTATCGTGTTTTTATTGTTCAGAAAATTAGTAGCATTATTAAATTTCTATTTAATAAATCACTGAAAGTATTGTATGAAATTAAGAAAATCATATAATAATAATAGATATTAATGTAGGTCAGTGTATGTATACGCATAATATAAATTTCGGGTACCCGTCCACCACTAATAAACATGGAGCAAAGACGTTATAAATGTTTGCTGCTATACATGCTTAAAAATCTGCAGTCCGTTAGAACAGGAATTTCAAACGATAATAACTCCTTTTTTTTCCAAACGTACTGGGTGGGGTCACCCAAATGGTGACATCGGGTTCTTCCATGAAACTGAGAAAGGTGACAGATTTATTTGCATAGATACACTTCCCGCGAATATTTAACGAACGCGTGTACGCATTTAATTCGGACAGATAAGAGGGCGAGGCTCATGGTTCTGCGAAACACTTGCGAGACTCATTCTTTTTGTCAGATATCGATTCTATAAGAGATTTACGGTAATTCCGAATTCTCCGAAACAAATGTGTCATCGTTCGTAAACATTCGTTTATTCTTTCTGTGAGCAGTGATCTTTCCTTGAACTTCTATGCAGATGTTGCAGAGTCACCTCTGCGCCGGTCACCGACGTGTAACATGCAATTACATGCTTTCGCATAATTCCAACTATTTTTAATAATGTCAGACAACGAGCAAAGTGCACCAGTGGCGTTTTGAGAATTACTCGGCTTATCAAACAATTAAAAAGTTTCGATTATATATAACAAGTAATGGAATGAAGATCATTAGACTGCTGATCTTTATGCAAAACAAAAATTGTCTGCAAGGAATAGAAACTAAAGTGAATGTTTTTTCTCTTAACGATTTTAATAGAGGAGAAATCATATATCTTCAATTTTGAATTTCATCTACTCAATTATGAACAGACAATTGTAAAACAATGTCCTACAGAAAGTTCGATCATTTCTAACGATAGAAGTACATAAAGTGGGAATTGGGAGGACGACACCACGGAAACAAATCAATTGAAATTGCACCAGTGGCGTTTTGAGAATTACTCGGCTTACCAAACAATTAAAAAGTTTCGATTACATATAACAAGTAATGGAATGAAGATCTTTATGCAAAATAAAAATTGTCTGCAAGGAATAGAAGCTAAATTGAATGTTGTTTTTTTTCTTAACGATTTTAACAGAGGAGAAATCATACATCTTCAATTTTGAATTTCATCTACTCAAGTTTGCTATAAATGCATAATGATGAGCAGTCTAAAGATTATGAACCGACAATTGTAAAACAATGTCCTACAGAAAGTTCGATCATTTCTAACGATAGAAGTAGATAAAGAGGGAATTAGGATGACGACAACCACGGAAACAAATAAATTGAAATTGCAGGATAGACATTTTTCATAAAACGCACCGTTTTCGAGCTAATTGAGTTTGAATATTGGCCGAGTGCACGTGCACTCGAGTGAGCGTTACTACCAGCAGCGTCAAGAAACGCCCCCCTTTCCCATGGTGCTCTTTGAGCGTTGACAAGAGCGCTCGAGTGCACGTGCACTAGACCAATATTTAAATTTAATTATCTCGTGAACGAAGCTTCTTCCGAATATATTTCGTAATAGACCTTTCCCCGTTTCTCTTCGTGGAATGATCGCTCTCCGATTCGTGTCGGTTAATATTCCAGAATTTTGTTAAATAATTCGATCAACCCCCGCATATACGCAACCAAAACACACGAAGTAAAGCTTCAATATTGGTGATTTTTTAGAAGCACCTGAAAAACATTCACTAGAACAGATTTGCAAATAAATAAACAATTATTTCTGTTATTTTATTTTTAATTAAATATTTGAAAGACCGGTTATCGGACACAAAACAAACTTTTTCGAAGTTAATCAAAATAACACGAATTACTTATGCTTGCTTTATTTTTAAAATTAAAATAGTTGTTCCGAATTTTAACTCACCATTCGCGAAACTCGTTGATAATATATATTGTTGATTAATTAAGTTGATAGAGGTTGAGGTTATAGTCGATCGTTTATCACAAATAGTACGTTTAAAAAAAATTTCCAAGTTGTACCTGTTTCTTGGACAGATTTTTAAAGAAATCTCTAAATGTCTATATTTCATTGAAACTTGGAATATTTGTTTATCCCGATTAAAACTATCGATTTACTAAGCGCGTACTAGAAACGTAGAACGACCGCCACCAATTACAAACGATATTGAAGGAAAGCGAACTTCTAATTGAGAATGCAATTGCCGGCGGATTGCAATGCGCAAGTTGTTCCGCGAACGTGTCCAGGTCGCACGGGTTTCGATTTATCAAATTTAACACGATGTACGATTGCGTGAACAATGCGTATTGGCACAAACAGTAGGTGATGTGACCCTTATTTTACCTCTAGAATCATAAAGAATTCACCGACTTCCGACTGCAGTGGGGCATAGTCGTGTAATATATCGGTGGCATGCGCTACGAAACGTGTTCCGAAGGATTTTTACGGGGAGGACCTGTTCGCGTTTGTACGTCTTCCACTCGTTTCCGGTTTCAAGACTCACTAAACTCGTAACACGATATATCCAATGTTTCTCGTGCGTATTAAATTCCATTGGGAACGTTCGATGTTGACCGGATCAATTTTTCTTTGCGATGTTTACCACGATTTCGATAATAATCAAACGTGCTATCATTCGTGACATACTTGAGCGATTCGAGACATTATTTCGTACATATTTACAAAGACAGATCTGCCACCGATGTTCATAATTGTTTAATATATCATTATATAATTAGACAGCGGGTCTTAATGCGAAATAAAAATTTTCTACCCGAACTTCAACCAACTGGAATGATGTAGAAATTTTTTTTTTGTTAATATGTTTAACAAGTTGCAAATAAGGTAACAGCATTTTTAAATTATTCTAATACTGTTTGAAGTTACACCTACTCAGTTTTGTCATGAATGAGTCAAATCCGCTGTCTAATTATAAATTTAACCCATTCTGATTAACAATTTTCTATTATCTTCGAAAGGTGTTATAAATTCGCTCTTTCAATTCATAGTTTCAATTCGAAAAGTTGATAAAAAATAATCTTGTGCTAGGATGAACTTTTGGGAGGGGTCAGAGTTGATAGCATATTTGAAAAATGATTTAATTAATTATTTAGGTCATTTTAGAGCATGTTGGTTGCACTACCTCGTAGAGATTATAAATTCGCTCTTTCAATTCAGAGTTTCAATTCGAAAAGTTGATAAAAAATAATCTTGTGCTAGGATGAACTTTTGGGAGGGGTCAGAGTTGATAACATATTTGAAAAATGATTTAATTAATTATTTAGGTCATTTTAGAGCATGTTGGTTGCACTACCTCGTAGAGATTATAAATTCGCTCTTTTAATTCAGAGTTTCAATTCGCGAAGTTGATAAAAAATAATCTTGTGCTAGGATGAACTTTTGGGAGTGGTCAGACTTGATAGCATATTTGAAAAATGATTTAATTAATTATTTAGGTCATTTTAGAGCATGTTGGTTGTACTACCTCGTAGAGATTATAAATTCGCTCTTTCAATTCAGAGTTTCAATTCGAAAAGTTGATAAAAAATAATCTTGTGCTAATATGAACTTTTGGGAGTGGTCAGACTTGATAGCATATTTGAAAAATGATTTAATTAATTATTTAGGTCATTTTAGAGCATGTTGGTTGTACTACCTCGTAGAGATTATAAATTCATTTCCGTATAGAGAAAATAGGTTAGCATAATCCGGAACAGCGTGACCAGATCTCTCCAAGTTTCCTTTACAATATACTCGACTATAAATGTCCATCGGCAATTAATAGCACGGTACTGAATTGTTAATCGTTGCCACGTGACTCGGCTCTCAGGTATCGTTCGACAGACCATGTCGCATGAAAGTGGCATTGAATGAAGTCTATAATCGAAAATCGCGATGCTTATAGTTTTTTCACTTTCACCCCATCTGAACGCTTTAGCACAGTACCGCGGATTTATTCTCCATTTACGATCAAAATTAGATTTATTCACACGCATCTGTGATTTAGTTGCCAGCACAAGTGGTTACCGCAACTGCGTTAGGCGAGCTCTAATGAAATTTTCTAAAGAAATTTGTTTATATGTATGTGATCACGCAAAATTGCAATTCTTTTCTAAAGTTAGAAACCCCACTGACTAAATCCAGAGATTAAGCAACTCGTCTGCGTGCACAATTCCCCTTAGAAAGTCTGCGTTTGAAGATTAGGCAGATGACTTTTATGATTGCCTTAAATAATGTCAGTGCAATAGTTTTTCGAATGTTTAGAATCGCAGTATATAATTTTAATATTCTGTAATTGTTGGCCTCGACGAATATCAGGTTTCTTAGAAACTCGTTTTCAACCGGTACTATAGGAGAATTAATTAGTTTTTAAAATAAAACTGAAACTTTCCGGAATATCGGACAATTATGGAAATTGTGGTACGAACGTTTTTTAACCTTGAAGAAATTCATTAAACTTGTACAATTTCAAGGAAATCGTGGTTTTTCACATGCTGTACATTATTTCCCGTAGATTTTTTCACACATATTTTGCAAAACGTCGAATTATTGTTAAAAATTTACATTTTTAATTTTTTCAAGGTTAAAAAACGTTCGTACCATAATCTCCATAATAATCCCATATTCCGAAACGTTTCAGCTTTAATTTTAAAAAGAATTTCATCGCTCCATCTCATTTCTCTGTTATTAGAAGAGTAGTCTTGTATCTTTTTCTTTCTTTTCTTTTTTCTATCGAAAGTTCTTCGATTTTGACACAGATTTCATCGGTTTTGTCCCATAGTGCGGCGTTTAAAATTCTGTTCATTTACGGATTAAAGAATCGCGAAGCTTCCTCGAATTCCGACTTCAACGGGAATCTATTCCGCGAAAGTTGAAATATTGGCACGAAGGTTAACGGGCAATCTGTGACGAATATTTCTACGTTACACTTTAACGAGCCCACATAAACGTCCGCAGTCTAGCGCACGTTAACAAAGGGAACAGCGATTCGAACGTCGGATAACCAGAGCGATGCAATTAAGAGGACGTTTGTCGTTTGTATTGATAACCGAAATGACTGGATTAGTGCCAAGCATCGGTTTTAAGACCGGCGTCGCCAGAGTAAACGCAAAAAGTTCGCGGGCCAGGGTTTCGCCGTGTCCTACAGATGGATCCTGAACGCGGGTGTCTCTTCCTATTGAAACTTGAAATATATGTACAACGATCGTACGTTCTGGTGAAGTACAAACCGTCGGATAAGACGCGTTATTGATTCTTCTTGATACGAGCGCACCGCAACAATAAATTCAATTTTTT
>CM052339.1:7862668-7898699 GCA_028455595.1 Lasioglossum vierecki
GTACAAGTATCAGGTTGACATTGTTTAAACAAATTTATTGATATTTGGACAGGCCAACGTCTGTCGGGTCAGCTAGTTTCAACTAAGATCTGTTACATATGGATGTAATATCCACTATCGATTCCTCTACGAGTCAATGAGATAGCTTCAATTAACAAGATCGCTGTTGTATGTTATATTATACATATATCTTCTAGAAAAAAAACAGGAAGAAATCACGTTGCAATCTTTTTCAATGATTCATTGCATAAATCATTTCGAGAACAGATTTTACAGTAGCGAGCTTGTTAACAACTTCTATATTGCCACGCGTGTACAAGAGTTCAGTACTGCTGAATGCAATAGGTGTTTGATTTCTATTAACATTTGAATGATTTTGATTCGGCCAGAAGTTTTACACGGATACAAAAACCGCTTGAAGGTAATCGCATTTCTGTCGTTCGTGAATCGAATTTACCGTAAAACGAATTTAACGTAAAACGGTGGGCGTATCATGTTCTCTCGAAAAGTTTACACGATGGTAATATGTCCATTGGATTTCCGTTCGCTAGCTCTCGTCTGCCGTTTGGCGATTAACGCGGTTTTTACGTGGCCCTCTGTGTGCGCGGGACTTCGCCATTCAACGAGAAATTTAAAACACGATATCCTCCTTTGATGGGTATCAAAGTCTCAGTGAAGCAGACATGCTAGACAAAGAAATTTCCATATCGTAATGAACACGTGGGTTTAATCATCAAATGAATTTTGTTTTTTAGAAAACAATAACCGGTGGATAAGTCATGCGATAACAACAAAGAGTCTCGGTGGTTACAAAGTTTTCAGTTAACATTCTGCTACATTCAACGTGTAGCTCAACGTTATAATTATCGTTGCGAACAAAGTTCAAAATACAATTTGCATATCAAAACGTACACGTGGTTTAATCATCAAATGGATTTTGTTTCGTAAAAGATTAAACGATCAAAGCAGGTTGCATTGGTTTAGAAGTATTAAAAAACTGTTTTCAGTTAACATTCCGTTACATTTAATATCTAGCTGAATGTTACAATTCTCGTAGCGAATAAATTAAGAAATATAAGGGTTTAAAAAAGAGCATGAAAGTTCTGTTTCCATCTGAAATTGTTGGTGAAAGAGTGAAAAACATTTGTGCTGGGTGATAAAAGGATTCGAGGACTATTCTAGACAAAGGAGTCGCGATACAAGTCAACGAAGCCATTTTGGACCGAAGGTATTCGGATTAGAATGACCCAAGAAGACCATCGAACGCTCAAGGGACCACGCAGGTTCTAATCCTCTATACAGACTATAGAATCCCCATCTCGGAGGACCCTATAGAGACCATTCCAAATTGAAGAAACTTAATAGAAGTTACATCGGACACTGGGGACTCTTGCACCTCGAAAGTGTCAGCTTATGCTTCCTTCGGATTAGATCTGTGCTAGGCTAACCTTCCTCGAGGAATCAAAGCAGCGATTAGGCTCGCTAGTACGTTGTCTCTTGTCACGAAGAATTTTCATTTTTTAAACTTCTTCACGCTCCAAATTTTTCACGGCTAAAACTCCAAACTGACTAATTGGAAAAAATTCGCCGAATGTGTATGATTCGATACCGGAAATGTGTCAGATTTTCTAAACATCTTTAAATACGACTAACTCCTCTGTCGATATCAAAAACTTTTCACGCCGTTTATTATCATTGCACTCCGTAGTTTTATATTTTTATGTCTCGGACGTAGATTAACTCTTGCGTAGTCAACCGCATACCTGGATACTCATTTGTTGTAATATTTTTATCAACAACTTGTTTTTTTATTAGAAAATCTCATATAAGATTTATTTCAACATAAGTACAATAAAAAAACGAAATACGCCACATACAAAACAGAATATAATAATTACAAAATAGAATGTACTATATTAGAGATACACAGATATTTTAATACAGACATATGATTAGTTGGAACAATATAGACAAAACTTATACTTTAAGACCACAGCTCTTAAAAAATGATAACATGTAGCGACTTTGTTATTGTTCCTCTAAAAAATATTAAAATTTATTCGCCGATATATTAATTTATAGTTTTGTAATGACAATTTGTACAAACATATTAAATACAGAAAGGTTTCAAGTAATTTATCCATGTTGGTTGGCTACATAACGGTTAATTTAAATTGTCGAAAAAATAGACAGGGTAAAGGGTTGAAAGTTAGTTTGCCCCTTACACGTGGCTGGACTCTTTAGTCTGATCCGAATCCGAACGGAGTGCACAGCGATTCCCGAAGCAAGCTGCATCTGCTGAACCAAACGCCGCAATAAATTCAGTCAGCTGTTTTGAGCCTTGTACATATAACTAACAGGGATTTGAAGTTTACAGTCCCGTTGTGGCCGTTGTATACTCTTAAGCCGTGGCATTAAATCTTTGAGTACTTAAGACAGTGGAGATGATCTCGGCTGACTAGCAGCCAGATGAGACCACGAATTTAGACATTCGGATCATAACTGGCGAAAGAAATCTCGTTAGAGGAATTTTTGTTGTCTAAAGAATAGAAGAACGTCGATTCTGGGAGCTTGTGTGCTTGCGAATTGTCTCGACGTGTCGTGGAACGTTTGTATTCAGCTAGGTATATTGACTAGTAGCCGGCGGCGTGTGTGTGCGAACTATGCACAATGTACTTCGCAGCTGTGTCGTTCCACAATGCAACTGAGTCGACAAAAACTGGCCAAAAAGTAAAACTGAATTTTTGGAAAATGTTTTCATTTCATACGTGCGAAATTCGTCCGAGAATTGTGGAAATACTAATTTGGGTAGAAGTGGCACTAAGTTTTCCAGCTACTCATTCCCCACATCGAATATGCAATTTAGGTTTTGTAATTTTAACCTGAAAAATATAGGAATACTAATTTCCAAGGCAATACGATTTTTTCAGTCACACGTCCATTTGATTTTGCTTTTAGATTTCTACATCAGATTCGCAAAAGTAACTCAATTATGTATTTGAGTTACACGCCCAGAATTTCGTGTTTTCTTTTAATTTTCGCTTTGATGACTCGAAAAGTGTGGGAATATTAATTTTCAAAGAAATACGATTTTTTCAGTTACACGTCCATCATTTTATTTTGTATTTAGATTTCTTTAAAAACTCCGGAGTATCAATTTTGAAGTACAAATACTTGAAGTACTCCTTGGTGCTTTGGCCACGTTTTGGCGATTCGATCCCCACCAAGCGTTCTACAGGAAATTGATGATACACAAAGCTCGTAATTACTTTTCTTATTTAGGCTGTCCTATTGAAATATAGCTGGATGTGTTTTTTGTTTTGTCAGTGGTATTTATCGCCACTGCGTTGACCAAGTGAGACCCATCGGACGAATTCTACCATTACATCACAGTTCTAAAGCCATTAGTCGATGGTCTAATTGCTGGTACTTGAAAAAGTAGGTGCAGCAATGTCTCGATATATGTGCAGGAGGTGTGCAGGATATTTGTGAGAAATTTATCCGCTGCTGCACCCTCAAGGTGCATTACATTTCAACTATTAATGGCACGGTGATTTTTGTTTCGAACGGTTGATCATTTTTAATTGAAAATTACATTTACATTACTTTCAATCCATTCAAACGTATTAATAGAGAAATCTGATCAGTTCGGTTTGTTGCAATTCCGGTAGAAAATTTGTAATTTGGAATAAGGATCCGCTGTTCATTGATCATTTGCTTTCCAGCTATTGGCACTAAAAGATCGGGAGGGCTTTTTCGACAATCCAATACTCTCCGAGGCAATTGCACCCGTGTCCAAACAGGGCAGACCCCATTGCGTTCTCGATATCTCTTTCCCACTAGTATCCTTTTTGGTTCTTCTGCCTCGAGCGGTGTGCAAACAAAGAGCTGATGTGATTATGGAAACAACGATCAAGTTCGTTTGAAATGGTTTTAACATACATGCTGGCAAACACAAAGTTATCGCGACCCATGCGTGCGTGGCATATACAGGGCAACGTTCAAGGTAATCGTTGGAATCCGATTAATGAAGATACAAATTGCTGTGCTAGTTGAATCCTTACGGTGTGTCGATAGACTTTTGAAGTTCAAGAATTGCTCCAGCCGAAGAGACTACATCAATTGTAGGATCGAGCTTACAATTCCCACCGAGAAGAAAATATTAATGAACTTCCTTTTCCGTGAACTATTCGCATTTCCAAAAAATATGTTAAATTAAAAAATGTTTCTTATTCAAATTGACAGGAAAAGTACAACAGCTTTAGTTTTCTCAACATCAAATCTTAGTGTACACTACTGTAGAACTGATTATTTTTCTCAACAAAAAAAGGAAGGTATTCTCAATTTAAAAATTAAATTGTTATCATATTATTGCAAAGGCTCACAGTGATTGGGTGCAGCAAGGATCGCTACACTTTCATTGAATCTCTTCGAATGATCAATGAACGCTGCGAATTATTGCTCTGATTGTAATTCACGTGTTAGAGATCTCCAACGACCACTTTATGTCTGGAACAATAACAATCTTTGGCAAAATGTACAGCGATAGGATTCAGAGTTTGATAGGTAGATCTCCCATAGCTCAGCTGTTGAGGCGATAGTTTCGCAATCCGTAGGGCCGGGGTTCGAGTCCCCCGTGGTGGAGTTGGTAGTAGAGTTATTCTTCACGTTCCACGATTTTCCCAAATTAGTTTTCCATCGATTTTTCATGCAAGTTTAATCTCGTTACACGTCTACCATTACGTGTAACATGGAGAACAAACTTTGCTAGAATAAAACCGGGGTCATTGAGCCGATTTTCAAAATCAGTTGGACGTTGGTCAAGCTGACCCTGAACATTTTTTTTTAAATTCGAATCAATTAATTTCTTAGTACAAAGAGAAACTTATTTATTGTACGTCTACATTCAGTCTAATATTTAGTGGATTCTGTTAGAGATCTTTACCATCTGTCTAAAACGATCTTGTAAAGTTTATGAACTTAAATTTTCCTTTTTAAGTGAGCAATTGTTAAGTTGGTCAAGCTGACCCTGAACATTTTTTTAACTTCCCGATTTTATAGGGAAGTTATTGTAATTTTAAATTCGAATCAATTAATTTTTTAGTACAAAGAGAAACTTATTTATTGTACATCTACATTCAGTCTAATATTTAGTGGATTCTGTTAGAGATCTTTACCACGTGTCTAAAACGATGTTCTATGGGTTGAGAGTCTCGATTTTCACTAGAATATATTTTTAGCGAGTAACGAGATCTCATTATTTTGATAAATGACGTTTTCAGGTTTTTAGTATCATATTCTATTAGAATTATAGACTGTGATCTTCATACACATTCTTATTCTTATTGAAGAGTTTCATTGCTAGTAAAGCTACAAGAAAAGTGTGCCTTACCTGCATACAGATCCGCAGCGTAGTAATCAACCGTGAGCAATCAGCTGATATAGATTATTCAGGGTGTTCCGCCTAAAACAAGCCGCCTGATTGCCTTCTCTAATTTCTTGAACAATTTAAGTGATTTCAAGGGGCGAATCAAATGCGGCAAAATCTGATTGAACAAATTCTGTTATTCCGGTATATATTATAATAATAAAAAACAAATTTAATCTTGTTATTTTTATAATACAATACACATCAGTCACTTATAAATCAGACATCGGACTTTATGTATTTATGGCAGCAATGTCTAGATATAATCTAAACCAGTGAAACCATTAAAAACACGTTAAGAAAGGTTTAGTGTTAATAAGCACCGGTAAATCGATTGAACAGAATCCACTAAATATTTATTTAACTAAATGGATATACATTGCACGATAAATAAGTTTCTCTTTGTACTAGGAAATTATTAATTGGTCAGCTTGGCCAACTTGACAATTGTTCAATTAAAAAGGAAAATTTAAATTCATAAACTTTACAAGATCGTTTTAGACACGTGGTAAAGACCACTAACAGAATCCACTAAATATTAGACTGAATGTAGATGTACAATAAATAAGATTCCATTCTTGACGCAATGTGAAATTAGTGTTGATTTCGGTGTTTCCTTAATAATTGGAGATCCGGCATAATTAGTTGGCTTGTTCGAAGTGAAATTATGTATAAATCTACTGGTGATCGGGATCAGTCCTCGGACTACGAACAAATATTCGGTATCCTAGAAACCTAATTCCCCGATTGTGTTGCGCGACGGACAACACGAATGCCCCCGCGCCGCGTTGTCGGTGATGCAGCGAATGCATAAGTAATGGCATATACGATACTCGGTAAATGGTATTATAGGCGCGCGGCTTTAAGGTGGTTCGCGAATCGCAGCTTTATTGCAGACGCCGGAAAAGTCTGTCGAATCGCACTCGCCGCGAGTGTCCGTGACACATTTGCGAGCGAGTAACGCCGCTCTTTCTCTCTTTCTTTTTCTCGCTCTTGCGTCGTCCCTACATTTGCACCAGTTTTCCAAATGCGCTTTCTGGAGCGTGGACGCCGCTTAATCATTTTTCTATACCCATTACGCGAGGTGACATCGTTGCAGAAAGTAGAAGCCAATCGATAACCCCTTGCAACGTAGAACCGACGCACATCGGCTCGATTAGGGTCCTTGTCCCTATTAGAAAGCCCTTCTTTTATATATAATGATATAATAGATAGCTTTCCTTTATGTTTACATTTTCATTAGACAGGCACAGACAAAAAATTTAGAAAACATGAGCTGCTTCGTCCAATTTTTGAAAAAGCTATTCGCTTTAAAAAAGTGTACGAACAGTTTGTGCACCCACTGTATAATACGAAATTGATATTGGGTCTATAACTTAAAAACCTTGTGTATGCGCTGTAGCAAATCATTGACATACACGTGATTTTGAAGCTCTATTCATAACCTGCAAAATCAGTCAACAGTGTTTGATTCGCTTGTGCGCATCATATTTTTTTCAATCATGGAAAATTTTGAAAATTGCCGAAAGAAACAGCATTCGCGGGAACTTTTGCTGAATCACTTCTTTGCAAAGAACACTGCAGCCGAAAGTCATCGTTTGCTCGTGGAATTGTATGGCGAGTGGTTTCAACGCTTTAAAAGTGGCGATTTTGACATCAAAGACAAAAAGCGGCGTGAACAGTCAAGAAAGTTTGAAGATGAAGAATTGGAAGCTTTGCTCGATCAAAACTCGTGTCAAACACAAGAAGAGCTTGCGGAATCAATCACCGAAAACAACTGATTTGTTTAAAGAGAGCATTGAAGGACAAACGTCCAGAATGGGAGAACAGACACGAGACATTGATTTTCGAACAAGACGATGCTCGGCCACATGTTGCTAAACTCGTTAAAAACTATTTGAAAAATAGCGGATGGGAAGTTCTGCCCCACCCGTCATATAGTCCAGACTTGGCGCCTTCTGACTACCATTTGTTTCGGTCGATGCAGAATGTACTTTCCGGAATACGCTTTACTTCAGTCCAAGGCATCAAAAATCGGCTCGATCCGTTCTTTGATTCAAAAGATGACCGATTTTTTTGGAATGGCATTCACAAATTGTCAGAAAGATGGGGAAATGTTGTAACTTCCGATGGGCAATACTTTGAATAACAGAATTATACAAGATTCTCTTTAATAAACGTTCAAATTTCCTAAAAAATTTCCGGTTTTTAAGTTATAGACTCAATGTAATGCTTAAATGTGTAATAATTGATTGGATACCAACATATTTGACAATGTAAACAAATTATCCAGTAAATATTTTGTTGTTAGATTATTAGATCTAGACTACTGCGCACGGTTGTACCCGGGGAACCTTCGATAGTTTTCATTCGAGGACGAATCGATCCATTTCTTCCCCCACTCGTCTACATTCCGATTTCTTCGAATCTCCTTAGACTTCGCTCGAAGTCCCTGAAGTTCTTACTTCAAACCCTGCCTGAGATGCGTCGAAACGAAAATTAAAGGGAAATTGTGTTCCCGAACGTTGAACTATGTTTGTAATCTCCGTTCTACGTCAAATCTCTATTCGATGATACCCCGGCAGCTTATGTTTCTTCCCGAGAAGATTGAAGCTGAGAGACTTCTCGCGACCAATTTTGAATACCAATTCTACACCTCTGGGAACACCGAAAGTTTTGTCTGAGATTGCATTAGCGTTAGAAAGTCAGGTCTTTTCGGGTTGCTTTATGAAGGGGCTATCGGGTATATCACTTACAGCTTGTTCTTTCGAATTATAATAACTTGACGAGCAGAAATGTTAAAATAACCTTTCTATCAGGGATATACTTGAATTTTTTACAAAAATGTTTGTGTATCTTGTTGGTATATACACTGTTATAATTCTTCGTTTCTCGTACTGTTAACGAATAACGGCGTAAAACAGCGGAGACCAATTAAAACGGCTGTAAATCGCTGGAAAGCAGGTCATCCATCAGCAATCGAAGATGAGAAATTTTGTGAATGCATAGATCCAAGCCCACGCGCAAAATATGCTGACGCGGCTGTCTTACTTTAGTCTGACGAATCCACGACATAAGACAGCAACGTTATTCCCTTTAATTCGAAAAATTAGAAAATGTGGCTTGGTAAAAACATTTCTTATATTTAGAATCGTAACTGGGTAAAATAGGTAGAACACCTGCCATTGAAACCAATTAATGAACGTGGAACAGTAACCACCGAGGTCATCGTTCTCACCCTCAAATATTAAAAAAATAAAAAAAAATGATGTTCGTAAAGAGATTAATTTCTTATATTTAAAATTGTAGCTAACTGAAATAATTCAGTGACGTATTTTAGGTAGAACATCTGCCATTGTAACCAATTAATGAACGTAGAACAGTAACCACCGAGGTCATCGTTCTCACCCTCAAATATTAAAAAAATAAAAAAAAATGATGTTCGTAAAGAGATTAATTTCTTATATTTAAAATTGTAGCTAACTGAAATAATTCAGTGACCTATTTTAGGTAGAACATCTGCCATTGTAACCAATTAATGAACGTAGAACAGTAACCACCGAGGTCATCGTTCTCACCCTCAAATATTAAAAAAGAAAAAAAATGATGTTCGTAAAGAGATTAATTTCTTATATTTAAAATCGTAGCTGGATAAAATAATTCAGTGACCATTTATTTATCTTATGAAAAATAAAGGGTATATTTAGGTGGACCATCCAGTACATATTTGTCCACCTTGTGCGCAGCAGCGTCATTAATATGTAACATACGTCCGAATAGATAATTCAAGAATGCTATTTACGATTTAATCGAACAAGTTCGACCAGGTGGTGGGCGGTGCGCGCTATTTTCCATTTGGAGAACGTGACAACGATTGAACCGATTCATCGTGAGGGGGGGTGGCACAACATTGCGTTCCTCGGCGGACCATTTTAGGGCTTCCCGGTGCGTTTCACGAGGTCAGATGATGCACCATTGCATCAGAACCGGGACGAAACGCGAGCTGGGGTCAAACACGACGAAGTAGGTCTGCGAAACGATTGCAATTTAGAAGAGCGGGAAGGTAAACGATCGCGTGGAGAGAAGCACACAGAGAAAGAGGGAGGGAGGGTGGGAGGTGGGAAATAGAAATTATGCTGGCCACGTAAAAAGCGCATTCGTCGTGCCAAACGGCGTGTCCTCGACCAATCGTTAACGCGTTTCACCGTGAAACCTGTAACGCAATGCCGTTGTGTGACGATCGAAGGTGAAGGACTGCGACGAGGCGGACAGAGTCTCGGCAGCGTGCACGACCACGAAATCGGACGCCGAAGATAGCCGGAAGGGATCGACGGCCACGGGTTCGTTGTACAACGACGAGGAGGGCACCGGCACCAGGAAGAAGAAGAAGAAACGTCGGAAAACAAGGAACAAGCAGCAGTTGCAGCTGCATCATCTGCCGCATGACCCGTCGGCCGTCAATCAACAGACGGTAGTGAACCTGGCATCGTCTTCGGACGAAGTCGAGGCGGTTGGCGAATGTTCGAAACGGGACTCGTCCAGCAGCCTGGGTGGCGCCAGCAGGCACACCTTCCGGGAGTCTTTGCTCACAGTCCTCGGCAAGCTGGTGATCTGGAAGGGCACCAGGTACCGGTCAGCCACAGCCGCGTCCTCTTCGTCCTCGGCGCCACAGAACTCACCGCCCCCGACCGAGTGCATGGGTCGCAGCACTTCCTTCTTTTCCAGCGGTGAGTCTAGCTACCCCGCATCCCCTAGAAACCAGGGAATCAGTATGATTTGGATGCTGGTTGGTCACAGTCCTCCCCTTAAAGGGGGAGGCTCTCGTTTCCAGGATTGCAAGGGTGCGGGTTGCGCCTTCTTCTTTCTCGATACTGCGAAGATCGAGATTTTCAGTAGTCAACACCGCAAGACAAAAGATCAACCTAGGCTATAATCGCTATTAAAAATCCTATTTTACGTTAACAAGTCGTAATTTTCATAATTTGACAGTTTGTAGTAGAGCTCGGACTTTTACCCGGGTATCTCATGAGATAGCTGAGTATCCGGGTACCCGGGTATCTCATAAGACATAAGTCATAAATGATTTTGTGCAATTTAAAACAATAATGAAATTAAAAGAACGTTGATATATTAATTTAAATTTATTACAATCGTTCAAGGGAATAAGGAATCGTAATATATCTGCACTGTATTCATGAGATACCCGGGTAGCCGTCGCAACTTTATGAAAATAGCTACTTGCGCAGCTTTGTGCTTTCGAATAATGCAAATTACGCCTCGTAATTCGATCGCTGCTTAGATTGATATTTTATCTAGCGCTTTGACGAAAAAGCACTATACCCTTTTCAGTTCAGCTTGACTACTCCCAAGCAGTCTTGCCACTCTTTTTAAGTTTATCTCTTTGTTCGTAAATTCTCCGTAATCACTATACAAATGTCGAAATAAATAAATAGTCTTTATCAAAGGAACGGATCAGCTGATGAAAAATATTGGCCGTTCGATTCGGTCCAAAGACAGTTCCGATCATAATAGTTTAACCCCGAGCAGTCTAGCCACTCTTCGTACGTTTGTCTGTTCGTTCTGAAATCTTCCATAAAGTCGGACGCACTTGACCCCGTTTTTCGTAACGGCCGGACTCCATAAAAGGCACTTGTTCGCGTAAAAGGAACAGTCGATTGCGTCGGAAGTACTCGTCCGTGTTGTAATCAGATAGCGGCGTCGCGGCTTGATGTTGTAACGTTTGCAAATTTCAGCGTCCATTTAGATGAAGCGGTTACGATAATGCGGGGAGAAAAAAGAAAGAAGTTCGACGCGTTAGTCAACTCGGTTGTCGCCGCCTAATCCCGTAATCCGTTTTATTTGTAAAATGCAACCCCCCGCCCGCCGCCGTTCTCGTTACGCAACGCCGCCGTTGACCACATCCGCGCAAATGAGCTCGCGTCCGCCGTTACGGCTTAACGCTTTTGCTTACCCGATTTTAATTGCAGTTTCACATGCGATCCGGACTATCTCGTTTTGCAATTACGATAAATTATTACTTCGCGCCGCCGTTTTCACGGGGTGGCTCCTGCGTTTCGCAAGCCTCCCGCACTGTCGCAACCCCCTAAAAGATTCGCAATCGTGATTCACGCTGTTACGGAAACATCTTCCAAGAACACATCAATGTTGTCACCGGACAGCGGGCTTTATCCATTTATGACAAGAATGAGTAGATGTAGTTTTAAACTTTAAAAACATTAGACGAATTTAAAAATGCTGTTTTATAATTGTAAACATATTGAACATAGTAAGATAATGTTTTCACTGTTTTAAATTACACCTTCTCATTTCTCTCATAAATGCATAAAATCCGCAGTCTAGGAATGCAAAATAATTATTACGTTGTTAAATTATTTTATGTCAGACGAACTACTAGATATTTGAGTATTGCATTAGAAATAGAGTCCATAGAGAATCTTCAAGAAAATTTGTTCATTCGATAACATATCAATGTTGTCACCGGACAGCGGGCTTTATCCATTTATGACAAGAATGAGTAGATGTAGTTTTAAACTTTAAAAACATTAGACGAATTTAAAAATGCTGTTTTATAATTGTAAACCTATTGAACATAGTAAGATAATATTTTCACTGTTTTAGATTACACCTTCTCATTTCTCTCATAAATGCATAAAATCCGCAGTCTAATAATGCAAAACAATTGTTACGTTGTTAAATTATTTTATGTCAGACGAACTACTAGACATTTGAGTATTGCATTAGAAATAGAGTCCATAGAGAATCTTCAAGAAAATTTGTTCGACGAAATTGTTTAACAATAGGACGTTCAAGTGTTTCGTTAATTTCTGAATAAATTCGACGGTGATTGGTCTCTCATGAATTTGAACTCGATCTGTTTCAAGAAGGAAGACGTGCGAAGCGTGGCTCGATTTTGAAAAATCTCGCCCACTCCTGTATAAATAGAAGAGACCGCTATATTTTTATTTCCCATATATTATTATTATTTCCCATTACGCGACCGTAACCGTCGAAACCCGAGAAATAAAAGGACTCGAATTGGTTGCCAGTTTTCGAATTGTTACCGTGTCGCAACAATGGGCTCGCGTTGTTATTTCGTTTCGTCGGTATTTCATTTGCGGAGACGGCGTACGGTTGTTTCATTCATACGTAATACTTAATTGATACTTTCACTGGCTTTTGTGATTCCGACCTAGTCGGCCGCTAATAACGGACTGCGAAATTATAATCGGCGCACGTTGCGTTACGCGCGCGCGACCGACCGACCGTATGAAAATGGCGGAAAACAGCGTAATCAGTAGAGATCGTGGTTTCAAACGTGTATTAATAATTAGACTGCGGATCGTTATTGCATTTACGGCTTCTAAAAATTATCAAAATATGCTAGCATATAAAATTCCATTGAAAATTGCATAAACATCACGCGTTCTATTAATAATCCATCCATAATGCATCCTCGTTTTAATTCGTATCATTATTAGAACACTGATATCAATTTACGTATTGTGACAATGGTTTTCCAAATTTCGCGGATGTTGGTACAACAATAAATTTAAACATCCGATAATTGTAGATATTTAGATATTTAACGACAAGAAGATATTTAAACATATCAATAGATTGCGGATCTTTATGTGAAATAAAAATTGTCTGCATCGATTACAAGGGACAGAAGCTAAATCGAATGTTATTTCTTCCCTTAATGATTTTATAGAGCAGAAATTATTCAATATAATTTTCTCAATGTTGCTACAAAGATCCATAGTCTACATATCAGCAATAGTAGTTGCTCCAGAACTCCAGATTTTTCTATCTATTTTACACATGTTTTGCTTTCGAAAATTATTATCTTAAAAAATGAATACTAATTAAAATGCGGAGACGTTGATGAATGCGTATTTAAATGCACGTGAAATAAGAATCTCTAATAATCAGTCGCCGTGAAATGAGAATCATCGATCGGTCGTTTCGACGAGAACCGTTTTTCTAAAATGCACGGTTTTCGTACGATTGAATCGTCAATAGAGAATATAATGCAGTCTTGTTCTTTTTTCAGAAACGGAGAGGAGAATTCGCGCCAATAATCGCGAGTTCAACTCACAGTTTAATTATGCGGTAAGATTACACTCCATAAACGTTCTGTTCGCGGCGTTAATTAAGGGCGGCGCGGCGTCCACTTTGTGAACGACAAACGGACTTCCGTCATTGTATTTTCTTTTTTTAGAACAACTACATCAAGACGTCCAAGTATTCGGTTCTGTCGTTCCTACCATTAAATTTATTCGAGCAATTTCAACGGCTCGCCAACTTTTACTTCCTATGCCTGCTGGTGCTTCAGGTGATCCCCGCTATCTCCTCTTTGACCCCCATCACTACAGCCATACCCCTTATAGGGGTGCTCATGCTCACTGCCATCAAAGATGCTTACGACGATTTTGTGAGTATGAAAGACACGCGACGATTATATGCTTTTTATAGACCAAGGAGTGATTTCTTAACGATCTTTCCGGCCGACAATATTTACCACGACTTCCCTTTATCGACCCTTGTGACTTTATTGTTTCATGATTGTGGTCTAAGTTAAAATTAAAAAAAAAATGAGTTAATCCGTTATTTCACATCACTGGACTCTATAAAAAATAAAAGTGTTCCATCTGAATTGCAACAAACCGGAGTAACACAGAAATTTATTTTCTCTTTTAATATGTTCAATAGATTGAACATTATGCGTTTAAATTACTCGTTCTTAACATTAAAAAAACAAAAGAAACTGTGGACATCTTCTAAATAATCCATTGTGTTAATCATTTTTCTTGAGATACAACTTCGTTTGTTTTAAATGAAAGTGACTTCTGCCGCTAGAATCTCGTTGCGACTTTAATTTGTCCCATTATGCACTGCAAAATGAAGTCTCGAGAAAAATCCTGTACCAAGCAGGAAGAGTTTGAACACAAAGGGAAGAAAGCGAATATAAAAGAAAATAATATAGATTCAATGAATTGTTTGTGCACAAGCTTATGAAGTGGTTTTAAAACATTAGCCAATAGAAGCCTTTGTATGGCAATGCTGTGTCTAAAGGAAGCTTGGTAATTTTCTATGAAACGGTGATACATCAAAAGGCGTTGTAATTCAAAAGAATTTATTACTTTTCGAATGAAAAAGACATTTACAGCGACAGTTATTTTTTATAGACATTATAAAAAAGATTAATAATATTTATTACATTTTTTTCGAAGAGAGAGAGAGAGAGCGCTTAGTTATTTGTGTATAATTTTTAACCCTTCGTTGTATATATGTTTTCTTACTGTTTATTTTTCTGAATATGTAGCTTTAATATTTTTCAATATTTTTCCCTTAATCCTTGAACGTTCCTCAGGGTGAAAATTCACCCATTCAATATTTTAACATACTGTAAAATTATTAATAAATAAATGAAACATAATATGTTGATTTAACGTATAAAATAGAAACGGGTGAATTGTTATTCTAGTCTCATTATGCAGCTATTTTTGAAGAACGTATGAGGGTTAAATATAACACAAAAACTGATCTTTCAATTTTTTCATCCCAATTAAAATAAAATCATGCAGTGAAGGGTTAAGAATTGTTGAGAATAATGTTACCGTGTAATATTAACATAAATGCCCATACAACAAGTGTTATCTAGGAGAGTTTAAAAGTAGGAAATCGCCATTGTGCGAGTGTGCGAACATTTTTTAAAAATAAACGAAGTTAAAAGGCTCAGCTGGTCGTGGTTAGGTTTAACCGGTGTGCATAATGCATCCGATGCATTCCTCGTGTCGGCCAGCTGAAAAATGCTCACTTAACTTTCTTAAGTGGAAAAGTGTTACCTCTGTTTATGTTACGTGAGAATGGTTGCGATAATGAATTCATTGATACCCTCAATTGCTTACTCGATCCGTCGTGGTTTCACACAAACCAGTTGTGACTCATATAGAGTTATTCTTAAATACACGTGCAAACGATATACATATCGTCCAAGCAGAAACGTTATTCGATCAGATACCTTTGATTCAATTATAGTACGGTTATCAAGTATTTAATTCCTCGCGGAGAATTGCCATTTTTATCGTAACACGATCTCGATTCCAATAAGAACCGTGCATAATTCGTGTGTAACCTTGAACTTCAAAACCCGCAATTTTCATGAATGCGAACATTATAATTTAGCATCTTCGCTGTATAATTATACTCTTCTACTTCAATTCTTAATGATCGTCAATTATTACTAGACAGCGGATTTTATGCATGCATGATAAAAATCAGTGGGTATAATATAAAATAGTTAAAACGTTGAATTTAAAAGACAATAAATATTTCACTACAGTTTGTTGCGAATCAGGTATAAAATATTTATTTTGCATAAAGAAAAATCCAGTGTAAAAACACAGACTTTATTTTTGGTTATTGGAAAACGAGCAAATTGCAATGGGAAGCAGATAAAATATTGAAAGTAGTCTAAGTGAAAATTAAAAAAAAAAAGAGAATTTATCAGTCATTTCACATGTCGTGATTTATACGCAATTTTTATGATATTGTAAAATATTAACTGTTGAGAAATCACCCCTTGTTAGAATCGCATTGTATCATGAAATACTGTATACGTATGAAATTATTAACTCTTTATCTACCGGAAGATTTATTACTAAGAATGTCATCGACAATGCTTATTAATATACAAAATGTATTCTAGCAACGGCATAGCAGCGACTCGCAAGTGAACAATCGAAAATCCCAGACTCTCCGAGGTACTAGTTTGCGAGAAGAGAAGTGGTCGCAAGTCCAAGTAGGCGATGTAATCAGAATGGAGAACGATCAGTTCGTTGCTGCCGACGTCCTTCTTTTATCTACTAGTGAGCCAAACGGTCTTTGTTACATTGAAACTGCAGAATTAGATGGGTTCGTATTAACGCTAGACACTCGTTAAATCGTTAAATCGATTATCACCGATAGAATGACAATAACGACGCTACCATTTCAGGGAAACGAATTTGAAGTGTCGACAGTGTTTACCTGAAACTGCCGAGATGATGGACAACCACGAATTGATTGGTCAATTCGATGGAGAGATTGTTTGCGAAACACCTAACAACTTGCTAAATAAATTTGATGGTACACTTACGTGGAGGTCACAAAGGTAAGAATCATCGGTTCAGTCCAATTCAGAATAACCTCAAGTTCTATCGAAACACTTTCAAACATATTCAATCTTCAAAATTGTTTGAGAAATACAAGACTAGTATTGTAATATCACTACAATTCGAAAAATTAATTGGTGACTGAAATGGTTTCCGAGTAACACTATGCGAGGAAGGACTGTAATAGTTTCGCGGTAGGATTGTAATACCCGTGCTAATGAATGTGATTTTGTTTGCAGATACGCATTGGACAACGATAAAGTAATATTACGGGGTTGCGTGCTTAGAAACACGCAATGGTGCTATGGGGTGGTGATCTTTGCAGGCAAGGATACCAAATTGATGCAAAACTCAGGGAAGACGAAATTTAAGAGGACCTCTATAGATAGGTTGCTGAATCTTCTGATCATCGGGATAGTGTTCTTTTTACTTTCGATGTGTTTGTTCTGTATGATCGGCTGTGGTATTTGGGAGAGCCTGGTCGGCCGTTATTTCCAAGTGTATCTGCCATGGGACTCGCTGGTGCCTACCGAGCCTATGGGCGGTGCCACAGTGATCGCTCTGCTTGTGTTCTTTTCTTACGCTATTGTATTGAACACGGTGGTGCCAATCAGTTTGTACGTGAGTGTCGAAGTTATCCGATTCGTTCAGTCGTTTTTGATTAACTGGGACGAGGAGATGTACTACGCGCCCACGAACACGCACGCTAAGGCAAGGACTACCACGTTAAACGAGGAGTTGGGACAAATAGAATATATATTTTCCGATAAGACCGGAACACTCACGCAGAATATTATGACTTTTAACAAGTGTTCCGTGGCGGGGAAATGTTACGGGGACATTATAGATGAAGTTACCGGTGAAGTCGTCGATCTCAACGAGGTGAGTCTCTTTTGTCTCTCTATCTGTAACCAGACTCGATGCTGATCATGGGGTACGTTTTGTCGCTGAATCGTTTTGTTACAACGACGGAATCGAATAGCCCGTTCTATCTTTTCTGTGTAGCTTTTAATGTGTTCCGTAATTGTACCAATAGAATGTCCAAGTGAAAAAAAACACTGGTTTATTATTACAACTGAATTTACGGTGACTCGCAACCGTTCACTGCACCAACGATATTTGAATTTTCTCCTTGTCATGTAGACGCTTCACATAAGAAAGATACAAATGATTGAGTAAGCTCACAAACAAGTATGAAACAAGGTTTATTTTCAAAGATACGTTTACGTAAATGCACATGTTTCGTTTTATGGTTAATTTACGGGGTATCCCACCTGATATTAATATCTCAATTTCTCGCATTGAAACAATTACGTTGTCAATTAGAATGATAATATCAGATGAGACACTCGATATGCATGCTTCTATAAAGTACAATTAAGTCGTCAAGAAGCATCGGTACTCGACAACATTTCATTCATTCCATGTTTGTTATCAAGAAATAATACAGGGCGATTCTGGGAAAATCATATGTCATGATACATCCTAACTTCCTGCAACCTTATTTTTCATGTGGATGCACAGATGCACCCGCCAGGTGCAATTGCACGTTATTCTTTTATGCAACCCAATTCTTTTTGAGTCGAGGCTCCATGAGCAAAAAATATAATTCCTGGAATTTGGATTATTTTTATTTGCAGAAAATCACACGCGTGTTCCATATACCAGTGCATGCGTGTAAAAAATTAATGTGCAATAGATTCCATAGTTCTTCAAGTAAGAATTTCCTAAAATAAATGTCAAATGTCTCGTGAAGTATTAACATTTATAATAAAATTTGGTTGTATTGAAGAATAAAGAGAAATTGCAGGTCATAAGAAGTTCGGAGGTATCATGGTTTTGTCCTCTATCATTTTTTCTATTTTTATTTAAGAAAAGAGCAGTAACTTGTCCCAGAATCACCCTGTATGTGTCCTCAGGGTCCAAGGAATGTTAATTGTTCAGTATTCTGTTTCTTGATAACAAAATCGAATCATCTCACAGTTTGGCCATATTTTGCATAAGTTTTCATGTACATCACTTAGCATGTGTGTGCTGCATGTAGACGGACAAAGCTGCCCAAACGCCAACGATGAGATGGAAAAACGGTCAAGAATTTGTTCAAGTTTATACGCCGATAACTGGTCCGAGTGTACGTCTACTGGAACACGTGGACAGGATATCCAATATGTTTCCAGAACGAGGCATCTATGGCAGTCCGATGATTCCACATAAATTTTCAGTACGCATGTTAATAATTAATGCACACCTTCCGCCAAGTGAAGAGTGTTTCGTTCACTATCCTGTTCTCATCTATCGCTCTGTTTCTATGCTTTCTGTTACAAGTAGTGTTTACGTATTGTACCTACACTATTATTTCCACTAAACGCAATGATTATTCTCACTAAATGTCTCGCTTCGATACTCATTAGAATTAGGGATGGGATGAAGGTCTCAATTTAATCTTCGCAATGTTGAAATTCAAATATTCTGAACGTTTTGCTAGTCTAATTAATTGTTTTTACATCTCGTTTACATCTCTTAGAAATAAGCACCTAGTATTACTTTACAAGTATTATAATAATTTTGTTTGAGATATAAAGATCATTAGTCAAGAATTATAAAAAATGATACGAAACAGTGACACACCAGAGGGCAATGAACTAATGATTTCATTGTGTTGCGGCATAAAAAAAGATATGAATTAATTTATCAGAAATTTCTTACATCCGGTAAACAGGAGAACACACTTCATCCCATCTCGAATTAGTATATTAGTTTGCATGCGTAGAATACCACCTTGGTCCGCTTAGCTGAAACAAATTAATTGCTGACGATGCTTTAAGGAATTATAAAATTCTAACATCTTATGTGCCCGCTGACTTACACCAAATCTATTTATCTGGAGGCAAGGTATTTAACTTCGAGTTCTAGTATTTCCATTTCCACATACTGTCTTTTGTGTCGTAATTAACATTAATAATCGCGAGAATCGTAGAACAACGTTGCAATTTCTAGTAACGTTCGACTGTGCTTTTACAGACATTACCGCCGTTGGATTTCTCGTTCAACAAAGACTACGAGCCGGAGTTCAAGTTCTACGACGCCGCGTTGCTCGAGGCTGTGAAGAGGAACAACGAGGATGTTCACAGTTTCTTTCGGCTATTGGCGCTCTGTCACACCGTTATGCCCGAGGAAAAGAACGGCAAGCTAGAATACCAAGCGCAGTCGCCAGACGAGGCAGCTCTCGTGTCCGCTGCGAGAAACTTTGGTTTCGTGTTCAAAGAAAGATCTCCGAACAGCATAACGATCGATGTGATGGGCAACCGAGAAATATACGAGCTGCTCTGTATTCTCGACTTCAATAACGTTAGGAAAAGAATGTCGGTGATCCTGAGAAGGGACGGACATCTTAGATTATACTGTAAGGGAGCTGATAATGTTATCTACGAACGATTGAAAAAAGGGAGCGAGGACATCATGGCGAAAACATTAGATCATCTTAATAAATTCGCGGGCGAGGGCTTGAGAACATTGTGCCTTTCGGTCCGAGATCTGGACGAACAGTTCTTCAATGATTGGAAACAACGTCATCAGGAAGCTGCCCTCAGCCAAGAGAATAGGGACGACAAGTTGGATGCGATCTACGAGGAGATTGAGAAAGACATGACGTTGTTGGGCGCGACTGCCATTGAAGATAAGTTACAAGACGGTGTACCTCAAACTATTGCTAATTTAGGTCTTGCTGGTATCAAGATCTGGGTGTTAACTGGGGACAAGCAAGGTAAACACATAGATGAACATATTGGTGAACATTGCGTCTAACTGTTATACAGTTTGTCCCACCTAAAACTAAAGAACTACACTCCCATCCGCAAGTCACCGGACACTTATTCAAATTTGTGTATACATATATAATCCCACAATTTCTTAATCTCTTTTTTCCAACATTTATTCAAATAATATATACATATGTTTAATTTTCAAGATAAAACAATAGGATCAAGCTCGAAGCTTGTATTCTTTAATTATCATTTTGTTGAAGATAAGTAAGTGTACAGTGATTTATGGACGATAGTGTATGTACTATTTCTGACAAAAAGTATTCAATCAAATGAATCGAATGTTCGTGATGTAACGCGAAGATTCAGTTTTTTATGAACATTTTTAAAATGATAACGGCATGGTGGGACACTGTGTAAGTGTACGGATATACTTGTACATTATGAAGATTCTTAAAATAATGCAAAGCATGGTGGGATACTTATATGATTTTGTCTGTACACAGAAACCGCTATCAATATTGGCTACTCCTGCCAGTTGTTGACAGACGACCTTACAGATGTCTTTATAGTGGATGCTACTACTTACGACGGTGTTGAGAATCAATTGACACGATACTTGGAAACAATCAAAACGACTTCCAGCCATCAAAATCGGCCGACACTCTCCGTTGTCACATTCAGGTGGGACAAGGAAAGGTCAGGCACATGAAAGAGACGGAGTACAACCATTAACCTCCTCCATACCTATTTTCTGACTAATTAACGCATTTATTTTTCAAAGTTTCTCTCTCGTATTGAATGTGGCATCATGTTCTGTGTAACGCTTTCCTTGTCTGGTTATGCCTACGAATCAAATTTGTTCAGACTTAGTTCTCTATCACTTTGACATCATGATGTACTTGAGAAGTCAGAATTTTCGGATTGATGAGACATGTATGATATGAAAACTCCTCTATCGTTTAGTCGGCAACTTTTCTAATCACGTCTCCACTATGAAGTGTCGAGCGGTTACGATATTATTTGGCATGCGTTTGACCGAAACTGTATAAAGATATCAATAAGTTCTATCGAACATTGTTTTTCATTTCATTCGATTTGCTATGCATATAATGCTATACTTTTCTTCGAGTCTACCGAGACACAGAGAAGCATATACTTGCATGAAAAATTGAAGATACGTTTATCTATATATATATTACGGTGGCTCTTATTTACTCTTGTCAAATATTTTTGTCAAAATTTCTTTTACCACGCCTCTCAAAGTTGTTCTCTGGAAGTGTTTTAAAAGAAATTCAAAAGTCGAAAATAAGAGCCACCCTAATATACATACGGAAATGAAGTTTTACCAAATATTCTCCATTCTTTGACAATCGAAAGATATTCGAACCATTTACCACATGCTTGTCGATTATTCTCTCTTTATAATGTAGATACTTCAGTATTAGTAGATTAGGTAACTAGTCCTCTTTCTTCTTAAATACTACAATCTTTCGTTTTGTACATTCTCAACGCCCCACGATTTTGTTTTTAACATTTATAGCCCAAACGAATAATGACAATTACCATGTGCTTGATACTCACTCCTTCTCTTTCTGTATGCTTAAAATTAATCTTAGTAATAATGATAATAACACGAAGAGTATGGTGCTTATGTCACATTATTATATACATATACATACATATTATATATACCATGATACAGTGCACTGTGTGTATTGTTTATAATTAATGTGCATCGTTTCTTACATCCAAGGAAGCAGTTCAAGTTCCCCTTTTTCTTATGCAAGTAAAACTTCAATATTTTACCACCTATATACATTGTACTTGACAGCAGTTATTTGCATAATTCAATTCACTTTTGTAAAAAAGATACCAAGATTCAACTTTATCAAATCGAAGTGTTGCGTAGATATAGAACAGCTGTCATTTAATGTTCTCCTTTATATTTTCCATACACAGCAGTGACACTGAATACAATCCTAGCAGAGACGAACAAGATGAACACGAAATGGAACAGGCCACAGGATTCGCTGTAGTTATCAACGGGCACTCCTTAGTTCATGCGTTGCATCCACAACTGGAACAACTTTTTCTCGACGTGTCAAGTCAATGTAAGCGAATCGAAATATTTGTACACACTAATGGTCGGATACTCTTTAAAAAGACGATAACTTTTTCAATATAGGACCATACGATTTGAACGTTTTTGAGAAGTTATAGCAATTAGTTTACTACATATCAAATCGTTCGTTAGTTTACTGTTCGATCGTTTGTTATTTTATTCTATAAAGCAATTTTGCAAATTACTAAGTTAAACTTACTCGACGTTTCGATCTTTGTTTAGACCATTTTCAAGATTGCTTTATAGAATAAAGTAACAAACAATCGAACCTTGCGCCGAAAACATTAACCATTCTATAAACACATTTGTAGGAAATATGGAAAATGTGATTATGACAAAATTTCAGGTAAAGCTGTGATATGTTGTCGCGTGACACCCTTACAAAAAGCGATGGTCGTCGAGTTAATCAAGAAAAATAAAAACGCTGTGACCTTGGCGATTGGGGACGGTGCTAATGACGTCTCAATGATCAAGACAGCTCATATTGGCGTTGGCATCAGTGGTCAAGAAGGACTGCAAGCTGTGTTGGCATCCGACTATTCGATAGGACAATTTAGATTTCTGGAAAGACTGCTCCTCGTTCATGGTAGATGGTCGTACTATAGAATGAGCAAATTTCTTAGGTATTTTTTTTACAAGAACTTCGCGTTTACGCTATGCCACATCTGGTTTGCCTTTTTCTGCGGATTCAGCGCACAGGTACAGCCATCTTTTTATTCATTTCACGTTTTATCCATACAGTATATCGTCACTAGACTGCGGATGTTTATGCTATTTTCAATTTTCTGTATACAGCTTTTTTAACCCTTTGCAACTTTAACTCAAGAATTATACATTTCTTCCGATCTAGAATGATTTTTAAAATTTTATGGATATGAAATTGATATGATACTTCATACAATACTTAAACGTTTAGTAATTGATCAGGTACCCACATATTTAATAATGTAAACAATATTTTGATTTATGGTACAGGAATTTTTAAGCTATATTAATTTTTAAGTACAACAATTTCATCGAAGATAATATTTTAGTATTTTTTTTTTTAAATGTGCATGAAGATCCGCAGTCTAATTGTCACTAAATCTACCGAGCATCAAAAGTGACTCATGCTCTTGTCTTATAAAAATGACAAGATCCAATTCATTTAATTTCAATAACAGTAAAATAAAATGTATATAAAGCCGATCGGTGTGTGTGTGTGTAACGGTAGATTTAGTGTTAATATAACAAAATGATGATTGTAAGGCGAATGTGACTTACAAAAATTCCTTTGTCGAGTGATCAGCTCCAAAGTCGAGTGTTTGTGATATGAATTTTCTTTTTACTCTGATTTATCCTACATTCAATTGAAACTTTCATTTGCAGATAATATTATATCATATTCTCCTACATGTTTTTCTCTTTACAGACTGTATTCGATCCTATGTACATTTCTGTGTATAATCTCTTTTATACATCATTACCTGTAATGGCAGTTGGTATATTCGATCAAGACGTGAACGACAAGAACAGTTTGCTATATCCAAAACTCTACGCACCCGGATTACAAAATTTGCTTTTCAATAAGAAGGAATTTTGCTGGAGTGCCATACACGGTTTTTTTGCTAGTTGCGTGTTATTTTTGGTTCCATACGGTAGGTTCGAAATTTCGAAATTCAGTCTCGGAGCGAATCATGTGAAATAATTAAATATTATAATGTTCAGGGACGTACAAGGATGGAGTATCACCAAAGGGCTATGTACTTTCTGATCATATGCTGCTAGGAAGTGTCGTAGCCACCATATTAGTCATAGTTGTGACCGTTCAAATAGCCCTTGATACATCGTATTGGACGATCGTTAATCATATTATGGTTTGGGGCTCGCTCGTTTGGTATTTTATTTTAGACTATTTCTATAACTTTGTCATCGGCGGTAGTTACGTTGGAAGTCTCACTATGGTATGTAAACGCTTTTAAACTCTCGAAAAGAAACATGTTCTCAGGGAGGTGTTTTCTTTTCTAGAAAAAAGATCAATTTAGACCCGCTGTCTTCCTTGAAACTCCAATTTTTACGTTTACGAGGCGTAATTTGCATTATTCGTTAGAATTTATCTCAGGATGGCTCTTATTTACTCTTGTCAAAAGTTTTTGTCTAGATTTCTTCCCCTAATCTATATAGATAAACATATCTTCAATTTTTTGTATGCAAGTACACACTTCTCTCTGATTTGATTTGAAGAAAAGAAATAGAATTTAAATCTTAACGTTTTATCAACATCTTTTATCAATAAACGTTAGCGTGTATTTTTTGCACCTCTGCAATCCTGGAAAGGAGAACACTTCCTTAAGAGAACTTTTGTTGCTCACTATAATATTTGCTTCTTAAAAACGAATAACTCTCGAGTTAACAATGCTTCCATTATTTTGTGTTGCTGCTCCGCGCTGTACATATTTCATTGACGTTGGTACGTGTGATTTCAGGCGATGTCCGAGCCGACGTTTTGGTTCACTGCGGTGATTTCGTGTATCATACTGGTAATACCTGTGCTATCGTGGAGATTCTTCTTCATAGATGTTAGGCCAAGTTTGTCCGATAGGGTTAGGCTAAAGCAAAGGCTGGCACAGCTACGTTCTCGCCAGAGTCAGGACATACTTCGTACACCATCGACGAGGCGAACAAGGCGGTCTCTTCGTTCGGGATACGCGTTCGCGCATCAAGAAGGTTTCGGTAGACTCATCACGTCTGGAAAGATCATGCGAAAATTACCGAACGGTTCGGACTTTAAGTTTGCTATGCCGTTCACGAACAATACCAGCAAACAAGTTAGTGTCGCCACCACGTCACCAAAGGACAATGCATCCAAAAATTCGCACACACTGGATACTATTAATCTATAATCTGGGCATTAAGTTATAAGTCTTTCCACGATCCGTTCAGTTCTAGACAAATGATTCGGCGAACCACGTGAGCAATTATACAACAATGCTATCGAATCATTTGCAAACGAATTTTACCGTTCCGAACGAAACGGTTATTCTTTGTGCGATTAGGCAATTAATTTAATTTTACGTGCAATCCGTTCTCACGTTCTACACACGATACGCCAACTCTGTGTATTTACTTGTGTCGCAATAAGTGGAAAAACTATTCGCTGGCTTATTAGGCTCGATCGTTCTCGCGTTGATGCTTACTAAAAGTTCAGTAATCGAATTTTATAAGACAATAAAGTATTAATGGTTTGCGTAAGAAATTCTACACGTCTAGCAACTACATGAAAGTAATATTTCTTTTCTTTTTTTAACTGAAAATTACTGTTGTTCGGAGGTTGTTCGACTTAAATGCATTTTATAAGGAATTTGTTGATATTCCAGACTCTGCGAGACTTCGTTTTATGTTGTCAATTTATGTCTGAATGTACATGAAATTTACCTATTTACCAGACAACACAAGACTGGTTTCATGTTTTCGTTTGATTTTGAAGGTGGTACACCAGTAAAGATACTCTCAGTTTAATTTGTCGAGTATTTACGTCACTGAAGAAGAGTCTGGAATGAAAACGATCTTTTGTTTGAAAACACTGTTGAATTGTTAATAGCGATTTCCAACAGACTCTCAAATAGAGCACACGAAGAAAAATGAAACTCTGAATAACCTGAACTACATTTGAATAATTTTTTCAAGACTTTCTTCTTTCTTTTTCCCATCTCTAGAATTTTGTGAACGAAGAGTCTTTCCAAGATGGCGATCAGTATAGTCAACAAGAATAAATTAATCGCATACACTTCCGTCGATAAATCACCGGACACTTGCTTATCTTCAGGCTTGATTCGATTGATGTATTTTGATTAGATGTAGCTGTTATACGATAACATTTGAATGCAAAATTAAATATATGCATATACTATTTGAATAAATGTTGAATTATAAGATTAATAATAAAAATTTAGAAAATGTAGGGCATTTTGATCAGATTTGATTCACATGTTTTCTACATTGGAAAAAATTAGGAAGTGCCATTTTTATTTCGTAATACAGGACCTTTGATAACAAAAAATCTACATCCAAATTTGAATAAGCGTTCGGTGAATTATGGATGGGAGTGTACAATTCTTTCTTCTACCATGTATGATTAACAGGCTGCGGATTTGATGTATTTATGAGAAAACTGAGAAGGCGATATACAGAAGAGTAAAACCACCAGAAGAATTTAAGACGATCATTGCGCTGTTGTTTTGGGCACGCTAAAATTATATTCACTTTTAATTACTCGCATACAGTATTTACAAAATCAAAACTTTAAATTTAGCAAATATTTATTTCGCATTACAGTAATTACTTCATTGGACAGAAATTTATGTATGTTGGTGTTGATGTGATACAGTTTTTGATGAGTCTTGTATTTCGTGCAATTAACACAGAGAATATTTATTTAGCATACAGATCTGCAGTCTAATGATTACATTCCTGAAAGGCAAGATTTCCGACGAACTAATAGAGAATTCTAAGTAACCAAAGGTGAAATCAATTCGCGAAATCTATTTCCGTCTAATTCTATTTGTTTTGTTATCAGATCAGTTCCTCCTTTAGTTACAATCGTATGCTTCGATTTATTAACGATTCAAGCCGAGATAGGAATTGCATAATTAATAATGATCTACTTCGTCTGCTTGTACAGGATAGCCAACGATTTCATCAGACTACACGCCTAACAAAATTATTTCGTCTTTTCTTCTATTAAACAGGAAACATCTATTTCAATATCTATAATATATTATTTCAGTCATTAATTTCAGTTAATCGATTGTTACTTTTGTTAAAGAAGGGACACCTACAGCGACAGTGAATCGACCTCGTATATCGTAATGTATATTTGTGTGTGTGTGTGTGCACACTTATCAGAAAATCAAAAATACGTAGATTTCTCAATGTTCTTTCGTTTCTTTTCTTTCGTATTTGTACAGCCGTGAGATATCGTTTGATTTACGAGCCAATTTTCCTGTTGATGCGAATAGACGACTCCAATTTGCAAAGAAGTAACATGAAAATATAACGCAATAATAAGACAAAACATAATTTGTATGAACATGACACTCCCTGTGTACATATGTGTAGAGGTGTCGAAAAAAAAATCAAGTAATATTCCTACATGTATTATAAACTGTCCTACTATGAATATGATTGCTGTAAAAAATGAATTCGTATGTATATATACATATATACATGTACGTAAATGTATGTATACATACATGTATGTGCATATATGTAATACATATATATACACGTATAAATAAAAAAAACATAGTTATGATGATAATTGCCTTTATAAAGTATAAATACAAGAAACAATTAAAATTACTGTATCATAGTATCGACTGTACATATTTTAAAGAGATATATATATATATGTATACATATATATGTGTATGTATATATATTATATTAAATGTTAAGTATACATTTTTTAAAAGAAAGTAATATATAGGTAGATCGATTTAAACAACAACAAAAAAAATGATACGAAAATAGTAGCTATATTATATTATACTACTGCGGATAATGTTTGCCTTGGACTGACTATTGAATATATATAAATATAAATATATATATATCATATATATATATATATAAATTTATATATGTATATATGTAAATATATATATAAATATGTATATATATATAAATTATATATATATATGTATATGATATATATATATGATATAATAAACTAAAAAAAACAGTAGTAAACAATGAAATATGTATTTCTACTTTTAATATTACAATGAATTGTAGGGAGGTATAGTCTGTATTGGGAAAGTGTGTTCCGCAAAAGAACTTTTTTTATTTGAACAGAGACATAGGGATTTATTGCTTTCAAACATTGTGCCTAATCGAGAAGCTACACAGAGTGTTTCACGTTTGCAATGATACATTTCGTTCTGTTTCGACATTACTCTGAACTGTGTTTCTGTTATAAATTGATTGCTATTGATACGTAACTGTCTCGAATTCTTTAATTACTATCGATACCATTGTGAGTGTCTTTCTCTCGGTTATCTGAGAAAGTAACACGATAACAACTCTACATAAACTCTATTCTACATTAGTAACACAGTGATGCAGAGTTACTCTTGCAGAGAAAACATTCAGCCGATAAGACTGCTGCATTTGTATCCTCTCTCCGCTTGGAAATGCAGAAGCAACGGGACGAGAAATGAAACAGTAGTAGCTTTCAGAATTAGTTTTTTCTTCTTTCTTGTAAATTTGAGTAGCTTTTACGTACGATGAACATACGATGTTTATTCTGTTTGTTTAGTTTCTTTCCTTTCTTTTTCGTTGAATAGTAATGAAACACGTTCTTAAAGTTAAACTTATCAATCAAGAATTGAGACATTCAAACTGAATTTATGTATAATAACAAAACGTTGAACTTTCAATAATGATACGAAATGGACTGAAGAATAATTTTACAAAGTATTTATAAAACGAGGGGTGAGTTGTGGAATCACCTTGAACATTGGAAAAACGAAAATATACCGTGCTAAAAAGAAAACCGAAAAGCTGTTCGTGTCTCGCGAAAATTGCGAGCACGTTCTTCTTTATAGTTGGGGACAGATGATAGTCGTCTAGAGAAACAAGCAAATGCATCGCCTATATTTTTCGTCTAAACTGATTTATATATACATTTATTTTATAACACTTCTTGCTAAGTAGTATTCGGAGATGTGATATTATTATTACGGTCAGCTATATCATAACGTATGTATTACTTATTTTAAATCCGTGAATGGACATAGTTTCGTTTTAATTTGCGATTAAACATTCTTGTCGTAGAACCGAGCTACCATGATTTTTAAATAATATAGAGTGACATCAAACCACGATATGTTACATTTCAGTTGAACGAAAATTTTCATGCCGTTTCTATAAAGATATACCCATGTGTACCGGTGCGAATTACATTCGATGGATCAACGTTGATCTCTCCCGAAGGATTGAAATGTACTAATATTGTTTAAAGATCTTGGTAAATATTGACTTAATGTAAAAAAAAAATTAAGAAATTAAGGAAGATAAGCATTATAAGGTAGTCATAACATGTTGTTGGTTGCATAAGTTGTTACATATGTTACTTTAAATACTGAATCAAATGACTAGAAAACAAACTGCGAAGAGCAAATTGTCTGCTGCATGTGCTCTATAGACTGCGCATCGATTACTGCTTCAAAATATTTGCTTAGGACATAGTATATGATTTAATGAACTGAAAAAAAAGAAATAAATGACAATGCTTAACTTGGATTGCGGATCTTTGTGCAAAATAAAAATTGTCAGCATCTGTCGCAAGGAATAGAAACGAAATCGAACGTTATATCTTCCTTTAATTGAATTTTCAAAATTCTTCAACGATTTTGACTTTCGTGCATAAAGATCCGCAGTCTAATTGAAACTCTCGTAAACATATACTATTGCGGAATCTTGGTTGCATTTCATGCCCAGGGAAATGATCCTTCGAAAACTGTTTTTCAAGTACGTGTTCTCTATGGGATTCTAACGTAAGACAATAATATCAACAATTAAAGAGTTATTGAAACAAAAAAAGCATCATAATTCATAATATCTTAGTCCCGGTGATGTTTCTAGAGGAATTTAGTTTTGTTTCTACGTTTGTATGTCTGCAGAAGATGTATGTTTTCGTTTCTTCTTTTACGATACTATGTCCTATGTACTGTTTGCGATGTATCCTACTTTATGTACTGAATAATGCATCCTATTTAAAACAGATACGAGCCCTACTGGATTAAGGGATGTTTTACAAGCATGTTACACGTGTAGGGCGATGCTGAAGGGCATAATAAAAGAAATGCTAATGTTATTGAATACAATGTTCCTTGCAAAGTGCACGCAGGATAGGGAGATAGTGTATACAAACACGAGAAACATTAAATCTATTCTACTTATGTTACAATTTCAAGCGGTGGTGACTTTAACGAATGATTACGTATTTAATCAAACGATTGAAATTGTTATTTTTTTCTGTTTCTAATTAATTACTACAGTTGTCACGCTCAAATAATAATGTTCAGTTAACGTACGATACACACATACACATGTGTCACAAACGGTGAAAAAAAAAGAACAGCGGCAGTTTTTCATTTTTATGTTCGAGACGAACACGCCGATAACGAGAATGAGGAAGAGGAACGGTTTACTTTTTTGTAAATCGCATTAGATAATGTTTTCTGGTTTTATACTACACTCTGTGTAATATCGATTTTGTAAATCTAACTCTATTGCTTTAAGTATATATATATATATCGTGTACAGTAAAAAATCTACATCTTAAGTGTATTATTTTTTATGTGTAAATAACTGGCACGAAAGGACAGATTTATGTTGTAAAAAGAAAGAAACATAGTAAAGTATTAGTACATTGTACACCATTCAACAAAAAAAAGAAAAAAGAAATTCTGTAAACTGCTTTTTTTCTGTAGATCTTCCTTGTCTCGGTAGTATTACAATGGTACTACGATTTTCTCCACTTCGTTCCCAAACAAAAATAACTAAGATTTGTTCGTATCAATGCGTTCTCGTTTGTACCGAAAATTGCGGTAATTGTTATGCTGTTTCGTTTTCTTGAGTCCGGCGAACATTGACACAGGTTTTTGAAAGGAAAAGAGAACATGGCAGTTCACTCGTTGAAAAGGAGACTGTCGCGTAGTCGTTAATTATAGTTCGATCTGAATAAGAAGGGACCACAGTAGAGCTGTTACTTTTCCGGAGGCACACGAAATTTCGAAGTCTTCAAGTCGTATTAAGTTGTAACTTACGAGTTTCATGTTATTTCATGATTTTGACTAAATAGAATTATAAACAAAATATAAATACAACCAGTTATAAAAGATATGTCTATTGTACAAATAAAAAGAAGTCAACTCTGTTTTTTTTCATGAAACGGTATGATTTCTTATTTATATTTTGATAGCGTGTTTCTTGAATAATTCTTTTAATCTTCTAATAATTTACTAAGAAGGTTTGAATATCGAAGCTTCGAAACTTATTTGTTTCTCATCACTAGACTTTATGCAATTTATAATTTTTGTAGACGAATTTTAAGAAAGTGGAAACAAATAAAATATCTTATTTTCAGTGGTAGCAGCTTTGGTAGATCTTAAACAAATCGAAATCGTACGAAACTCTGTCAAATTTTATATTCTGGCATTTTGTGATAATCTTTAGCAGCCATAAATTCATAATAAAAATTGTGTTAATGATTTTAATAGAGAAATCATATATTGACATCTTCAATTTGAAAAATTCTCCAACAATTTTGAATTTCATCTACTCGAGTTCGCTGTGAATGCATAACATAATGCATAATTGCAGAAGTTTCAAAATCTTCGATCTTCGTAGGAAAAGTAATAGCCCTAGACCACAGTACAATATGTTCAAACGAATTTATCATTTGCACATTCTAACGTGTTTTAGGAGATTACTTACCTTTGAATTGGTATATTATTCCAAAGCATTTAAACGTGTTTTTCAATCTGTGGAACATGAAAGTGACAAAAGAAGACACACACGTTCTATTGATTTCGTTCAATGTGGTAATCTTCTAACGCATATCTTCGAATTATCATGGTTGATTTAGATAAAGCCTCCAGCATAGCACTTTCACGTCAAGAAAAAAAATATATGGAAGGACGATTAATAAATGTTGCTTCAGTATTTAAGTATGCACATGTTGTCTTAAGTTATGCTTTTAATGTAACTAATATACATACACGGGTTTGAAACGGATTTTGTTACAAAATTCTGTATAAATATATCGGAATACGAGATTGTATATTCATTATCATAAATAATTCCATAGCGAACGTACCATTTCTCAAGTAAAAATTCGAAACTATCGAATTCGCGTTGTTGTCGAGGAAAAAATTGATAGATTTTGTATTTTCGATTCAATTGTATTTATGTTCTTGTTACCCATCAGTATTGATTAGGTTTATGTATATGTGTAATTATATATATATATATATATTTCAAGTTGTGCACGGATGTTAGTTAGCAACTGATTGAAAAGATACAATCGCTGGTGAACAGTACTCGTAAAAACTAAAAGACTATTTACAGAATCATTGTCATGATAGAGAGAACGTGCGAGAGGAACACGAGCTCCTTTCTTTCTGGAAAGGGAATATAATTATTTGTAAGGGGGAAGGAAAACGTTACCGTTTATAATCGCCAACAGTTCCCACAAATAAAAGAACAAATGTTGACGGAGCATCGCAGATAGAAGTGAGAGAAATATTTGGTAATATTTGTACTTATGGAGAGAAACAAAATATGGAATGATTACTCTTGCTGCAAACGAAAATACGCTGCGAAATGTTATTACAGTTTTAATAATTTTGTTATCCGGCGTGTAAGCTTCTTCGGAGCTACCGAGATTCAACTATTTCCACCGGTTACGAAATTGTTCACGTATTAAACATTTCTTACTAGTTTCTAAGTTAATAAAATTACTGCAGCATAATGTTGTATTTTTCAAAGACGCAGTGTTATTTCAACCCGTGGTTGTCCTTATCCTCTCTGTCTCTCTGATTTTTATGTCATCGATGAAGGGATCATTTAACCCTTAGCACTCGAAAAAGTGCAAAAGATTAATTATTGAAAACAACCGACATTTATGACTAGTACACTAGTCAATTATTAATCGATTGAAACCAAGGTGGTTCGTATGATCGAATAAAATCCAATGAAAAAGAGCGTCAAGAAGTTTCAAATGTAAATTTTCGTCGTGTTCATACATTTATAAATGAATTAAAACAATATTGAAGACGAATGTGTACCATGCACTGAATCGAATACTTTAATGCTCGATACTTTACATTTCGTTCGATTACTCAATAGTCTTGTAACAAAAATATGTTAATTCACTATCACTCTATTTCTAGCATGCAGTAATTATTGTTTTCTAACGTATCTTACGATCACCGACCATTTGCACGTGATTAGTATTCAGTAAAAATCACACCACTCTTCCGTCTTGTCTCTTTCTCAATTGTATATATTACACTTCTAATTTATCGCTAAATCAGTAACAAAAACAATGTGAACGAATTACTGGTCGCAAGAATTCGCAATTAATTCTAGTTGAAAGTTATAGTTAAAACTGTAATCGTTTCGCAAGCGATGCACCATCCATCGATTCGAGTAGTTTCCTTTTCAGATTAGGTTTTTCCTCTGGTTGCCGTTTTACAGATGTAGGGAGAGGCAGTCTAGGTCCAGGTGTTGGTGCTGGTTTATTGCTGAAGTATGGCATTTGGAGAGCTTGGTCGCAGGTACATCTTTCCAGAGGATTTACGTTTAGAAAGCTAGCGATTAAATCCAAGAGGTCATCGCCAGCTGCAGTGAATATGTGTTTCAATGGTGTTCCAGGAAATGGTTTGAATTGAATAAAGTCTGGTAGTTCAGTCATTCCGGGCCACGTTTCTTCTGTGGGCGTGCCTAGTGTCTAAAAGTTGCATAAAAATAAGTTCAAACGAACTTAGAACAACATTATCACTAGACTGCGACTTTATGCATTTATACGGTTTCTAAAAATTTTCAAAAATGTTAGAATATAAAATTCTACAGAATTTAATACCATTTTTAGTTATCCCAGATCTATAAAGGCCACTGAAAACAAGATTCTATTTCTTTCAGCTTTCTCGAAATTTGCCAGAGAAAATTAAAAATTGCATAAACATCTGCAGTCTAATTATTACTATTAATATTAGTTTGATGGAAAGTTCTGTCATATTTTAAGTAAGCAAGTTATTTCAAATCATTGAATAATATCAAACATATATTTTTATAAATTGATTCAAATGTTTTCTTTAAAATACAACAAAGCTTCCTCTCCAACTTAGTAGATGTATAAAAGATAGCACCTGAAATATCCTAGTGAGTTGATCTAAATCAGACTCTCCGGGTAAAAACGGTACTCTTAGTAAAAGTTCTGCTAATATACATCCAACGGCCCACATATCTATCCCAGCTCCATAGAGTCTTGCTCCGTACAATAATTCTGGCGATCTATACCATCTGGTCACCACTTGATGGGTGTTTATCCTATTCGGCGAACCGAAAAATTTAGCAAGACCGAAATCACCAATCTTTAATACACCTTCTCCATTGACAAGTAAATTGTTCGGCTTTAGATCTCTGTGGAGTATCCAGTTATAATGCAGGTAATCTAGACCTTGCAGAGTTTGAATCATATATGCTTTGATATTCGCAGAAGTTAACACGATATTGTTGTCCTTTATTATGATCTCCAAATCTGTGTCCATAAAATCAAACACCAATGATACGTTCGACTTGTGACCAAAAACATCTGAAATGGAAGTAGATTTCTTATTTTGCATAAAGATCCACGGACCTACACTTGTGGGTCCAGAATAAATAAAAATCATACTAAATTCTATCGAATTCGATACTCCAGCATTCATTGAACTTTTTTATAAACCAAAAATGCACGAAGATCCGTAGTCTACTAATTTATATAGCTTTGTACAGTTAACTACAATGTACACTGAAAGTATACCTAGCAATCCAATCACATTGTCGTGCTTCAGTTCTTGCAACAATTTAATTTCTCTCAGAGCTGTTCTGTTTATTCCATCTCTAGCTTCTGCCCGGCTTCCAACTTTAATCTGCAATTATATTGAGCAAGTAATACATTGTCCAATGTTACAAAATTTATGTAAAATATCTATGCGAACCTTTTTTACAGCAACAATTTTTGACGTTTCGATATCTTTGGCTTTGTAAACAGTGGCGAACTGAAATAGTGATAAATGTATATAGTGATAAATGTATATAATGATAAATAAACATGTATATATACCACCAAGAGGACAAATCAAATCTAATTACTAGACTGTGGATCTATATGCAAAATACAAGAAGGTTCTGCATTAATTGTGGGAAGCAGCAGTTAAATAAAAATTTATTTTATCCCTTAATAGTCTTTCCACGTTAGAAACAACATAACAATGTTCTTACATTTTGTATATCTTTCATCGTTTTAAATTTTATCCAGTTAATTTCTTCATAAATGCATAAAGATCCGTAGTCCATTAATTACTAACCTGTCCTTCTCCCAAAAAATCAATTTTCTCGTATCTTCGTAACTTTTCCGTCATATTGTGCCTTTATCTAGTTTGCCGGGTTTCAACTAAATATAGGCTGCTTTATTCAGAGAAGTTTTTCCAAAATACGCGTTACTACATGTAAACGAGTAATAAAAAGTCGCAGTCAGTCACAGTGTTCGGCAGTTTACACGTGTGCCAGCACGTGTTTCGTAGTGGACGCGCAGAAAGTCGCGCAGTGAGCGCGCTCTTCGAATCTATAAGGTAGTCTCAAGGACAAAAGATTCCTAGAAATATTAAGAAAGTATTGAAGCATAATTTTAGGAAATTTCCGATTCCGATTTTAAACTTTGTACGAGATACCTCAATTTGTACTTTCAAAGTATTTCATAAACGAGAATTATTACCTTACACTTTTT
>CM052339.1:7900889-7945842 GCA_028455595.1 Lasioglossum vierecki
ATCCCCTAATACACGCAAGAAACCGCGCACCTTAATTTGTCCCGCAGGAACCCGCCCGAAATCTTACTTCCAACTGCAGCCGGAAAACCGGGAAAACATTCATCAAAACTTACAACGAAACGTTACAATGCCAGACGTACCGTAGCTTCGAGAAAAAAAATTCATAAAATTTTGCAACCTTCGCAGAAGAATTACAATGTTTGCGAGTAGTGAAACGTACTCGTAAATGTAATTCTAGGGTAATTTTAAAGCAAGGTCGGAATAAAAACAAATGGACCGAAAGTTAGAAAAATATACTCACATTTTTTCAATTAAACGTAGGTACATATCGAGTAACAATATATTAGTTCATCCTTCAGGGGTGAATTTTAATTCCAAATAGTATTTGGTAAAATTTTTAGTCAATTTTAATTTGAAAATTAAGACATTTCTTTAACCCGGATCATTTTTTATTCTATTTATTTTTTATTTATTTTCTGTTCTCCAATACAACAACGGTAGAGCTTTTTGCAATTTATAAAATAGAAACCAATTTAATAATATCTTTTTTATTATATTAATTGCTCTGAAACACCTGGTTTGTTTTGTTATTGATCATAGAGATCGATTTTTTCCAAAAGGGTTGCACTTGACTTTGCAATTTGATAATATTAAAACGATTTTAAATAATTCTATTGTCATTTTTACTGGCGCCTCAGAGTCACCATTCGAGTGCAAAGGGATTAAACTCGTGTGGTCACATTTCTTTTTTTTTTGCTCATAACAAACTAACCCTTTGTAATCGGAGACTGCTCGACACTACTAGAATAATTCCATTGTATTTCAATTCTTTTCATTTTATGGATACGAAATTCAACACATCTTTAATAATGTAAACAACATTGTAAAATGTTGAAATTAATGTGGTAATTTGCAAATTTTAAATATCAATTAAAAATATTCAAATATTTAAATTAACAATTAAAAATTTTAAGTAGCAATTGATCGAACCAGTGCGCCATAACATTAATATATTTGTTATTAATAACTCTACGATCGATATGAGGAAATAATTAATTAATTTATCGATCGTAATTTATCTTTCAGATTTTATGAATTTTATGATTCACATATTATGATTTTCTTTTCCTCCTATTAAACATTTTTAATAGCTAACGTGGTTCTTGAACCGGATGATTCATACCCGAAAATTCATAATATCTGAAAAATACAAGGAAATATTTAAGATCGTAAATAATGGTACAGCAAAGGTCGCTAAGAAAAATGACACATTCCAGTCATTACAATATGCACAATCATTCTCAAAACAGAGTTGTGCTAATTCAAATACAAAGTAATTCAATTATTCAGATTACAAGTATGTTGTATGGTCACGATGTTAGAGGTTCTGCTCGATGCTGGGCTCCTCAACTCAACAATTACTCAGATTACAACATTTAATCAGATTTGTTATTGAAATACAATGTAATTGAAATGTAATTTGTAATTGAAATACAATACATGAAAACAATGTATTTTATAATTGTACTCTATTGCAATTACAAATTACATTGTAATTTAATTCACTAAAGATCTGAATTATAAATTACAACATAATTGAATTACAATTTAATTCAATTACTTTGTAATTATAATTCTGGAGTAATTCAATTGTAATTCTGCACAACCCTGTCTCAAAAGTATCAATACGTATTTTCAAAACTGGAATCTCACATTTCCACGGCATCTCGTGTACCTCGTCCTGTACAATAAAAATTGACCTTTCATACCTGATAATGTCAAGGGACAATAACGACGGACAGTGGAATCGAAAGCGCGACAGAAGAATCGCGACGGAGAAGCACTTTTCAATAATAGGAATAAAAGCAGTGTGTAGGAACCGCTTCCTATCTTTCCCCCAGACAGGTCTTAGGTGCGACGCCCAATATAGTGATTGCTGGCGACTACAATACCGCGCGACGCGAACGTATGACGGCCAAGGATGCTATCGGTAGAGAGAATGACGCGGGGGTGGAGATGCGAGAAAGAGAGGGTGAGGTGGAGTACGTATGTGTGTGTGTGTGTGGGTCGGGTCGCGGAGCTCCACGTGGAGTCGAGTTGACAGATTGGAAACAGTCCGAGACTTTTATGGCAGCTGTTTCCCGCGCGGCCATAAATCCTTTATCCGGATTGTTTATCGTACAGCGCGAGAGAGAGAATTTCTCATTTGCGTTAAAATTGTTCCCGGGTCCCGACGTCATCTCTGCCATTCCCGCAGCATCATTCTCGAGTCACGTCGACGCTCGATGGGAAAACGCGCGCGCGCAACCCGATCGGATCGGACCTCACCTGAATGCGTCTACTTATATCGGGCGAATGTTCAATTTTATGGGTCATTTCGCAGGAGTTTATGCCGCGGAAGCTCGACACGTACCGTGGAAAAAATTTCCGAGCGCCAACGGAATAGACGAGCCTCGACATCTTGACGACGCTTAGTCTCCCTTGAAATTAAACCGGTTTCGGGGGAGCCCTCGATCAATTAAATGGACCACCGAGCCGACAGAAAAATAATATACCAAGCCTCTAATGGGAAATGTCGTTCACTGCGGTGGCAGGTGTTTCGATTCAATTTGCGTTTTCTTTTGTTCAGCCCATTAAACGCGCGCTCCGCAGGGCCGGAGATACTCGAGGACAGCCGACAAATGATGTACACACTGACTCGACCGCGCTGCTGTGTTTCTTTCATTTGACAAAGCGTGCAAGGCAAATTGATTAATTGATTGTTCATGCGACCCGCGGAAAGATTTAATTGAACGTTCCGCTGCGGGAATACAGCCAAGCAATATTTAAACGTCGCGAAAGAGACGTTCAACGCGTTGCACAGACTGTTACTTCGGTTCCACACATTCGTGGATTAGATGAATGATGAATGTATTGATGTTCGAGCAATTGCGTAGAGAATTTCATTTGTGAATATAGAAAAAGCAATAAGAAAAAATAGAGTTAGATATGCAACCGGAAAAGGAGCTCCAAGAACAGGGAAGGGGGTGTTTAAGGGGTTGAAATGGGGCAGTTCGTTTGTAAGGTAGTGCTTAATTTGTACATACTTTTATCTCTCTCTCTTTATATATTAGTAAATAAGTGTAATTAAGTTTAACATTTAGTTTAAGTTAGAAATAAAGTAGTTTTTTTTAAAGACGATGTAAAAGGGTGCGAAAGGGGAAGATAAAAAAGGGATATGTTATGCAGAATTGTAACCCTGAGGAGAACAAAAATAAATATATATATAAAAAAAAATATAAATACTTGACGAATGGGTAATTTTCTGAAATTTTTTAACAATGCTATCTGTGACGTCTATCTATGGCGTAATTTGTTCTTCAATATTTAAGTATGTTCCACCACTCCGACCATCTTGCAACTTTTGTGTATATTAGATAGGTAACGGAACATTGTTGTTGAATTTTTTGAAAGTGCTCACTCGAAGGGTTGTTGAAATTTCCACCCGTAAAAAATTAAATAATTTTTTTCTACCCTTAATAATCTGATCACAATTGTGAAAAAAATATATTTTATAAAAGACGTAAGTACGAGTATTTTAGTATTTTTAAAATCAGAATATCTTAACTAACAACCGAGAAAAAAATATATAGTTAAGGGTATTTAACCTCATATAATCCTTATATGATGGGTTAGCGACTTGAAATTTTGGGGGGTTATCTTTCAACCTAAAACCAATGGTTTCCACACAATTTCAATAAAAATTAAGGGCGAAATATTTATTTTTATGTGTTTCAATGTCGATGGGAAGAATTTACTCTAAATCATGTGAGCCGTCGAGAGATTAACGGTAATTATTCCATCTTCTCCTATTCAAATAATCGTATAATTTAATTGGCACGTCGAACGAATGTTGCTAAATGAATAAAACGTCGGTGAACTATACGGGACAAAAATGAAATGATACGTACCGATGCAACGTCGAGTTTATTTTTAACAATTTGCAAAATTAAAAGGCAGCCCCGAACCCCTCATCTTTTTTCTACATATTTTAACCTGGAAGAAGCGTACGACCAAGGGAAGTTTCATCGGTAATGGCTGGCAGTCCATTTCATTTACAAGGTGGCTCTCATCTGGTACCACACAAAAAAAGAAACTGGCACATATGCCACGTGGGTTACATTTGCACCACGAATCGCGGCTAGGATGGGAGGAGGGGGGTCAGCCTCATCATTAAAAGTGAGGGTGGAAAGGAGGGCAAAGAAAAATAGAAGAGCTCGACCCATGCTTTGAGCAACTGCTTGGCATGCTACTCGTGTCTTTCGTCTGTCCCTCCTCCGCTCTCTCTTTCACTCTACTTGCTCTCTATTGTTATTTCTGGAATTCTTCAACTATTTTTCCAACATTCCTTTCTGCTTGGCACTTTGACCTCTGTTCCCTGGCCACTGAGCCGAATTGCTTTTCGCTATTTGCCCTTGGATCGTCTATACAAGTTGACCAGGAAGTGGGTACGCAATTTCCTCGGTTTCTGCTAGGTACAAATTAATATTTGCAGTCTAAAAATTGCAGTCGGAACAGTATAAACACAATCTTCCCGAATTAATTGTTTAGTACAATCGGTACTCTTTGGATCTTTAAATAAAAAATATCTTTCGTTTGCTAGAAAACTATTTCGACTCAAAATAAAATGAGAGTATTACTAATTTCGAATTTGTGCATACCATTAATGCAAAAAGAGTTGTTGGTTGTTTAATATAATAAATACACTGTGGATCTTTAAATAAGAAAATCTTTCGTTTGCTGGAAGACTGCTTCGACTCAAAATAAAATGAGAGTATTACTAATTTCGAATTTCCACATACCATTAATGCAAAAAGAGTTGTTGGTTGTTTAATATAATAAATACACTGTGGATCTTTAAATAAAGAAATCTTTCGTTTGCTGGAAGACTGCTTCGACTCAAAATAAAATGAGAGTATTACTAATTTCGAATTTGCATATACCACGAATGCAAAAAGAGTTATTGGTTGTTTAATATAATAGATACACTGTGGATCTTTAAATAAAAAATATATTTCGTTTGCCTGGAAGATTGCTCCTACTCAAAATAAAATGAGAGTGTTACTAATTTCGAATTTGCGCATACCATTAATGCAAAAAGAGTTGTTGGTTGTTTAATATAATTGAGACCCTGTGGATCTTTAAATAAAAAAAACTTTCATTTGCTGGAAGACTGCTTCGACTCAAAATAAAATGAGAGTATTACTAATTTCGAATTTGCATATATCACGAATGCAAAAAGAGTTATTGGTTGTTTAATATAATAGATACACTGTGGATCTTTAAATAAAAAATATATTTCGTTTGCTGGAAGACTGCTTCGACTCAAAATAAAATGAGAGTATCACTAATTTCGAATTTGCATATACCTCGAATGCGAAAAGAGTTGTTGGTTGTTTAATATAATAAATACACTGTGCATCTTTAAATAAAAAATATCTTTCGTTTACTGGAAGATTGTCCCTACTCAAAATAAACTGAAAATATTCGTTCATCAATAATTTTGTTTCAACAAACATGTTTACCATTTATTCCAACGGAATTGAATTCGACGGAATCGGAAAAAAACTGGGAGAACGGTGTTCAATATCTGAGAAGCTTATGTTTACGAGTTTCCGCGGCTTTGTAGTCGGCACGTTCGGGGGAAAGTGAAAAATTAAGAAACCGCGTCACGTGTACCCGCCCATTACCACGAGGTAAACATACGGCTTACGAACACGAGCGGAATATCGGGACGGTTCGGTTCGAAAAAAAAGAGAAGAGGAACGAAGAAAAAAAATAGCAACCCTCGATATATCCCTTCAAGGCCGTGAAAGAACGACGTTGATCCTCTGATCAGATTCCCCGCTAATCGCGTTCAGCCACTCTCTTGTTTCAGACCCTTCTGCGTTGCCGATAGGATCCTGGGAAACTCGAATTTCCCTCGTCCTTTGTATTCAGAATTGAAAATCCAATCGGCCAGGGAAGGGAAGTTAACAAAACGAGAGCCGAGGTCTGGAATTATTGAACTAATGGAAACGATGCCTTTACCGCGCTCTTTTTTTTAGATTATGCACCAGCTGAAACTGCGAGCGCTCTCAAAATATTATGCAGCACGGATAAATAATTTTCTTTTTTTTGTAATATGTTAACTCTTTGCACTCTAAGATAGTGCTTAAGTTAGTTGTAAGCTTTTGTACATACTTTTTTCTCTCTCTCTATATATATATACATATATTAGTGAATAAGTGTAATTAGGTTTTTTAAGATTTAGGTTAAGTTTACGTTTAAGTTAGAATGAGGTAGATTTAAAGAGATGTAATAAATAAATAAATAAATATATAAATCTTTGCACTCGGAGATATTTTCACTCGAAAATTAAACAGTTCTTCCGACACAATAATTTAATTGTATTATATAATTCTATATAATTTTATGGATATGGAATTGATGTAATTAATACCTCATACAATAATGAAATGTTTAGTAATTGATTAGGTAGTTAATTTCATTGTATTACATGATTCTAATAATTTTATGGATATGGAATTGATATAATACTTGGTACAATAATGAACTGTTTAGTAATTGATTAGATACTTAATTTCATTGTATTATATGATTCTGTGTAATTTTATGGATATGGAATTGATATGATACCTCGTGCAATAACGAAATGTTTAGTAATTGATTAGATAACAACGTATTTAATAATGTAAACGATATTGTGAATAATGTACAGTAATTTTTAGTGGTGACTTCGGTATACTATTCAGAGTAAGGTTTTTGGTGAAGTAAAAATTGTCAGATACAGTAGCTACCCATGCGTTTCTTTCATTCGTAATTACTTTGATAAATCGAAAATAATACAAAAGAATTTTGAAAATTGTTGGAATTATTTCTGCTCTGAGCCGCGTTCTGTTTCGCACCGATGCATAAAGCTTCAACCCAATTTAATGAAAAAGTAAGAGAAGTTTTTCCGCCCTCTCTGTTTCGTTCCTGTGGTGTCTGATATATTATAAATACAATGGTCGGTGGTAATACATCTTTGCGTACAATGAATTCATTTAGCTGCGGGAGTTTAATAAATTTTGGATTTTCACGAACAAAACGAAACGGTAATAAAAATGTGGCAGAGGTTAGAGTTCCATCCGGAAGCGACCTAGTTACGGCTTTCGAAAATTTCCAGTTTTATGTTTGTTGGCATTACTCTCCGGTAATATGACATAAACCGCGCGTTTATTTGCCTCATACTTTACGCGGCCGTGACGCTACGCGGAATATTTAAAATTTTTACAAAACTGCAATTCTTGAGAGGGAGCTTGTAGGAAGTACAATATGTGAATTCATATTTTTCAACTTCAGAAAGAACGGATAAAGCGGCTCATAAACTTGACCGCACATTCAGTTTCGCCAAAGAAGCCGCGAAATATGAAACGATCGCGTTACAGCTTCACGGTCGCCTTATAAAACACTGTGAATAATGACACGTCGGAATATTTTCTTGAACAAAAAAAAAGAAAATCAATCTTCGCGATGAAATGTTTATCGAAGGAATCCGAACGAAAATAATGATCCAGAGAGGGATATTTCTTTTTTCATCTTCGAATAACTTCCTCGTCTACGTTTTAAAAAATACCAAGCTCAATTTCATGAAAAAGATTGGAAACTTTATCCCTCGCTGGTGTTTGTTCGACGTGTAAGAAACGTCAAATTAAATTTTTCATGGCGCCTTCAAGCCGAGTTTTGATCCCTTCTACACACACTTTTATAGAACTGGGAAAACACTTTGCGAACGCTGAAGAGTAAGAAAGCGCAACAGAAATCCAAATTTTATCGATATATTTGTTTCGAGACTGGATTACGACTTTTTATACCTTTATTGTTATTTATTTTTTCACCGCAATCGTTTAGCCAAATAGGAAAAGGCCAGTTGCAATTTCTGAAGAGAAAGAAGCGATTGATGCTACAATATAAAATTCTTTTTCATCGATTTCGATCTACGTACCACTTTCTTCAAATCTGTCTATAATAAAAATTGAATTGATTGACCATTTAAATATGTTATATATCGATAAAATTAGGAAATCGTACATAACGGCCTAGGTCGGAATAAATGTTTAGTTTTCAAGTGAAAAACATAAAATTCTTTTTCATCATTTTTGATTCTACATGCCACTTTCTTCAAATCTGTCTATTATAAAAAAACGGACTAAAAAGTATAAAATAATTTTTCCTAGTGCCATACAGATTCCTAACCTCGTACAGATAGTCCTGAAAATTTGTGATTGTGAATTTTGAATAGCTGTGAAAATACTTGTGAAATTTCAACCGAAAAACGTGGAGCGCAAAATGCATCAATTATCTATCGCATGCGCTCCACGTTATCACAGCTATTCAAAATTCACAATCACAAATTTTCAGGACCATCTGTACGAGGTTAGAAATCTGTATGGCACTAGGAAAAATTATTTTATACTTTTCAGTCTGTTTTTAAAAACGTGGTATTTTTAAAAATTTATTTTTATTTAAATAATTATTTTCTGCTTTTTAGTCTTCTGTTAATACTTGTATCACTCTTTAATAATACTTTGTATACTCACTAAGCTTACTGCAAATTCCACTTGGTAAACAAAGCGATGATGCACTACCGGTCGCGATCGTCGCGCGATGAAGTACTACACTACCGATGATTCGAGCGTTGCGCGATGATGTACTACACTACCGATGATTCGAGCGCCGGGGCGAAATGGGTCCGTGGAGTGGGGACGAGTCAGAGTGCGCACGCATAGTACAGTAGAGGGGGTTGTCGAGCGAAGTGGGGATCGCTGAATATTTGATTGTTATTCTCTCTGAAATGGTACGACTTTAAAAATTTTTTTTTAATAATGCTTTGTCATCCAGTTTTAAGCCATGTATCCAATTTCAAGTCTCTAGCTCATCATGACGTTAGTTTAAAATCAATTGCAAAATTTGCCACTGAACAGACAGACAAACAGACAAACAAACAAACAAGAAAGCGAGCTAATAAAAACGTAGTAAAAATTGAAAATTGCATAAACATCTTTGGGTGGACCATTTAAATATGTTATATATCCATAAAATCAGGAAATCGTATATAACGGACTAGGTTGGAATAAATTTTTAGTGTTCAAGTGAAAAATATAAAATTCTTTTTCATCGATTTCGATCTACATGCCACTTTCTTCAAATCTGTCTATAATAAAATTTGAAAATTGCATAAACATCTTTAGGTGGACCATTTAAATATGTTATATATCCATAAAATCAGAAAATCATTTAGTTTTCAAGTGAAAATAGCGCCGACTATAAAGGGTTAAGATAGGCAACAAATTGTATGTTTCACCCTAACTTTCACAAATCAATCAACGGGAATATTATAAAGATTTACGAAGATCCTTGGTCGAAAAGTCACTGTTCCACCAATATTTATCGACCAACTTGATGACTTATGGCAGCGAATCTCTCAAGTCAACTGTAACTTCCTAAGGGTTGAAGTCTCTCTCAGTTAGAGGTCCGATGTTCCGTCAAACAGGCAACTTTGCGGCCGGGAAAGCAATTTCTTACAGCCGATCGTACGTGTATCTTAAATCAGTTTTACGAGCGATACAGCAAGGTGCTAGGGGATGGGGTTGAGTAGACGAGGTAACGGCGAAGAATGTGTTTCTACTATGACGGTATCGGTGTGCACCGCGGCGGGAACACTCTCAAGGAAAGTAGTCTTGGTGGCGGAGGTCACGTCATTTCGTGTTATTAAATTTATATAGATGGCACGGACCTCTGATCCCTACGACGTAGATTTGTCAGGGACCCCGCAGGCCTTGCGGGAATTCAATATTGCACTTTCCCGTGTCCACCCTACCGTACTCTCTTCCTGAACCCTCCTGGGGAAGCGACACAACCGGCAAATGTTTGCGAATCTAATGCAGCCGTTCTCAGATTTGATGGCCTACCAGAGAAAATGTGACGCCATCAAGACGACTGACAGATGATACCGCGAAAATGGCCGGGATCAACAGGACTCCCTGGCGACGACGGCATGAAAAACACCGGGAATTATTAAAGGCTTAGAACTGTATTACGGGCTGGATCACGGGAAACAGAGGGTGAGTTCGGATTCTTATTTGAATGCCTGCCCTTTGCAGTACTTTCCCCTGCGATCCCTGCAAAGTATTTTATAGAAGCTATATTTAAATGAAGTGTACATCGATAAATGTCAAACTGCGACAAATCACAGACTTTGTTGTAGTTTAAAACTCGTGATACTTGTTTTTAACCAAAGAACAAATATATAAAAAAACATTTTAAAAATCACGCTTATATTAGAATGCACTAAAAAGGAGAAAATAATAGTTATTTATAATAATAGAAATATAGAAAATAGAAATAATAATTACAATAATAGAAAATATAAATAATAATAGAAATAATAATTACAATAATAGAAAATAATAGAAATTTTCAACTTCAAGTTTCTAGCTCATTGGGAAGTGGTTTAAAATTCGATTTCAAGATTTGAGACATACGACAACGACAACGACAACTCGGCAAGCTAATATAAGCGTGGTAATAATAATAAGACAATTAAATTCATAAAGAAAGAGTGCAAAGGCTTAATAGCTTCGATAAATTAAAACAACAACAGGTAGTCTCAGCTTCTTGGAATGTATTCACTGTTTTATGTTCAGCAATATTAGCAAATAGTTAATAGCAATAAATAAATAGCACTTGTTCGAAATTTGTAAAGTGAAATACCTCCGGAAAAGAGGTCGAACAATCTCGCTAGTGGAGGCACAGGTGTTCCACCGATATGTTCGCAGGTATCGCGAGATTCCGCGACGGAATAAATGTGAAACTTGACGGAGAAAATGGCCGGACGATTAATCAGAGCCACTCTTTTCCTTGCGACCTCGGACAATGGAATCGGAGACAATGGTTATGAAATAGAAGGAAGAATGTAGAATTTATCGCGGTCGAATTCTGCTTCAGCAGATCTTTGTCGAGAAAGAGATAATAGGGTCTTTTCTAGAACGCATTGCTATTCGAAATTATTTTGGACGTTGTCGGGACTGAAAAACCAACGTAAACGTGGCACATCCGATGCGTTGAATAAATTGAATAATGAGAAAATCGACGTGGAAAGAGTTAAACCGAGTTCACAAGTACGTCTCGCGTGGCGGGGCGTCATGTGCTGAGTTCGAGAATCGATTTTCTATAATAAATACTTGAACTGCATGGGACGCTCGACGCAGACACTCGAGCCGCCGGAAACCACGGTGTAATTTCTCGCCGCGTCCACCGGCCGCAGATTATTTTATGTAAATACGGAATCGAAAGTGGTACTTGTCCGTGCTCTGTCCTTCTCTCCAACCAGCACGGCCAACCCCCGTTTTCCACCCCCACACACCGTTCGATCCTCGCCATCCTCTTCTCTTCCGTCTAGCCTTTATTAATTCTACAGATAACACACACACACACACCACCCTGGTCGACAGGGAGGGGAATTGATGAGTGGGTAGTAATCTAATTTGCGGGAGAATGTCTCGCGACGGTATTCCAAGCAGCATCTTTTTAATAAATTTACATGAATCCAAACCATCGGACCGGAATCATCTCGTTTTGGTTACTCTGTCGCTCGTGGCTGGAATGTTTATCGAAACCCCGACGGGAATTGAGCTGTTTACCACATGAACCTGCCGGGCTCATTCTTTTAAAACAATCGAACTCGTACCGGTTTGGCTTTTGTTTTGTTCTAAATGTCCACAATGGTTTTCTGCATTTTTAGTTGAATTAATAGTACAGTCATTCGGTAGTTTTACCTGGAAAGTTTTCCGACAGTTTTAAAAATGGGTAATTTTCAACTTTCCACCTCGTATCTTTGCCGCTCACGCCGCCATAATAAAAATGGCGCCTAATTTTTTAATTTAATTAATTCTTTGGCAATATCTCCGATTCGTTTTACGATAAAAACATTTATAAACAAAATTAAACTAGAGAAAATTTCCTACAATTTATGTAATAACAATTTTTTTTGTACAATCAATAGTTTTGGCGTACGACCGCCTCAACACGTGTTTGTTGTATATTTACGAAAAATATATAAATTTTCAAAACTCCTTGAAAACTTTCCAGAACTTTCCTCTTTTTTCGAACCAAATGACTAGACTTGTTCGGAAAGTGTTCGGAAAGTAATTTTATTTTTCCTGTGGAGATTTGTTATTACTAGACTGCGGATCTTTATGCATTTATGGCAATGGGTACTTGTATTATTTGAAACAGAAGAAGATTGCAAAATTCGAAGAGTGCGGATACATTGCTTCCGACATATTCAAAAATAATTAAGGAAAGAAAGACATAAAATTGTTAATATAAAATAAATTGAGAATGAACGTTTTCACGATAGAAAATATATTGAAACTAATTTTGTAAGGGTACCAGGATTTTTTCAATTATCGGGAATTTGAGTTGGAGGGATCCAGACGTCGCGTATATGGCAGGGCCACAGTGAAAGGACGTGAAATCGCTTCTGATTTACAAGTGGAATAGGATAGTATGTGGCCAGGCAAACAGGCCTGGCCAATATTTGGTCAAGCAAGTTGGCTATAACGACATGTGTGACGGTAAGCAGAATAGGATCGTGTTTGGTCAGACAAAAAGAACTGGACGGTCTACGGTATCTGGAAAATGAATCTCTTGGACGCAGCGAAAGAATTTTTGGGTAATTGTTTCGGTAAATCGACGTTCCGAGTAATTTTAACGAAATTTCAGTAATTAGCATGTTGTTGCCATCTATTCTATTCTGTATTGAAATTATTCGATTAACTACAGTCCATAATTATATAAAAATTTACAGCAGAAATGTTACTTAGAAAGTAAAGCAGAATGTTTAATCAAAGTTGATGTTTTTGGCGCACCGATTCGATCAATTTAATTGAAAACAATTTTGCAATATATTAATTTCGTCGTTTCGGTCTTTGTTTTGAACACTTTTATTTTAGAATTTCAACGCTCTATTCTATGTACTTTCCCACCTCCAGTTTGTACCTAGTAATATATAAATTAATATTTCTTTCCTTTAAAGTAAACTTTCTAACTTTTCTTTTTATTTCTCGATATATTATTTATAACGACGAAATTAATATATTGAAAAATTTCTTTCAATTAAATTAATCGAACCGATGCGCCAGAGAAACATCAACTTTGTTTACACATATGTTCGACAAATGAAAAAAGAGAGAAAATTTAGAACGTTTACTTTAAAGGAAAGAGAAATTAATTTATTATTAGGTTCAAACTGGGGGTAGGAAAGTTCGTTAATAGAAATCGAACAGTGTTACATAGAATAGAGTGGTGAAATTTTAAAATAAAAATGTTCTATCCGAATTGCAACAAACTGGAGTGAAATTAATATGATTAATTGTTTGGAAATAATACAACAGGATTTTTACACCCACTCAGCCCTGTCATAAATGCATAAAACCCGCTGTCTATTTTGCGACATGTTTAAGCTCGAGGATCAAATAGAAAATATATAGTTGCTCGTAAATATCGGAGAATTCGTAGCCCAGGTCTCCCAGGTGCTCGAAGTCAGATGCAAATGCACTTTCCACACTTGATCTGGCTGTCAGGTGCATTAGGTGCGCGAATCAATCCAAGCAATAATTTCCCGAGAATTAATTGGCGGATGATTGACGCGGTGATTCGAGAGACCCTGTCGCGTTTCGTCGGTGAGACTCAAAGCCGAATGCTGTAGGATAATTGCTTTCGTCGTTCTCTGCAGAAACAGCTCGTATGAAGTCATTCACTTTGAATTTCCTGGCGGGAACAAATTAATTATCGACGTATTACACTGCTGCGATAGCTGCACGCCTTCCACTGACAAAACATCGCGAAACAATAGCAACAACCCCGAGCACATCCGCAAACACAATTTTAACGTGTAGTTTTTTTTTAAATTAAAATGCAATTTAAACACTTGAAGCAATTGGCATGATAACACTTCATTATTTCGTTTTATTCACTCGTTTTTATCGTAACTGTATAAAATTCAATGTACGAAATTAGTAAAATGTTTTTAATAACAAACTTTTTGGTTATTATATAGAAAAGGTCTACGTACTCTGATTTTGATGAAATTTTAACATATTATGCAGCAAAACATTTTGAACAACTTTTTTCTTTTCCAATATAGAGGGGTCGCTTTTAGTTTTTGAGATATTTGCAAAAAACTATCGCGAATACTATATTGAATTTTTCGTATTCCTGCATGTTCTTTTTAGAAACACTGGGTGGGTGTGTGTGGTATTGTCGCTTCTCATCTGCACAACGTGTTCATAAACAAAAAATAAACAGATGGGGCCCCGGAACAGGTTTACGTTGCCACGGAGCATGCAGGAATACGAAAAATTCAATACAGTATTAGAGATAGTCTTTTGCAAATATCTCGAAAACTAAAAGCGGCCCCCCTATATTGGAAAAGGAAAAAGTTGTTCAAAATGTCGAAATCTATAACATATTAAAATTTCATCAAAATCGGAGTACGCAGACCTTTTTTTATATAATTACCAAACTTTCGTTTACTTAATAAGTGACACCGACAAACACGTACGATTTGGTATAACTCCAAGTCGTATGTAGAATGTTTCACCTACTGAACTCAAGTAAGGTAATTAAATAATATGAAAACACGAACCTCTCTCGAGAAAAGTGAAATTCGCATATGTGATCATAGTCTGTGTTACTACAATTTAGGCCACCAAGATCAAAGCACAAGAATACACGAAGAGTCCTTTTACGTATTCCGCTTAATTGATATTTCATATCGCGTTCGTGTTCTGCGAGCAGCATTCTCAACTTCATTAATTTACGTTTCTTTGGTATTGCAATACTACAAGCATTTGTATATTAATGTGCAACATCTCACACCTTTGTTATATCAAATTATCAGTGTATCGTTGAGTTAAATTGATTTATAGAAACGATGCATGAAGGAAAACACAGACAATTTTAATTGTTAAGCACGACTATGAATTCAGTGTAATCGTTCCAACAATTAAAACGATTCGAGTGGATAGGAATTTATCGTTTTGAATGGGCAAATGTGTGATAAAGCTTAGAAAAGTTATCAATATAAAAAACTCTTAATAATGATTGAAAGTAACGTGATAGTGTATAGAATAAAATGCAGAAAATCTACTTATTATCAACTCGAATCCTTTTAATTTCGAAATGCTAAAGATTTGATGTACACGGTTCGACAGTTGTTGCTTTAACGCTTCAACTTTGCGAGATTGTGTAAAGTAAAGCCCTTTGAGGTGTTTTTTCCGAGTGCGGTACCGTCTGATCTGATTTCAAACGGTATTTTTGTTAACTAAATATTGAGATACATCCGGAAAGTCTAGTTTTTATTTCGAATGCATTCGTTCCCCTATGTTGTGAGAAAAAAGATGTTTCCAATCGAAACACGTTTGCTGAGCTTATCTCTGTCTGGACATTCGTATTGTAGCCTTTCATATTTACACGACTACCGCGGAAATTTTATCTGCACTTTTTTCTATTAGACTTCCTAGCGAACTGTACCAATAATTTCACAATAAATTGTTTTTATTCAACTCGAATTGTAATCCACTCGTAATCGTAAAAATATCAGGTAACAGTTCCTTAAAATTTCATTTATTCGACAAGCTATAAATTTTTCTTTACACGAATGAAATTATTGAATTATTTATACATGTTAATCAGAGGTAACGATTAAATTCTTAATTTTCAAACTGCATGAACATTATTTGTTCGAACGTTTATTTATTCCGTGAAGTTTAATTCATCAAATTGCAATATTCAATATGTAATAAATATAATAACAGTTTGTTCGCTAAAGAAATATCAATAAAACGTTTTAAACGTGTATGCGACTGGAAATCTGGGAAGTCTGGGATCACCATTGTAAGTACTGAATATTAAATCACGGATTTTTATGCGAAATCGAAGTTTCAGGATTCGAACAAAAAACCGTATTCTTCTGCTAATCATTTTAATGAGCCGAGAATGTTGGACGAAATTCGCAGATTTTTCGTCTCGACGAGCACCCATGATCAATTCCCGACGAAAATTCACGGAATTTCGAAGCTCTTAAACGAAGTTGCAGAGTTTGCGTCGTGGATACAGTTACATCCACTTTTCGTGCGAGCGGGGACACAGTCTTTTGCGAAATTCCGAGCGGCTCTTGTAAAATGATCGCGAGCAACCCGGGATTACCTTTGCGAAAGAACGGATTTCGAGTGTGGCATCCCATTATTCCAGTGGCATCATTAAACAGGAAGAGCACTTCTAATGCGATACTGGTTTCACCGAGGATTTGGCGAAAATTATTTACATCCGCTTTTCCACCGAAGAAACCCGTGTCGATGGCAGTGAAAAGCATCCTCGTTTTTATTGTAATTACGCGGAAACGTTGTGGAGTATCCCGCTAGTGAAATGGTAATTTTCTGTTTCATAGGATTCATTAACGTCGTAAAATCGACTTAAACCACTCGAAAAGGTTAGTTAATTCAGCCGCCTCTTTACTTATTCAAACAAACGTTTTCTCTCTTCATTAAAAATCATTAGGTCGGTGCAGAAATATTATCGTTGCGGTCCTCGTCGCTGTAACCATCGACGCCCGTTTTAAGATGCTCAGTTCACTTTATTGATTTTCATTGGGAAAATCTAAGTTATTTTATTCAACACTTCCAAATGGGAACAAAGAATTCGAACAAGGTAATTATATAGAAAAGATCTGCGTACTCCGATTGTGATGAAATTTTAATTTGTTATAGATTTCAACATTTCTAACAACTTTTTCCTTTTCCAATATAAGGGGGTCGCTTTTAGTTTTCGAGATATTAGCAAAAGACTATCTCTAATACTGTATTGAATAAATGTAACTGTAAATCTGTTCCGAGGCCGCATCTGTTTATTTTTTCTTTGCAAACAGGTTGTGGAGATGAGAGGCGACAATACCACGCACAACGGTTTTCTTTTCTTTCGATCGATAATTGTTGATAAATCTTTGAATGTTATTGGCGCACTGGTACGATCATTCTTGACAATAATTAAGCTATTTTGCAAATTTACATAAAACATTTCCACTTGGCCAATCAATAAATTTGTTTGTATACCAATCAAAACTGTTGGTAAAAAAGAAAAAGTAGACCTTCCATTTACTTTTGATAATAAACTATAGGGAATATGTATTGGAAAAAAGCGATTCATCATAACACATTACTGGTTCAGTAATGTGGCGTAATGTTCATATAACAAAGGTGTTTCATACCTTAGATTTACGCTCTGATGTTTAATCATATGAATCGTTTCCAATAAGATCCTACGTTGTAAATTTGCTTCCTTATGAACAATTTTAATATTCTCAAAATCAAAAGTATGATCAAGTTCAATAGAATGTCTCATCAAGGCAGTATATTGTGTTGGTGGTGAAAAGATGTTATATTTATGTTCTCTGATTCTTCTTTCTAAGTGTCTACTTGTAATCAGCTACTACACATTTAATAACTGTATTAGGTATCAATTTCAATTCACATATTGAAATTTCCTCAAAATCTGAGTACGCAGACTTTTCCTATATAATTACCATAAATGCAATAATTGTATGGTTTTTATACACGTAAAAAAATTTAAAGTTTGGTTTTTCCGTTATTGTTTTCAATGGAAATAATTTAAAACTTTGAGAAGCATAAATATTGATTCGTTTAGTTTTGATAAACAGCTTTATAAACACTGTATGGATCGAGAGATTCATCCGAGACGCGAGAGTCGCGCATGCACGCGATCTTGTTCGCCCGGAGAGATCTCATCGATCTCTGTCTACCCACTTCACCATTTATTACTGTTTTCCGTGGCAAACGGGCCGTGGTTTCTTCCTTTAGACAGCGCGCTGTTTGTACGGGACAGTTCTCTCTGGCCGGAACGAGAGATGATTTGCCCCAATTTGGAAATGCATGGGTCAGACATATTATCTAATTGCCGTGGATTTCATTTAAAATTGTATGCTGCACGTTCGAGGGAAAATTTATACGCGGCATACAACGTGGGAAACATGCGCCGGCACTTCGCATAATTTAAATTATCCCCCTCGAAAATTTTATTAAGCGGGTCCGGCGTATGGCACGAATTCTAGTATTTCCAGCTATCGCGCAAAGTGCTAGTTGTGTGTTTTTTTCAACTTGGCCAGAGAGAGCTATTTACAGGGAAAAATTGGAAACAATTTCGAATTTTTTACGCTGCTCCACGAAATCTTCGTTTCGTTTAAACAAAAAATATCGACAGATTTTGAAATTAACTGATGCTTTCATTTAACTTGTTTCTCTATTTTGCTCTGTTCCTGATTTTAGAAGAAGATTTTACAGCGAAACTAATAAATACGAATGTAAAAATTCATTTCTTTCAAGTCGAAATTAGGCTGTACTTATCTCGCGGTCACATTTAACCTTTAGAGGGAAACGTAGCCTCGTAATGAACACGAAACTCCTTTTTCCACCAGTGAATTACAATTATCATTATTAAAATAACTCCGGCGAATGTCGCTCTGGAAGAAATAGTAATTCTAGGGGCCGAGTACATCGCTATTACGTCGTCTCAACACTTTCTACAGTCCCTTATCTCGTTTTTGCTTTATAGTGCTTTATAATCTTTCGAGCGTTTCTCCTGTCGTCCCATCAAATATGGAAAATCAAAATGAGTGGGTGTGTACCAATTATGGAAGACATAAACAATTTGTGACCCAATTTAAATAATAATAATATATTCAAACCGGAACAAAAATAGCTATTTGTTGTGTAGAAAAAATGATCGAACCGTTGCGCCGAGAATAAAATTCATAATATCCGAAAGATAAATTACGATCGACGAACTAATTAATTAAATAATAATATATACTTTATTTCAGCCTCACGGCTAAGAAATTTGAGTGCCTTGCGATTTGAGTAGATTCGAATTCGTCTATACTTAGAATTAGAAACGTCCCTTTTGAATTTTTAATTTTTTAATTACGATTTTAAATGACTACCGTTTTTTAAATTCTGATATACGTCAGAATTTGCAGAAAGTCCTATGTTTGTTTGAATCCTTATCGATCAGTGTACACTTGTCGAAGCGAGCAAGTTCGAGGGCAAAAAGGATGCAACAGCCCCGTCTTTATAGCTAGAATCCCTTCGCGATTTACTTTCTTTGCAACCCCTTGTTCTGCCTTGCCCAAACTCCTCTTCTTCGTCAGTCTTTAGCTTTTTCTTTTCCCTCTGACTGTTGCGCAGCTTTCCTCAATCTTCATGTCCTCATATTACATTTTTAACATCGTCGAGTTCTTGTAACTGTTTTCTTGTGATACTTTCCTTTTCTGCTTCCCTTGTCTTCCGCACGAATAAAGTTTGTATTAACCAATATTATTTAACCCTTCGCTGCATAGTGTATCATATTTAATACAGTTAGCAAATCTTGTATATAGTAAACTTAGAATGTGTTTTTTTACTTATTCTAAATTACGTTTATTTTACGGAAAATGTTGTTTTATATTTTTTTGAATATCTTTCTCTTAAATAAAACACAAAAATTGACCTTCTTCCAACGCGTCTGATCATGAGCGTCCTATTCTACTTATTGCGAGTAGTGTAAAATGCTTTTAACCCTTCGCTGCATAGTGTATCATATCTGACACAGTTAACCAATCTGGTATGTAGTAAACTAGGAATGTGTTTTCTGAAAATGTTTTAATTTCGTTTTAATATTTTCCCCTTAAATAAAACACTGATCTTCTTTCAATTTTTTCATCCCAATTAAAAGAATCATGCAGTCAAGGGTTAACATCTATGTTAATATTTAAAATTTACTATTTTCTTTTTGACAGAAGTATTTGCCGGATCGATCGAGCAGAGCTATCTAAAAATGACGCTTGCAATTACTGTTACCCTTCAAAATTAGACTATAATTTTACACGGTTAATAAAATTGTACTGAACCTTAATTGTTAAATGTCGTGATTATGCCAGCTCTTCTGCATTTTATTTCCGACTGAGTTGCTCGTCCCGTAGTCGTCTTTCTAGCCCGGCGGATTTAATTAACTCCGAGCTTCATTGAGGTATGTTAAGTCACGTCCTCCGTGTAATCTTTGTATTATGCCACTCGAAACGTATTTCTCTACAGCGCTTGCATGACGATAAGCCTCGCCGAAGCAGGGATTCCTCGGGGAAAGTTAAGTCCCCGCAGGATGCCTCGGCCTCCTCGAATGAACCGTCCCGTCGCGTTCTCGCTCTTATCCAACAACGGTTAACAGCTCCGAAAGCGAAAGAATACCAGGAAGTAGGCGATGCAACCATCCGCCAACTTCACGTGTTGTTTACACGTGGATTTTCGCGGGGCGGAGATCTTACGAAGTTTCGTCGGGCGTTATACTTCAACCGAACCGCGCGCGTAATCTTTCCGAGCGTAAAGTTCCCTGTTGCTTTAATATCCTAACCAGGCTATGAAAATAATATGGGCTCGTAACTTCACAGTGCAATCAGGCACACAGAAATATTGAAGAGGATTCGAGCGAACTCCCGTTCGCCTGCTCGCCTCGTCTCGAAATTGGGAAACTTTCTATTTTGTCGCTCGGAAAAAGTGTTCACTAGCAGCGAACATTTTAGTATTAACGTTGCATAAAAAGTTTACAGCCGGAGTACAGAAAGAACCAGCGGAAACGTTCGATGCAAAAGTATAATAATAAAAACTGAAAACTTTTAAAATTAGTGGCAGTATCTATTTGTTTCGAGAATAATAATAATTAATAGTATCTCTACATATAATAAAATTGAATCTGTCTGTTTGTGATATTTCCGCTACAATTCATTAAAAAATATTATTCCTACCTATTGATAACTGTCTTAATAAAAATATTTTTCCTTATCATTTTTTAATTGATTTCGTTAAATGTTGTTGTCTAAAAATAAAATCTATATCTTTATCCGCGACGTTAACCCATCGCTCCATGATTTCTTAAATTGGGATGAAAAAATTGAAAGAAGGTCAGTGTTTTATTTAAGGGGAAAATATTAAAACGAAATTAAAACATTTTCAGAAAACACATTCTTAGTTTACTACATACCAGATTTGTTATCTGTGTCAGATATGATACACTATGCAGCGAAGGGTTAAAAGCATTTTACACTACTCGCAATAAGTAGAATAGGATGCTCATGATCAGACGCGTTAGAAGGTCAATTTTTGTGTTTTATTTAAGGGAAAAATATTTTAAAAAATATAAAACAACATTTTCTGAAAAATAAACTTAATTTAGAATAAGTAAAAAACATTCTTAGTTTACTATATACCAGATTTGTTAAATAATATTGGTTAATACAAACTTTATTCGTGCGGCAGACAAGGGAACCAGAAAAGGAAAGTACCACAAGAAAACAGTTACAAGAACTCGACGATATTAATTAAGAACACATTCTTAATAGACTTGAAATCTATAAAACGACAGTGAACGTGTCGAAGGGCGTGCGAACAACTGCGGGGGTATTTTTCTAACGACGAAGAGGAATTTATGCAGTGAAAACGTTTAGGGTCCTGCGGCATGTTTCTCCCCCGTTGAATCTCGCAGTTTCTGCAACGTGCGAACGCATCGATGGAAGTGAAACTGCGTGAGAGTGCAAGTGTCCCATAGCGTTGGAGGGTGGTTCCATTGGAGGGACGTGCGGTGGGGGATCGGGCGTCTCTTTTTTCTTAGCTCTTGCGTCTGAACCATATTACGGTCGTGCTCCTGAGACTCGAGGATGCTCTGGATTTGAGGAACTTTCACTTCCACCTTTGAGAGGAAGGAAAAACTTTCAAGCACCCGGCGAGACTTGCTTACGGGGTCTATTACTGGCTCGTTGAAACTACGTAGAATCTTTATACCCGCAGACCGTGCGAATGCAAACTACCTGTCGGCGCAGGCAACCTTGCTGTCTTAATAATTTTTAAACGCGGCGACGAGAATTTAAATTGGAAATTTCCACGTCCGGGAGACGTACTCCCGCGAGCTTTGACTCTTAACTACAGACAGTCCGAGGTCTTTCGGCTAAGTCCAAGATGAAATTGTAAAAACCACTCTCTTGATAATCCGATTTTTAAGTCGTCGCCCTGCTCGAATCGCAAATCCACGAATAATATAGAACTGCTTTAACAAGAACATTTAAATATTTCATCAGATGTAGAACCATTTCATTTTATACGACTCTTTTTCATATGGTGGATATGAAATTGATACCTAATACAATTCTTAAATGTGTAGTAGCTGATTACAATTGCGAATCTTTGTGCAAAATAAAAAATGTTCGACTACAGGACATAACAGGAAGCCACATTTAAAAATTGTATTCTTCTTTTAACTATTCTATGAAGCTGAAACTAATACATTAATGTCCTCCACGTGCTGTCGCTTCTCATCTCCACAACGTGATTATAAACAAAAAATAAACAGATGGGGCCCCGGAACGTTGCCACTAAAAATTCAATAACATATTAAAATTTCATCAACATCGGAATACGCAGAGTTTTTCTATATAATTACCAAAAATTGATACAGTTTTAAGAGGAGAACAATAGGAATCGTTTAATTTTTACCTTCAAAGAGGAATGCAGGAGTTGTTAATGTATTCTTCGTCCACGAGAAGATGGCGTAGATGATGGACAAAGAATGCAGTCCCACTTTATCCTGGCTCCTACTTTCTCCTAGCTTTTCATTTCCACAACCTGTTGGCAAAGAAAAAATAAACAGATGGGGCTCCGGAACAGGTTTACTTTGCCGCGGAGCATGCAGGAATACGAAAAATTCGATACAGTATTAGCGATAGTCTTTTACAAATATCTCGAAAACTAAAATCGACCCCCGTATATTATAACAGGAAAAAGTTGTTGGAAATGTCGAAATCTATAACATATTACAATTTCATCAAAATTGGAGTACGCAGACCTTGTCTATATTTAATTACCACCACGAGACTGCCTCCACCGGGAAGAATAGTCGCAGAGCCAATGAACGACCGGCTTCGAGCAAGCTGATCGGACGGGACGAAAGAAAGAATTTCAATTCTGCGAAAGTATCGATCATGGAGAATAGTTCGTTACTATAATCCGTAGGGGAATGCGTAACGAGTTTTCCCGGGTGAAAATCTTTTCTTCCCGGCGAGCTGCCGTTTAAACTCGTTTAATTATCTCCGCGCGGTTTACATTTCGTTAAACATTATCCCGCGTGCGGTTCGGGGTAGGGGCGCAACATAATGTCTGGCCCAAGGAGCTCATTTTTCACGATCCCACGGCGTTGGTCACGTTGCGAGTTGTCGGGAGAAAGAGGGCGAAAGGGAAAAGGAGCGAGAGAGAAGTAGGTGTGGGTGTTTGCAAAAGTAATTGAAAAATTCCTTTGCGCCTTGTCAGGAACGAAATAAAAGCTCGGGGCCGTGATAAACGAGGGAAGAAACCGGTCGTGGACAACCGGCGCAGAAAAATGCTCATCGGGCAAACCGAAGTCGGTTTCCGGCCGGGAATTAGTCGACGTTTTTCAAGTTTTGACGGACAACGACTGAGCAACCGGGCCTCGATCCACCTCGACCCCGCTCTCGGAAAATTCCCAGCTACCCTCGAAAACGCACTCGCCAGCCGCGACTGGATCTGTCAGCGGAGGAACATTAGTGTTTCGACCCTTTTCCACTCTCGTTTCGCGGCCGTGTCACGCTTCTGTTTTTTCGGCAGCTGATGAGTGCTCCGATCGATCATGATGCAAACCAGTTATCCGCTCTTCTGTTCATTGGACTTCGATATTTACTGGCTGTCCAGTGTTAGACCCTCTGACCACGGCGTACACTTTTTTTTTATTTAGGAAACTTACAGCAAATTTCGCATTGTTAGAACTGCAATAATCGCAACATTTATTAGTTTAGGAGATAAGTGACATGCAATCACGTGTCCAAATTGTAACACGTGGTTAGCATCGTTGTTGGAGTTCATGCTGGCCTTTTCGTTATGACAGTCGAAGTGTAGACGCGTGTCTTGCTTCATTATAAAGTTAACATACGCATTTAAGAATCACATTACACAAAGTTGCTTTCCATTGAATCCTCAAGTTCCATCACGCATCATTACGAAAAAAGATGTACAGGGTGTTTCGTCTAAAACAGGACACCTAAGTATCTTCTCCAATGGTGGGGGTACAAAAAATATTTTGTGTACTATTTGAATGGTTTGAAGAAACTGTTATATTGCAGATGATACTTTTTTCCAAGATTTTAAGGTCGTCGGTGTTTTTTGATGCACAACTACATCGTTTTTTAATTGCATCGTGTTGTAACATGTTACTCTATAATATGTTACTCTACATATTTTAATGTATTTTTTGATTAGCTACACGATGCAATTAAAAACCGATGTAGTTATGCATCAAAAAACATCGATGACCTGGATAACTTCGAAAAAAAATATTCTAGCCAGATATTTGATCAATCGACGCCACGAACATTACGAAACAAATATTGATTTGCTTCGCAATCACCTGAAGAGATAGTTAGGTGACCCTACCAAGGTCCTGTTACTACTCTACATATCTGAATGTATTTTTCCAGCAGCTACACAATATAACGTTCCCTTTAAACCATGCAAATAGCACTGAAAATATAATATTGGGATCTCAAGAATGTTTGGGATTGATACCTCTCAAGGACTGGTCTAACACAAAAAATTCAATTGCCAAGATAAGTAACAGAAAATTATTTCTTTTAAAATGTACAACTAATAATATAATGCCAAATTTTATTAGAAAGGTGTTTGTTGATTATCGATGGTAAGGTTATTTAAAACAAGAAGTATATTGATGATCTCGGCGCAAAGGCTCGATCAGAAATTAAATTAAAGCAATTTTACTAGCTTGATTCTAATCATATGTCTGTATTAAAATATCTGTGTATCTCTAATATACCACATTCTATTTTGTAATTATTACATTCTGTTTTGTATGTGGCGTATTTCATTTTTTTTTGTAATTATGTTGAAATAAATCTCTACGTTTCGACCTTAATATGGATTCTTTCATAGTTTGCGGTTACTTATTTTGGCAATTGCTAAGTTTGTGTTAGACCAGTGAAAAGAATCCATATTAGGATCAAAACGTAGAATGTTTAATAAAACTAGCAAAACTTTAATTTATTAATCTTTAATTTATTAGAAACAATGTAATCAAAAATTGCAATGTATTCACCACGTCTATGTTCACCCATAACACATTGTCGAAGTTACAAAAATTCTTTGATCGAACCTGTGCGTCGATATTATAAACTAATTTCTATTAATTCGTACGGTCGACAAAACGGAATATCTACCTTGTATAATTGTAGACAAACATAATCCTCTACAATAGGATGTTCTACCGGACTCGCAGGACTTTGGAAACGATTCCAAGAAGCTCGAACAATGAAAACGCTCGTAGACGGCGTGCATGTCAGTCATTGTGAGCGTGTGGAAACTCATCGTGTAGTGTGCTCAGGAGGCTTATACCGTCTGCATGCGATGTACGCGTGTGCACGCGTAGAGAGCAGTTTCACCAGCTCGTGCGTCGAAGCGTTCAACGAAGTGCTCTCTCACGGCCGTCACGTATATCAAAGCGCGTTAAAGCCGGCTCTCCGCGACGCCGTAGTATCCCTGATCCGCGCGTCGCGACGCGCAGCCTCAGCCATCCATGTGCAGCGCGCCACCCACTTCGCCGGCAAAATAATATTCCATGTAATCTCCAACGCTCAAACGAAACTTGAGTGGATGCAAAATGTGCGTAAATGAGGCGCCCGCGGCGACGCCGACGTTTAAGCGCAGCACCGAGCCGGCCGGATAGCCGCCTGTCCCCGAGCCTCGGTTTGTCACGCCTCGTACACGTTTTTCGGTGGAATAATTTTGCTTCTTTCCATTTTTCATTTTTTCCATTTTTATTCGCGCTTTTTCCCGTCCCTCTACCTCCATCATTTTTTTTTTAAACATCGACGAGCCGTCGAGAGCAATGAGATTCAAAGCGTCGACGAGTACACCCTCGACACCCTGCCACCGGAAAATCGAGGCCCGTTTCTTAACTCCCGAGAGATTTGTATATTGACTTTTTTTTCGCCCGCTCTGACAGTGCCGAAAACCTGCAACAATTTGGTATTTTTATGCCCATAAATACTTTCAGGCAGAAATTAATCTCCAGAATTGATCTCAATTGAAACAAACTGAAAAATAATTATTATAAAATTAATGTAGAGTTACTGCAAAGAAACTGTTCTAGTAGAAATATGTTTTATATTGTCGCAACCGAAGAATTTTGGTGGTCCACACTGTATTGTTTAACTAAGAAACGACGTCGGCAGATGTGTCGGAAATTCGGAAGCGACAGGTAACGAGGAAAGTCAGCCAGCTCGAAAATTCCGATTTTAATGAAATTTTGTGGTGGTCTATTGCGTTTAAAGTTTCGGCTCTGACTAATAACAGTAGAAAGTTATACTGGAAAAATGAAGGCTCGTGGGAAGTCTCGGGATGAGTTCCACCCCCGTAAGGTTTCATACCTTGATTAATTGTTGCTCGTAGAAAATTACCTTAAAATCTGTGTGCAATTTTTTCGGTCACTCTGACACAGATTATAGTAACCATAAAATTGGCAGCTTAGAGTATTTCATAAAATACAAACCTTATTATATTTATTAATTACCTCGTTTTTTTATTAGAAAATCTCATATGAGATTTATCTCAACATAATTACAAAAAAAAAGAATGAAATACGTCACGTACAAAACAGAATATAATAATTACAAAGTAGAATGTCAATAGAATTCTCAATTATTGTTCATATTCAAAAAAAGTTCGTGCAATGTCCATTAATTACTAGAAACTCTGAAACTCTCTCTTTCAGAGTTTAACTAATCACACGATAAATAAATTTGATTCTCCCTTCGAAACAGAATAAAAATTTATTGGCGTGTAGAGAGCATTTCTTGCGCGACATGAAAATTCTAAAAACGTTTATGGTTACAGTTTCAGCCGCGTAATATTAATTTTGCCGTCGATATCACTTCTTCTTGCGGTGTTTAATCAGTGCGGCGACCGTGGCGTTTCTCTGTCGAGCGGAAATTCCACCGGGACGATTTTAAACATGCTAATTAAGACCGAACGAGAAATGTTGTTGCGCACTTCGCCGAATAAAAATGGCCGCCGGCTCCTTCACGGGACAGGTGACTTACGACAGCCCCGGCGAAATTTCACTTCTTTCTAGTTCCGCGACGTAAACTATGCCAAATTAACTTGAACGACGGTATCCTTTGTGGCCGTACCAAGAGAGTATACTGCTCCACTTCGGGACGGAATAAAACTTTTGCGATCTTTCTTTGGTCCGCTTTACTCCCGCCTCCGTTTTCCGCTTTTTGCGTCGCCGGTAAATTCATTTAGTCGATTCCCTCCAACTTCGAACCGAAAACTGAAAATTAATGATAATTATCGGAAAAGACCGTTCCATTTGTAAACGTTCCTCTCCAACCTTTTCCGTGTCGACACAAAATCCTTTGATATTAGTGACTGCGAAATACCGGTTTCATTACAGCGAAACATTTTTCAGAGTGCGACGCCATTGAAAACTGTCGTTCAACCGCATTACGTATTTAAAGCATCGATAATCGTTGGGGCTGTCCTGAAAGCGCTCGTCGCCGCAAAAATACTTCAACGATTTCGAGCAAACGAGTGCCATCAGATTTCCTTTCTGCGTGGGAAATCACGCGATCGTAATCTCAAACGTATTACTCCACTCGATGGCAATTGATTTTATATTGATTTATATTCCCAGTGTCTCGTTAGATTGAGAATTACGAACAGGCTACTGCCCGATATTATTGCCTTCTCGGTTTCGGTGTCGATGGTGTCTGGAAATAATGCTTACGTTGTTAACAACTTTTCTATTAGTTCAGATAAGTTCTGTATATTGTCCAACGTGACAGAAAATCGGAATTTCTACGATGGACTCGTCTCATCAAGTTTTACATTATCAAATATGTTGTCATCTAATCAATAGACAGTGAATCTTTATGCAAAATAAAAATATTCTTATATAATAAAATTCTTCTTCTATCTTGAAATGTTTAATAAGTTGAAAATAATATAACAGTATTTTTAAAGTCTTCTACTGTTTTAAATTACAGCTACTCATTTCTGTTATAAATTCATAACAAATCATATACAGTGGAATCATTCCAGGTCGGAAGAGATGTTTTAAAAGTGTTAATATAATAATTTTCAAGGGATAATTGTCCTCTGAAAAATCGAGAAAGTGTGCAGCAATTATCGAACACTTCTTTCAAGAAACGAATCCATATTTTCAGACTGTCTTCCCTTGTTCCGTCGCATAGGAACAGGACACGTGGTTCTTTCGGACAATATTTATGTATGATACGTTCGTGACTAGGAATTTTCCTCGAAGATTCAGTCAATTAGGGTCTTTCGGTGAACATTCTAGACAACGCCAGATGTCTATTTTTCTGTATGCACTAAGTTTACAGCGTGCCATAAACCCGGTCGCGGAAAAGAGTCCTGTCTCTCTCACGAATCGTCTCTCTCTTTCCCAGAAACAGGCCTCCTTCAGAGCCTTGGAAAGAAAGCTAAACATTTTCAACAGTGCATTTTCTTCCTCAACGCGAACGAACAAGAATTCAAACGAAGACAGTTCTCTGCTAGCTCTCGGACGAGCAATATTGTTAAATCCGTAATATCTAAAGTAATAGTTAAAGATTTGTATCGCGATATCACGTGGTCCAACGATCGGGACAATCGCACCGAATTCCGCGCTGTAATTCTAAATCCCTTGCGCTAGCGTATAAGGCAGGACCTGCTAGAATTGCCTTACTGACGAGTCCACTAGCAGGTCCGGGACGAAACGCTTTCTTTAATGTGTTCCTTTCAAATCAATCCGATCTATCTATTGTTTTTTTCACTTTACCCATTGAACCGGTTACCGAATATTAGTTTGGCGGGTAATATCCAGTCGTACGAGGTCATTCTCGAGTCGACGTGTCCGCAGTTTCATAACCGGACTCAAGCCTTACAACCTTGAGTAGGAATACGTTCGCATGTCAGTTGAGAGTGTCCTCGGGAAAATACGACTAAACATCCCTCGTAATCTGTCAGGCGAATGTGACGTTTAACGACAGCGCGGATGTAACGCTGTTTCAGAGAAGTATTGTCTTCAATTGCACGATGCCCGGAGATATTCAGACGATTCTGTTTTATTTATGTCAGAGAAGAAGCCAAGTTTGTGCTCCGGGACTTTTATGTAAGACGACTCGCTAACAATTGAACCGAACCCGCGGATAGACACTCGTGTTCCTCTCTGTCGATGCTCGTTTCTCCTCCGCGGAACTGCCCCGGGCAAGTAGTGAATGATAGCTAAAGGAGTAGAGAACGGATGGAACAAGGATGTAAACAAGCCCCTGCGAACAAATAATTACAACGACCCGCGCAACGACAAGAATTGATTTCCCACATTATTCTCTTCTTTCTGGTCGGAGGTTGCGGCCGACATCGAAGATCAGTGGCGATTCGATTGTTTCCTCTCGTATCCTCTTGTTGCCTCTCCCTCCGGCACCGATTGCCTCTAATAAATCTACAAACTGGCAAGCAAACCGATCCACAAACAGCTGTGAACTAAATGTTAGTCTAAATTGTATTCCCTGGGAACTACGTGGTAATTACTTTACGTTCACGCGGCACAGTACCGCTCGAGCAAATTACACGGAATTATAGCACTAATTGACAGAAAGTTTTCATAAATGCCGTTAATGAACGGTCCACACGCGCACAGACCGACCGAAGCGTCGAGACGCGCCGGCGTTAATGACACTTCGTGTTGAAGAATTCCTTTGCCAACTTGTCCCCCTGTTCATTGGTTTTTCTTAAATACTTAATTAAACAGAAAGTAACGTATTTAGATGACTTGCTACATATTGTGGTTAAAAAATTTATTTAAACCCCTTAATTGTTTGATCTCTTGGGTTTACTTTTGTATTTATTATAGGAGGATTAATTGGAATTGTATTATCAAATTTTTCAATTGATATTATGCTTCATGATACTTATTATGTAATTTGTCATAAATTAAAACGATCAGACGCTGATAAGTCGTTTTAATTATTTTTCAGGGTGAGTACTAGTCGCGGGGAATATTGAATCTAATTTTTAGAGATCAGGAATTTTGGTGATAGTCATTTTGGAAAATGTTCGGGCAAGTGCCTCGGCGAATCCAGTTCGTAATTTTAAATAAATAATGATGAAATTAATTTAAATGAAATTAGGTCTATTTGTATCGTTAGATCTATCAAAGTGAACATTACTTGATTTGTTATTTTCTTCCACAAATGTTTGCAGTCTAGTGATAACTTTAACTTAAAGTACGTGTCTCAGTATATGTCAGATGAACAAATGTAAAACGACTTTGAAAATAGTCTTCGCGAAAATAATTGAAATGACACGTTTGATTTCACAGACACATTAATATCAATAAAGGTTTTCTCTAAGAATAAATTTGTTCGAGAGATCCTGTTACAGCACTCTCTGAAAACATTTATGGTTTTAAATAGTCATTGGATCGATCAAGACAGTTGACGTTAAACAAAAAAAGGAAGACGACCAATTGATATAAATAGTATTATACATATATTCTGGCCTCGCAACGGGGAAAATGATGAAATATTAAATAAACTGTCGCAAGATACTTGATTATTCATCTCCTCGGAACGTCCTGGCGCGGAGAATAACTGCATCGTACGATTAAATGAAGGAACGAATGAATATTACAAAATTTTTGTTGTCCCAGAAGTTTTATACACATTTCGCAAGCGCATTACCAACTCTTCTCATTAGCATGCAACATAAGTTTGAATATACGCGAAGTGGAAATGCAACGCGTTAATTAAATCCGAGTGGAAAAAATATAACCGCGGAAAAACTTTGCTATGCACCGTACCACCATACGTTACTAGACTGATGGAATATCCAATTTATAATTTACAGTTTAGACAATCTAAAAAATTAGTTGATGAACTCACGTCAAACCCGAGTGGGAGTTCCGCCGTTCAGAAGGAAAACTGACTTCACGTTGTTAAAAGAAACCATGCGAATCAAGAATTATATTATAAACTAAGTATTTTGTGTATTAAAGCTTTTGTCTTTTTTAAACAATTAAATTTTCCTTAAATGACGCTGTTACTGTTTTGTCCTTGTTCGTCTTTGTCGAATAAAATGGTCGTTTGACTAGAAATTTTTGGAAGTGTATTTTAGAAATAATGCACACTTTAAAATATTTGTTGCATCATTAAATTTATATCCAATAAAGTACTAAACATATTTGATATTTTAACGAAATTCTTCTGACATGACGTTATCACTGTTTTATCTCTGTCCCTCTCTTTTAATAATATGGTCATTTAGTTAGAAAATTTTGAGAGCGTATTTTAGAATTATTGCACACTGTAAAATATTTGTTGCATTATTAAATTTATATCAAATAAAGTACTAAACATATTTGATATTTTAACGAAATTCTTCTGACATGACGTTATCACTGTTTTGTCCCTGTCCCTCTTTTTCTAATAATATGGTCATTTAATTAGAAAATTTTGGGAGTGTATTTTATTATATCCAATAAAGTACTAAACGTGTTTAATATTTTCACGAACTACTAAAAGTATTGCACGAGGTATTATATCAGTTTCATATTGCTAAAACTAAGAAATTTCTGTGAAATAAAAATATTTTAGATGGGAAGAAAAATTCGGTTTTCGACTCAGAATAGCTCCGAGTGTAAAAGAATTGAAGGGTTTAAGAAATATTAACTTCCAAATCTGTTACACGGGAATCCTGTGTCGAGCGGTTTTGCGCGTTTGCCTTTTATTATTTTTTTAATCAGCGAGCGCGCGGGATCAGCCACAGGAAATTGAAATTGTTTGCAGTGCATAATTAGTCCCGGTTAAGGAATAACGGCAGAACTAATAGCCCGTCCCGTGGCCGCTGGCTGTTTAATCAAGCGTCTTACGGCGTGCTTCAACAAACTTTTCGTTGCCATTAACCGTGGTCGGTGATCAATGCCGGCGTTAAGCTATATTTCCCAGCGTCCTGTCATTAATATTAAGAACATTAAAGAGCTCGCCGCACAACTTCGCCAATGGAAATTACCATTGCTTCACCGTCCGGAAGAAGTATAAACAAAGTTTCTTTCCTCCCGCCTCGTACACCTAAGCAGTTCGAAAGCGGCCGCGTCGCGAACATTCTACTGTCACGATTCGAAAAGTAGTGTACACAGGTCGTTATTCAAATTTAATCTTACCAACGGTACGCGAACTCGAAACATTTAATCTGAATTGAAAGTTCCAAGTTCAACTTGATTAAATTTCAACCAGTTGCCGCGTTATTCGCTGGGAAATGGCCAACCGTTTGCGGATACTTCGCGAGGTGGTTACACGGTTAACGATCTGACGAGATTCCGAAAGTTTTGTAAACAATAGGTCTTTCTTCTACATAGATCCCGAAATTATATCAATTTTACTACAAGTGAAATCTTCTTCCTGTTGGAAAACCTGAGAGTGCAAATAATGGTTGAAAATCGTTTATCCTATTATCGCGAATACTTGGAAATTGTATGATTGAAAGTTTGGTAATTATATAGAAAAGGTCTGCGTACTCCAATTTTGATGACATTTTAATATGTTATAGATTTTGACATTTTGAACAACTTTTTCCTTTTCCAATGTAGGGGGGTCGTTTTTAGTTTTTGAGATATTTGCAAAAGATTATCGCTAATACTGTATTGAATTTTTCGTATTCCTGCTTGCTCCACGGATTCTCAATTGATTTTATATTGTATAATCTGAAAACCTTCTTTTCAGAAACACTGAGTACATGTTAATCTCTATAGCGTCAAAATATAAACAAACGCCGCAACGGGACAGGCTTATGTTGCCATGGAGCGTGCAGGAATATGAAAAATTCAATGCACTATTCGCAATAGTTTTTTGCAAATATCTCAAAAACTAAAAGCTACCCCCCTATATTGGAAAAAGAAAAAGTTGTTCACAATGTTTTGCTGCATAATATATTAAAATTTCATCAAAATCGGAGTATGCAAACCTTTTCTATATAATTATCAAAAGTTGTAGTTCTTGCTAATGAGATCTTAATCCAAGCTGAAGATATTTGAAGCTTATATCCTAAGATCCTAATCCTATCCTATTTTACAAAAGATTAAATAAAATAGATACAATACAATTCCTATGCAACAAAGCAGTCAAGAAACGTTGTCTCTTCTACCTTCCACAGTTTAATTTAAAACACAGAAAGAAAGAACCTAGGAAGATGGAAGTTGACTGTTCTATTTTCCACGGAGCAATTCAATTGAAGGTACAATTAAGCGATAAACATGGGCGAGAGAAATCCGAATCGAAAAAACGTGACGCAAGATTTAACGTTCGCTGCGTAAGCAGTCGCGAGCAAAAGGTTGTGCGAAAGTTTCTCGTATCGCGAGTTTAGCACTTCAGTCGTCGGTGAATTGTTAGGGAACTCCTGAATGCCGAAGATAAAAATAATTCGCGCAACGTTCGCTTCTGCGAAACCACTGGACGGGCCCGGGCGCGTTTCTATAAGGAAAATGGCACCGCCTATCCACCACCATCCCTCCCCGAAGATCAACTTTTCAATTAAAGTTCGGAACAGGTTCTATTCGTTCATGGTGATTACTAATTTCTGCGATAATTCGATTCAACTACTTTACCTGCCATTTGGATATTTCACCACTTTCATCGGAGAGCTATTATACTTGCTATATTGCGCGCCGCTCTTTTTACGCAAACTTTGCGAATGAAACATCATTTATTAACTTCCCGATTCTATAGGGAAGTTATTGTAATTTTTTTAGAAATTAGTTTATATCGACGCACAGGTTCGATGAAAAAATCAAGACAAAGCAATTTTGCAATTTATAAAATTTTGCTCAACGTTTGATCCGATTCTGGATCATCTTCAAGAGAAATTTTGCGTCTGAAAAATACTGAATGTTGTTCTAAATGTTTCACAAGATCAATAATAACTATAAAATAATTTTTCACCGTACTTGCAAGTGGGAATTATCAACGTTTATGTGTGTCACTGTATTCCATGATATTGAGAAAACTGTAATAAATTAAATATTTGACATTTACGATCGACATAATTGATTATTTATAATATACAACATACTGAATTCTAAATATTTCCTCATATCGATCGTAGAGTTGTTAATAACAAATACATTAATGCTATCGGCGCACTGGTTCGATCAATTGTTTTTTAAAAACACTTTTGCAAATTAATTTCAACCTTACTTTAGATCATTTTCAAGATAAATTAGAAAATGATCTAAACGAAGATTGAAAAGATAAAATTGCATTATAGAATGAAGTAACAAACGATCGAACTTTGCGCCGAAAACATTAACCATTCTATATTAATAAAAAATTCGATCGATAGAAGAATATTTTTATCATAGATTTTATCATAGACCTTTTGAGTTTCTTCTTGAAATTTTGATTGACAGTATTTACATAGATACATTTCTTTCGTTCTCGTTGTTGACCAGTCAGATTTGCAATGTGTGTACCGGTGGGTCTTGGAAAAATTCTGGGAGTCGAAGCCGAAGAGTGTCTTGTTCGCGACGAGTGGCTGGCAGAGATTGGTGGTATTTCAGCAGCTTTCGCTGGAGTCATGGGAGACGTTGACGTCGCGCCAAAAGAGAAGCCGAGCGTTCTGTTCGACGGGTTCATGTTGCAGGTTTCGTCTCTCGTCTCCGTCGAATGGCCGAAAGGCGAACAGAGAACGATGGCTGGCAAGAAACGGGGACAAGCGAAAGGGGGTTGGGGGGTAGGAACGACGAATTCGAAAAAGAATTTGCAAGGAGCTCGTTGCTCGCATACCGTGCACTCTACAAACGCTCGGTTCGCGCTACCCTCGCGGGTTATCTCGCAGCTTTCGAAACGGGAGCCTCGCGTCGAGAATCTACCTAAGTATTTCGAACTCCCTTTCCACATCCCCCCTGCGCGATACACTGGGACGGTTGTGCCCGAAATCGGAGACTTCACCCGGAGAATTCGACAAACTCGTTAGAGAGGCTCACTCGAACCTTAAGCTTCTGCGAGCCTCACCGTTTCGGCAAGTTGTAGATTTTCCGCGAGGATAAGAAAAGTAGCGAATCCGGAATATAATTTTCTTCTTCGTGGTCCCATTTTTATATAAATCGAACTCGAAGAGGTGCCGGCTAGAGTTCTCTTGAATATGCGGCGGCCAACTCGTCTGACCATGAGCGGCTCATTCTACTATATGCGAGTACTGTAAAATACCATTAACCCTCATCTACACTGCTAACTTTTTATACGAACTTTGTAGGAATTTGAGATAGGTACCCGGGTATCACGTCGCGTGGATGATGGTTAGACTGGGCACATTTAGGGCGCCGTTTCGGAAAGTTGATGAAGAGTAGAGTTTTGTTGGATACGCAGCGGCGGATGCGTCTGATCATGAGCGGCCCATTCTACTTATTGTGAATAGTGTAAAATGCTTGTAACGTGTATCATAACTGATGCAGTTATCAAATCTTGTATATAGTAAGCTGAGAATGTGTAGCCTTACTTATTCTAAATTAACTTTATTTTTCAGAAAATGTTGTTTCTATTTTTTTAAATATCTTTCGCTTAAATAAAACACGAAAATTGTCCTTCCGATGCGTCTGATCATGAACGCCCCATTCTACTTATTGTGAATAGTGTAAAATGCTTGTAACGTGTATCATATCTGATGCAGTTATCAAATCTTGTATATAGTAAACTAAGAATGTGTTGCCTTACTTATTCTAAATTAAGTTTATTTTTCTGAAAATGTTGTTTCTATTTCTTTAAATATCTTTCGCTTAAATAAAACACGAAAATTGTCCTTCCGATGCGTCTGATCATGAGCGGACCATTCTACTTGTTACGAGTAGTGTAAAATACTTTTAAACCGGACACATTCCGGGCGCCGTTCCGGAAACTCGGCACCGCGTGTTCTCAGCTGAGAAAAGCAAAGATAGCTCGCGGTTGTGATACCTTTTTGAATTTCGACTCTTGGCTTACAGGAATAGGAGCCATGTTCGATGTAACGTACCATATAATCTGGTGCGTTGGTATTCTATAGATTTCGCATTCACTCCTCCTCTGTTCCAAACTCTAAATAGTCTTCATTTTCCGAAATACACCGTGAACAGTGTACCATCCCAGGGAACGGTTCCCGTTGGTCGTTTTCACCTGCTACGATCTCGTTTCCGACAGCATTCGCGATACGGCGAGGTAAAAGATGCTTCGAAAAATCAATTCTGAGCCGAGAAAAATTTTTCGCGGGTGTAGCGAGCGTTGCGATCTAGCTCGGCTCCTCCGCGAGAAACTTGTGTGAGTTTATAACGGTCGTTTGGGTCCGCGGTGACGAGGTGAATCTAAAACTTTCCCACCGAACGTACCTACCTACGTAAACCGTCCGTGGAATGATAGCAGCCCGCCCTCGACGTCGAAATTTTACTACCGGTCGGGGTTACGCTTTGCCGAAGTAGATGCGGCCGCCTGAAGCAGCTCTCCCCCTTGAAAGGTGTGCGCCTGATAAGAGAGAGAGAGGGAGCAAACCAGCACCTTGCCCGACGAACTGTTACTTAAGGACATCAAGCATGCGGCCCCGTCACGGACGGCGAGAGAGACAGCCCGAGCGTCGTCGTCTGCTCCGCGTCCGAGGAACAGAAGGACCCTGCCATCCTTACAATTCATGCATAAGCTTCCATCTCCATAAAGGAGCCACCGGTGTCATCCCAGTGGGTACTCATGTTTCATGAGGCTTACCCGTTCTACTAAGCCAGCGGCGACCCACATACTATGCGGGCCAAAACAGCGCCTCGCCTAAATAACTCCGACCAGCCAACCCTTCTCCGTCTTCCATCTTAGCCGAGCTAAGGGAGGCTGTCGCTCCTCGCCCTTCCACTAGCTTGCACCCCCTCTTTCCATCCCTTCGTCACTCTTGCTGGTACTGTTTGTGGTTTCACGCAATCTCCGCTCCGTACAGGACAGTTATGGTGAACCAACTGACCAACATTGTGGAGCTTGCTATGACCTAGCTACCGTTCGAATATAAAGGAATAGGATATGCTCTCTGAGGTCGGATAGGGTAGTGTGGGACTCAGCTCCTTCCTCAGATGGAATTGGGGCAATTATCATTGCCTATAACGCATTCTATCATGTATAGAACCCTCATGTATAGGTCCCTTTTTGGCACACTTTATTATGTCAACCCCCACCCTCAGCGGCCCGTTGTTCGCATTTAGCTGAGACGGGGGTGGGGATTGACTCATTGTCACTCCTGTTCTTAGCCTTCACATAATGAGTCAAACTAACCAGTTGGTCCCGTATTCTTGCCAAGGATCTTTCTTGCCATCTCACCGTACCTTTCGTTTATTCTTCAAGGAAAACTGGAAAATGCATTTTATGCACACCCCCTTTCCCATGATAGCCGAGATGGTAGTGTGGGGCTCATCCATCCGAAATAAACCCATTAAAAATCCTGCTGTCCAGGAGCCGAAAGGACCCTATACTCTCGTTTCCTTTAAGCAAAGATATTGTTCTCTGACTTGCTTCTCGCATTCTGTGAGGACAATATCTTTGGCTCCTGACTACACCTGTTCTTGGCTTTAATCGCACCATGGTACCTGGGAATTTCGGGTACCCAAAAATCTATGACGATCGCGTCTATAAACAATAAAAATTTTCGGTACCCAATTGTGATTATCACGAATTTCCGGGTACCCGTCCACCCCTAGTAACTATCGCGCATGGTCGCAGGTATATGTTCGTGGTTCGTGTTGCCGAGTATAAATTGAAAAATTTGTGTAACAGGTTTTGCAAGTCTGGAACAGTTAACGCGAGAGAGGAACGAAACAAAAGATCAGGATTGAGGCGCACAGCTTTTTCTAATCGCGGTACTGGTCGCACAGGGAGCGAAGGACCATTACTAGTTTTATAAATCTACCGGGACACAATCGATTTGTCGGTTTTCAGCGTCGCCGATTTGAAAGCTTGCCAGGTGGTTTTATAGAGCGGAGCTGTCGGGAACGCGGGCACACGCCGAGGCAGCGCGGAATATTCGATTAATGCGAAGCGGAGAGCGAAGCGCTCGCGCGCTGCGTCCATCCGTGGAAGGAAGTGAATTTCGTAAATTGGGATTACGTCTAGAGGCATTTAATATGCATTAAAGCGCACGGCTGGCTTAATCGCTTCGAGTTCTCACGACGTTTCATAATTAAGCAGAAGCGGACGTGTCCTGGATCAGCGTGGATATTGAATTTAATTATCAATTCTCATAAATACCCGCGGATCCGAAGGACCGCCCCCCCTCTCTCCACCCGTGCCCTCCGCTTCTACGATTTAAGGAGGGGTAAGGTTCGTGACGCGATTCCATTAGACGGATACAACTTTTCCCCGGGGCTCCTTGGCATCGGTGTCTCCGGGCTCAAGATTTGCGGCGGCCTACCCGCCGTAATAACGAAGAACGGCTGGAAAGTAGTATGTAAGAGGAAATAAGCTTTCGTCGTACGTTCCGGGATATCTGATGCTCCCATCTCTTCTCGACCCTCTCTTTAAGGGAGAGAGGGGGATGAGAGTTGAAAACTTAACTCTCCCTCCGAGTCTAAACCTACCGCGCAGCCGTATGCCAACGATCCGCCCTGATATTTATTCCAGTTCCCGCTTAATTGCCTTCCCTTGGAAAGAACTTGCCGGCGTAATTAACGCTATCGTTCTCGCGGTGAATCGTCGCGCTCTGCAGCACCCTCTACATCATATTTCCGGAAGACTCAGAAATCGTTTTCTATTCCTTTCATGCGGGATCATCCTGAAGCACAGTAGCTTCCCCTACAACGCGATCCACGCTGCTTCAACAGGCTGTGTACACGCGTTTCACAGGTTCTCGTTGGGTGGTCGTGCTTCTAAGATTTCGAGGTGACCTCCGCTTTGCATTCTGCACGTTTTCATTCATGATTGATCTTCGAAAGTCGTTTAAGGTAATTCTAAATATAGTATTTTATCCATATAAGTCCCCAGCACGGGTCTGCCGAGGGACATTTATCGGCCAGGGATAGTATTCTTTGAGAAGTATAAACATAGCTAATTCAAATTTCCGACTTCTTTATTTTTCATTATTTTTGATGGGACCTCGATGACCATATTTGTGGTATTTTTCTAATAAAAATCATACCAGATATAATATAATTCCGATGATATTTACTTGTGTAATGGACAATTAAAGTATCGGGCACGCCGGCGACTTTCCTTGCTTGCACCCGAAACTTTAATTGTCTATTACACAAGCAAATGTCATCGGAATTATATCATATTTGGTATGATTTTTATTAGAAAAATGCCACAAATATGTTCATCGAAATCCTATCAAAAAATAAGGAAGTTGAAAATTTGGATTAGGCGGTCTCACATCATCTGGGACATTTATGGATAAATTACTGTAACTTGTGACTTTGTCAATGACGAAATGCAGACGATTCTACCCGAGTACTTCTTTGAACAATGCGGATACATTGTTAAGTAATTCTTAATTGATAAGCGAATTTTACGGTTCTCTATAGCGTTGTAAATAGACTGCGGAGTTTTGTGCATTTATATTTTTATATTTATATTTTTTAACGCAACACAGTCATTAGGGGATGAAATGAATTTTTATTCTACTTCTGCTCCCCGCAAATGATGCAGAACATTTTTATTCAGCATCAAGATCCGCATTCTAGTCGTGAAATAGAAAGGGGTTGTTTGTACCGATTTTAGTATCGCAATATAAAGTTATTACAGAGTTCTGGCAATTCTGAACGCATGATTCTCGCTAGATGGGTACGCAATTCTCAGCGCTATGTTTCGAAGCTGCTTAAGTAGCAAGGAGAATAATATTTATGACAGGAAGAAAATGAGATCTCTGTACGCCCCTAAACGCGAGATACGGAGGACACCGAACGGCCAATAACATCGTTTAAATCAATTACACGGTCGGATATTAAAATTTTACGGGGGTTGGTTTGAATATCGTCGGATCGCATAACCGACGTCTGAAGGGCGCAATCCATGATCCCTCAGGGATCAAACGTACGGTGGAAAGGGGTCGCGACAGTAACACTATTTCGGCTTACGTAAAAATCCACCCATTACAAACACGTGTCCTCGGCCGATTAGCATAATGGTCGGACTTTTTGTTCTTGCAGCGGGACTCGTTGCAAAAAATGTTAATACCGCGATGTCGCCGGCAGATTTAGAGCAAAGGGGACCCAGATGCCGTGCATGTGCTCAACGGAAGTCATTACGCTTCTTCGGCGTTACATTCAAGAACCTCGTGGTTCCTCGCGACGATCTACCCCGGTTATCCTCGCCGGAATCGATAAATTTATAGTCCACTTCATCCTTTATCGTCACGTTCCCAGCCGGATGAGAGACGCCGCGGCGTGCTCGCATTAAAACAACATCGCTTCCCGTCGAGTCCTTACGGGCTCGACACTTTTAATCCTGTCCCACGTTCTCATCCACAAATATTTACCACACTCTGCAATTATGGCAGTAACAACTGCGAATTGATCGCGGGATAATGCACTTCGTGTTCACATGTATAAATTCTAGTGTCGCTGATGACCTAGATGTTGATGCGACCTGTGTAATTAACCCTCATACGTTTCTCAGGGTGAAAATTCACCCATTTAATATTTTTACTTACTGTCAAATTATTCATCCTTGTATATTAACAAAAAGACGTCTACCTGGAAAGTATTCCGAATTTAATGAAATTTTAACACATCATTTCGGGTTACTCTGAGGTGTCGAATCTGAGTTTTGACCTTGAGGACCCTGTGCTAATTTGGGGAGGGGGATGAAAGTTTTTCGTTAATACCAAAAATTACAAATTAACCCTTCACTGCATGCTTTTTTAAATTGGGATTAAACGATTGAAAGAAGGTCAGTTTTTGGCATTTTATTGAAGGGAAAAATATTGAAAAAAATTTAAACAACATTTTCAGAAAAATTAATATAGTAAGTAAACACATTCTTAGTTTACTATATATCAGATTCGTTAACTGCATCAGACATGAGACACTATGCAGCGAAGGGTTACAAGCATTTTACACTACTCGGAATAAGTAGAATGGGCCGCTCATGATCAGACGCGTCAGAAGAAGTACAATTTTTATGTTTTACTTAAGCGAAAGATGTTTAAAAAAATAGAAACAACATTTTCAGAAAAATAGACTTAATTTAGAATAAGTAAGGCAACACATTCTAAGTTTACTATATACAAGATTTGCTAACTGTAATAGATATGATACATGTTATAAGCATTTTACACTACTCACAATAAGTAGAACGGGCTGCTCATGATCAGACGCGTCCGCCGCTACGTATTCAACAAAACTCTACTCTTCATCAACTTTCCGGAACGGCGCCCTGAATGTGTCCAATCTAACCATCATCCACACGACGAGGTACCCATCCACACAGGTAAAATAAAGATACTAGATGAACATAGTGAAACTAACAAACAATTCGTTCCAACAATACATTTCCGAACGGATGATACAAATCGTCTGTAATCCACCCACGTTAATTGCGAATCTGTAGAATCCGCGACGCGTTTCCCGATTAACGCGGAGAAGGGTAAGAACGCAGCAACGCAGGTTCGAGTGAATTTCCGAACAAAGAAGGAAGCCTCTTACTGACACGACGGCGTAGTTAATTAAGCGCACCTAACGTTTTGCAAGGCGATTAAGCCGGCAAGAGGAATTCCGCTCTTATCTCAGCCCGGGCTTCGCTCCGTTCTCACCCCCGGCCGCATCCAACCCCTCTGGCCGAGCCGTGAACCACTCGAAACTATATCACAACCGACGGCGTATCGTTATTTGTTTATAATTAGCACTCGAGCGACGTTGCTTCGCGGACAAAAGGAGCTGTCTCTCCGCCTAGGACAGCTGGAATAGGAGAGGGAAGGGGGGATAGAATTTGGCCAGGACAACGTTTAAACCGTAGAATGGCAGCGGTCGGTATGACATCATTAACAACTTTCTGGCATTGTTTTCCGTGCGGCCGACAAACTGGGCTAATTGCTTCAACTTCTGACCCGCTCCACTTAGGACGCTGTAACTGGCTGTTTCTCCGAAGCGGACGATTGTCCTACCCCGGTGGAAACCGCTTGACGCGGAGCGCGGCCACGCCGGCTCGCAGAAAATTCATCGCCTCGCGAAAACGAGCACCACTACACACGACCCGTGCAGTCGTCGCGGCTTATTAACTCGACGATAATTAGCCGTAATCGCGGCCACCTGACCCACCCCACACACAACCCCCCTCGGATGGAAAATCTCGCGGTGATGCAACGCTCTCGCTCGTCCCCGACCGAGATCAACCCGTGCAATTAGTTTCTCGTGGAATTTCCACAGGACGTTCGCTCTGATTCATAGAAACTCCTCTAGCAAAGAGGATGCTGCATGCTGGAGATATGCTCGGTCTGAAGAAAATATCAGAAATTTTGTCGGTGAAAGTGTTGGCAATTATATGGAAAAGGTCTGCATACAGCGAACGTTAAATCTTGCGACATGTTTTTTTTATTCGGATTCCTCCCGCCCATGTTTATCGCTTAATTGTACGTTCAATTGAATTGCTCCGTGGAAGATAGAACAGTCAACTTCGTAGAAGAGTCGACGTTTCTTAACTGCTTTGTTGCATATGTGTGTGTGAATTGTATTGCATCTAGTGTATTTAATGTTGTGTAAAATAGGATAGGATTAGGATCTTAGGATATAAGCTTCAAATATCTTGAGCTTGGATTAAGATCTCATTAGCAAGAACTACAACTTTTGGTAATTATATAGAAAAGGTCTGCGTACTCCGATTTTGAAGAAATTTTAATATATTATGCAGCAACACATTCTGAACAACTTTTTCCTTTACCAATATAGGAGGTCGCTTTTAGTTTTTGAGATATTTGCAAAAAACTATTGCGAATAGTGTATTGTATTTTTCGTACTCCTGCACGCTCCACGGCAATGTAAGCCTGTCCCGGTGCGGCGTTTGTTTAAATTTTGACGCTATAGAGATTAACATGTACTCAGTGTTTCTAAAAAGAAGGTTTTCACAGTATATAATATAAAATCAATTGAGAATCCGCGGAGCATGTAGGAATACGAAAAATTCAATACAGTATTAGCAATAGTCTTTTGCAAATATCTCGAAAACTAAAAGCGACCCCCCTATATTGGAACCGGAAAAAGTTGTTCAAAATGTCGAAATCTATAACATATATTAAAATTTAATACTATGAATAATTACCAATTACCAAAGTGTTCCTTCTTTAATTTCCTATTTTCAAAACGAGAGAATCACTGCAAGGAGCAAATGAAATAAAAATAGTCCTTCGAAAACTGTCTACCACTCGCCGTTTCTAACTTTCAAATAATGACGCCTGCGACGACCGACAGCTGAATGTTCAAACGTTGTCATCGTCCTCCGGCAAAGCATTCGTGTCATTGTCCGTAGGTTCTCATTGACTCTCTTTCAAGACCGTAGACAGGCAGGGTCCTTATCATGAATCCTTCGAAGGCTGAATGGTGTCCCGCTATTCACGTAGAACATCGCTTTAAAAACGTTTAGACCATTCTGTTTAGTTCGTGGTCCCTCTTTCTGGGAGTCCCTTTATTGTTCTTCTGCTTGCTAGAACAACAAGCTGGCTAACCTGAGATATTTCCATTATGAATCAATCTCATTTCATCTAACGTTTTCAGAATGAAGGTTCCTGCTTAACTAGAACTTATTTCTACTCTGGAGGAAACAATTGTGTCCTGTTTTCCCTGGAAATGTCTTTCACAAATTACACTGTCTAACAGTAAAAATGTTGTCATATAACCGTTGGGTAGATCTTAGAGTTTTTTGCGGTGGTTCCGAATCTGGCCGTAATTCTTTTCCTACACGCACAGTTTTTGAAAAAAAATTATTTTTCAACTTTAAACAATTATTGTGATGTTATTATAAAAGATATTCTATTGTTCTTTAAACCAGAACATTCTTTAGATTTTCCCGAATTTAGTGAAATAAATCTGAAATACATCGTTTTGCCTGGAATTTATAGATTAAGAAAGTAACGCGATAAAAACATAAAAATTGCACAGCTTTAAACACATAACTTTTGAACCATTGATCCTTCAGGCTCAAAACTTGGATTTCTCACATCTTCTCGTCCAGATCGACTGGATAACATTAGAAAAATGCAAAAATTTCTGATTACGCAAGGGAAAAAGCAGCCAAACTGTATAGTATTATTCGTTAGATCATGACCGTCGGATTGCGGGACCAGTAAAAATTCATGGATCGGAGCTCGATCAGTCCGACAAGCGGCGTCGATCAAGCGGTAAGTAAGACATTTGTAATTCAGCGGTAAGATCACAGTTGCACGTTTGCAATTCAAAGCCTGGCTCAATTCGCAGATGCAACGGGCCAAAGGGTCGTGGGAGGATCCAATCCGTTGGCCCGGCGAACGAGCATCCAGCTCGTCGGGTAATCGGCTGCCGTCTCACGTGAATTTAAGAGGAATCAATCAGGTCTAGATGAAAGGGGCTCGCGTCCTGGCAGCGAGAAGGGTGATCGGAGAGGAGAAAGAAAAAAGGAGAACGGAAATTCGCCAGCTCTGAAACAGGAAATACTGTACTCGAAGGAACAGCAAGATATCTCCGATGATACGTGTGTTTGATGTTGTCCCGAAAGCCAATTTTCAAACTCGAATTTCCCCGT
>CM052339.1:7945942-7975370 GCA_028455595.1 Lasioglossum vierecki
GTTGAAGACACCAATCTTCTAGTTCCTAGAAAACACCTCCCCTTAACGATGATAGTCAGTTGTGGACCTGGCGAAATCGAAGCGAGATGCAGAGGTATTCGGTGTTGAGAACAATTCAGCAATTAAACTACCCGGAGAGGAGAACCAGCAGACGAGGCCCTTTCGGGATTGGAAGCGTAACCGTTTCGACTGGGGACACAACCCACCATCGGAGATAGGGACGCGTCGCCATTGGTGAAACCGCTCGTAGATTTACGTGCGTACAGGCCAGGCCCGTGATTCTTATATGGACGACGATGGGGGAGCCGGGATTGGTAAGAAGGTTACATTATTGCCGCGTTTCAAGCTTCACGGGCCATAGAGCAACAGATCGCGGCCGTAACTTAGAGGCAGCCGGTAGTAACGCAGCTTACCTTTGCGGTAGCGTCGGAACGCCGACGCTGTGTAACAACGACACCGGATGTTCACCACCGGCAACGGAACGGGCTATCGGGTTTGTATCTTTCTACCGGGCCGGGTTCCGTTTCATTGCCGGTGCTTGGTCTTCGTCTTCCGCGGACTCGCTCTTTTGTTACGGCCACCTGAACGAACGGCTCCATTTGCATCCAACGAATCACCTTTTCTTTTTACCACCACGAACGTCCACAAATAGAAATGTTTCCTCTACGCACCCACGTTCGCGTAAAGACTTTGCGAACCGTGAGAGATTATAATTTTATCGCTTTCACCGGGCAGGACGATCGTCGTTCGCATCTGTCCTCGCATTTCGTGAATTTTCTTCTTTATTTGGATGAATAATTCCTTCAGTTTGGCCTGTGCATATTGTATGCGCTGAATTTACGCTGATAGAGCTCTGCACTTCTGTGGAAATCTGTTTTTATTTAAGTCTTCGCTGCATAAGTGTATCATACCTGACACAGTTTCTGAAAATGTTGTTTTAATTTTGTTTTAATATTTTTCCCTTAAACAAAACACTGACCTTCGTTCAATTTTGTCATCCCAATTTAAAAAATCATGCAGTCAAGAGTTAACATTGATTTCCCTGCGGATGTAGCTGGACTAAATTCCTTAAAATTTACTATTCCCTTTTTGACAGAAGCATTAACCAATATTATTTAACCCTTCGCTGCATAGTGTATCATATCTGACACAGTTAACAAATCTGGTACATAGTAAACTAGAAATGTATTTTCTGAATTGATAATACTGAATTGATAATTCTGAACTGATAATAAACTGAGAATGTATTTTCTTACTATTCTAAATTATGTTTATTTTTCTGAAAGTGTTATTGTAATTTTTAAAAATATTTTTCCCTTAAATAAAATAATAAAATTCACCTTCTTTCAATAACTCATCCCAATTCAAAACATCATGCAGTGAAAGGTTACACTTTGAATTATTTTTAGATTTTGTTGATAGCAAAATCCTGCTATTTTAAGTTGTTATATTTCGGTATTTAGCGTTTTAGAATATGTAGTAAACTAAGACAGAATGAAATGTGTATTTGTATTTGTGAGAACAGAGAATCTACCCTGCTGTAATTGTAAGAAATGTAAGGGCTAGAATGGTAAATGTTCGAATATGATGCGGCAAGGACAGAGAAAACAGGTATCTATGTAAATAATTAATTAGTTTATCGATCGTAATTTATCTTTCGGATATTATGAATTTTATTCTCGGTGCCACGGTTCGATCATTTTTCTACACAACAAATAGCTATTTTGTAGGAATACTAAACGCTGGATCTATGTAGGGGTAGGATCTATGTATATCTATGTAGACCGGAATGTAGCTGATATACAACAAAGTGTTAAAAAATAACTAGTGAAAGAATACAATCGACAAAGCAGTGAAAAGGGTTGAAGTCTAACCTGACATTGTTCCGCTCCTGTATCTATTGTGTGGTTCCACCCCCTCCAGATCATCTCATCCTTTTTCCACCGATACGCCCGCACGTAATTAACTTCTGACAATTTAATATGTAACTTTCGGCGGTGACTATGCCGCACAAAGCAGTTCTGTTGTAACGAGAAACGTCGAACCGAAAATTCAGAGCGCAATCATCAGTGTTAATAGATTGCCGCGGCTAATTAACTAAAAATTAGTCGTACCCACGCGAGGTGATGGTGTTACGTGTTCGACCCTACGTTCCGCATGCCTGATATTAATAATAAAATTGTTCAGTGTCGCGAGGGTGTACGACCACGAAAATTCTTCAGGTGTTCCGACGCGAGTTTGGCAAGTTTCGAAGCGCGCACCTAAATGGAGGACGGAGCCACCCCTCGGCGAACGAGCGACAGAGGGGAGCCGAATTTGTAACCGCACTTCGGACGATAGTTCATTATGCTAATTAATGTTGCCAAATATCCCGCGAGCGGACGGCTCGTATTTTTCGGATGCCACCCTCTGTCTCGACCCACCCCTGCTTTTTCCTGGCCGCTTGCCGCCGGCCTCGGTGATCTTAGGCCACCGCCGTCCAGCCGAACATTTTTCTTCGGACCGAATCCGAATGTCTGCGGTCGAGGGGTTACGCTTTATGCGCACCCTTCTCGTGCACCCCGTTCGATCCAGTTGCCCTCGATGTGGTAAAAATTTCCGAGGCAATAACCATTAGTGGATGTTTCTCGCTGAAATCGTCTCGCATGCACAGCCTGTTTCAGTCATCACTTTCAACAATTATTAAACCGTCCAGTTTATGAACATTTTCAAACATTTAATTAAGGCGACACTAAAAATTGCTGTACCATTGTTTATATTATTAAATATATATTAAATATAATCAATTACTAAATTTTTAGGTATTGTACGAGGTATTTTACCAATTTTATGTCTATAAAATTTAAAACATCATAGGGAATGGAAATATTCTAGATTTAATTCTAGCTCAGAGTGTAAAGGGTTAAACCCCTTGCTAAACTTTTTTTTTAGTTGCAGTGATTATAATGTCTTTGTCCCCAAACAAATCATAGGGAATGAAAATATTCTAGGTAAGAAGAAATGTTTAATTTCCGCGTTAACTCTAGCTCAGTTCTTCTTACCTAGAATATTTTCAATCCCTATGATTTGTTTGGGGACAAAGACATTATAATCACTGCAACTAAAAAAAAAGTTTAGCAAGGGGTTTAACCCTTTACACTCGGAGCTAGAATTAAATCTAGAATATTTCCATTCCCTATGAGATAAATTTTTTTTAGTTATAGGGATTATAACATCTTTAGCTCCAAAAGTATCGTAGGATAGAAAAGATAATGCTTACATATTGATTGCTAAAGATCAGATCTCTATACAAAATAAAAATTTTCCACTTGAATTGCCACAAACCGGAGTAACATAGAAATTTATTTTCTCTTTTAATATGTTCAATAAGTCGAAAATAATATAAATTTGTTTTTAAATTCGTCTAACATGTTTAATATTTTAAATTACACCTACTAATCTTTGTCGTAAATGCATAATATCAGAATTTGTTGCTGCATAACATATTCAAATTTCATCAAAGTCGGAGTACGCAGACCTATATAATTACCATGAGTAGGTGTAATTTAAAACATTAGACGAATTGAATAATACTTTTATATAATTTTCAATCCACTGAACATTTTATTTTGCATAAGGATCCGCTATCAATTAATCAATTGAGATATTATATCAAATGCATATTCATAAAAAGATAAAAATCATGTAAAATATTTTAATTATCTGTCTATTGATTATAAAAATAACAAATTCGTATTTGTTGGACTTTGTTTGAAATCTTCATCACCGGTTTCACTTGTTAAAGTACGTCAAGAGGTTAAATGGGTTGCAGGTGAAATTTACTAACAATATTATAGCTCCGCAACAATGGATCGCGATACAGGATTTCAAACAAAAACTGCAGCAACCGCACTCCTGCGAAGTGTTTGCGGATCCCCCGTGATATTTCGGCGATTTTTTACGTTCGCAGAGAAATGGACGCGCGGTAAGTTTGTTCAGAGAGTTAACAGTGATTGTTTCATCCTATTCGGAGCGGCACAGTTTGCGTGTAAGGGCCATTTGTGTACCGGTGAAAATTGATTGACGGATTCTGCTGTCGCGTGGCAGTGAAGAATCTCCGGCAATCATTGTTAACACGTGTCACGGCATTCTCGTGCTGCATCAATCCTGTTTCTACTATCGTACTGCGTTTATTTAACGCCTTCACCCAGCACCAGTGTCGTTGGCGATGCTTATGAAATTTTTATTTCTCCGCTGTTCGTTCTATCCGAGTGTCAAAATCGTTTACGACACGCTGTCATTCGTGGGTTTGTTTTTCACCCTGAAATTAGTTTCATCTGTTTCATTCATCCTTTTGGCAAGCCAATAATTTTAGTTTTTGCACATGATCGTATTTCTTATGGGAACATTAATCTTCTCTATCAACATTATTATGACCAGTACAACTAAACTCAATTCTGTCCAACTGCATAATAATAATTATCTTTTGTTCTATTTAAAATAAAATGTTCAGTAATGTTTTTAATTACACCTACTCATGGTAATTATTGTATATAGAAAAGGTCTGCGTACTCCGACTTTGATGAAGTTTTAATATGTTATGCAGCAACAAATTCTGAACAACTTTTTTCTTTTCCAATATAGGGTGGCCACTTTTAGCTTTTGAAATATTTGCAAAAAACTATCGCGAATACTGTATTGAATTTTTCGTATTCCTGCATTTATGATACATATTAAAATTTCATCAAAATCGGAGTACGCAGACCTTTTCTACATAATTACCGTACTTATTTTTATAAGTACATCAAATTTGATAATCAGATACAAACGTATTTTTGATCGTGTACATTTTTAGTGGTGATTCCGAGTTAAAGATAGCATAGTTTACGAGAATTAGATGGGAAACTATTTCCGAATGTAGGCCATCGCGTGGTAATTTCCCGTAAATTGAAGTTTCGAAATTCAAACGCTGTTGACATTCCATCTTTTGGGCAATCGCGGGGCTATTTTGCACGCTGTCAACGCTCGCTGTGAACATTGAAAGCGTGACAGCGTGTGTTTCTATTAGGCGAGTAGGTCTCGCGAAGTCCTGGTTGTGTGTTGCACGGGATTCGATGTTATTGGGTGGGGCTATTGGGATTCGCTGAGTGGATTTCGGGGCTTGAGTACAAGTTCTGGTTTGAGCGTTTGAAAACGGTTGTCGGTGAAGTTAGCACCAGTTTCTAGCTGAAACGTTCAACTTCTTCAATTCTTCGGCGAACTGTAATAAGGGGCAACTCTCCGGGTAGTGGCTGGAGCGCGATTCGAATAAACAATCCCAGTTTTCGCGTATTTTTCCCGGCACCAAGTAAAAATAATACTAGCAAACAGGAAGTTTCAAGACAAGGTACACAATCGAGTCCGGCTCCGCTTCGAAACGAATGTTCAACCGAGAATTCTCGACAAATCCCAAGAAACAGCGGCGCCGATCGATGTAATGAAACCAGAGCCATAGGTGTTTCCCTGGTTGTCTGTGTAATTGCGTTTCGATGCAAAACTCGCGAATCGTCGAGGAAAAGCGGAACGCGGCGCCAATGTTTGCCCGACGGAAGCGCGGCGGAAGGACGCGACGGAAATAAAATTTTTGGCAACATTTCAATGGGAACGCGGCCCTCGGCGGTTCGTTCACCACGCTTTTTAATTAACCGGCTACAAGTATTCCCGTACCATGATAATTTTCAACCGACCCATGGAAAAGTGAGCCACCGCGCAGCTTCCTGCGGGACCCGTCGATTTACCACTTCCGCTCTGCCGCGATTAAGATGAATGTTCCATTACGGACAACAATTCCTCGTGAATATTTCGCTCCCTTCCATAAGTCGCCGCACAGTGGGCCGGATCGAAAAATTTAAGGACATTCGACCAAAAAGTCGACTTTTCGAAATTGCAAATTAATGAATTTGTATTGCTTAAGAAGTTAATGAAATTGAATAAATATTTTAGTTACAATGATCATTTAAAGTTGAGCGTTTTGAAAGTAGCATATTTCACCAGGCAGAATTGCTCAAGTTCTTTGCGATGTCCTCATCGTTTCGTCCCATATTTTCTCTCAGTTTTTTTGTATGATATAGAGCATCTCTTCCCAATAAGAAATCATATATTTTTTTAGTAATAACTAATAATAATATATTTAAAAAATATATGCTGAACGATACATGACAGATTAAAAAAATGTTGCATATTTGTCAAAGGATATCTTTTTTTCCCCAAAATTTCCCAGGCTCTAACAAAGAAGAATATTTTTGGTTAAACTTCCTTTAAATAATCGCACAAGAATCATTTCCGACATCGTCCGACTAACAACAATATAGTTGTTTAGAGCGGACAATGATTCAACAACTACATAAAAATTTATAAAAATAGCTAACTAACAAATTAAACAAAAAGTATATTCTAACACGTATTATTCGAAAGCGATTATTTTATAATATTTTTTAGTTCAAACCCCATTTCAATATCTCAAACGGTTCAAAAGTTACGCAACAATATCCCTAAATTTTTCTATCTAACCAAACATCTTATATCTTCTGAATTTTAATGATTGTTCTTATATTGGCTTCTAGAGCTGTCCATAATCATCGCACAATTTCTCAATCTCTTTTTTCCAACGTTCAATTAACATTTAAGTTTGCATTAAAATGTATTATCGTATAATGGTTGCATCTAATTAAAATGAAACAAATAAAATAGATTTTAAGATACAAATCTCTCTATCTCAGAGTTCTTGAATCTCTCTCTATGTACGATTTTTTTCACTGTTTTATTCGATCTCGAATGAGAAATATACCGCAGGTATTGTACATGCAAATTTCATAATATCTGTACACAATATAATTCTCGTTAAATCGATTACCAGTGAAAATTGAGACTGGTTGGTTTTTTAAACACTAAAATTGTTATGTAAAAATTGAAAATGTGAACGTTTCGTCGTGAACTCGCCTCGTCCAGAAGCGGAATACGGTAAAACTAATCTCCACGAATCAGACTAATGTTTGACATGCAAATCGACAAACGCATTTTATTATATTATTTTATATGGCAGCAGAGTGACCGATAACAACTTGGTCGTTTTATGTTTCAAAGATACAGAACGAAATAAAAATTTATATTTGTTATTTTTGTCCGGTGAAAACGTGTAAAATATGTCCTCGTAAAAATTAGATAAAATTGTAGCACGCAGCTTGATCGTTTCACTACATGAATTAATTTTTCAAAATATTATTGAACGCGTGCAATATATAATTTACCAAAACATTTTTGATAGGTGAAGATAATTTCAGCCACGTGAAAATTTTAATGGATCCAAACACGTCCGATAGATCGTTAAAACGATTTGTTACGCAGAAGAGTATTGTACATAAAACTTGTCACGTTTTGTTAGGCAGTGAATCTATTCTGGTTCTAATGCAACACTAAGCGATTCCATTAGCAGCCTAATATTCTGTAATAAATTATGTACATCGATAGCCCCTGAGCAACGAACGTATCTAATTATCAATTTATTCCCGAGCCATTATCTCGATCATTAACGGCAGTAATCGACAGTGATGTATACGTATCGATGATACAGGTTGGAATAATCCAGATTTCCGTGATGTTTTCATCGTCGCTGTTTGTAGTACTAAAGCAGAAGCAAAACAGCATTGCTCAAACACGATTGCAAATATAACACAATACTTATTTCTATGGAACGTCATTTCAATTCGCCAATCTGTTAAGCTGAATTCACCAAATTCAATTCTCATTATTTATTTATTTTATGGAAAATAAATATTCTATCTCAATTTCTATCTTACCATTAAACCAAATAATTAATTAGTTATCGATCGTAATTTATCTTTAGGATATTATGAATATTTTTATTCTTGGCACAAAGATTCCATCATTTTTCAACACAACAAATAGCTATTTAACCGTATGATTCAAATCCGAATCTAGCATTTAGTATTCCTACAAAATTTGTTGTGTATAAAAATGATCGAACCTTTGTGCCGAGAATAAAAATTCATAATTACCACTAAACCTACCGAGAACTAAAAACGATCGAAATGTTCCAGCTTATAAAAATGATAAGGCTCTATTTATTCAGATTTCGTGCAATTTTTATTTCAACGTGATTCGATACAACATTTATAGAATCAATTTCCATGTAAACCACTTCATAATTTAGTTAACATTTCTTCCTTTCTTTCACGATTTCCATAAACCGATACATATTCTATCGTCTAGTTCTTTTAATTAATTAATGTAAGAAAATATAAAATGAAGGACGATAGAAAAGCTCGCTAACTAAACCCTCCTCGTCAAGAAACTGCCTTAATTGACAATCTGAAATTGAAATAAGGTCGCGATTCTAGTTCTGTCGGACTGGTCTATTTGTTGTACAAAACGGGGAAATTTGCTCGGGTATCGACGGTTTATTTATCGCGAATTAATAGAAGTTTCACAAACATTAATCCCGGGTAATGAATAGCCAGTAACATGATCGGCCTGGTTAACGAGCAGACTTTAGAGTCGTGTTTGCTCGGACTCGATCGAGGCCAAGCACGAAGCAGTTTGCGGGATCGGGAACGTCGCAGCTTCTAGTTAACGGAAGTAGCCGGCCGATTTTGCATAAAACTCGATCGACGGATCTGCCCGTTCCCTTCGCCGTTCTTTGACGGTATCGTGGGGTCATAAATAATGCGACGATCAGCGGAAATTATCGGCACGCCAACGAGCGTGACCGGTAATCGTAACGCGACACACATCGCCGGGACGGAGACTTTTTTTACAGAAAGATTGCCGGACGATTTCACACGTCATTAAATAACGTGGTTGACAAATTTGATTTGTTTATATTTGAAAAAGTGACATGATACTAATAGTGCGACAGCATTTCGCGGAAGAAGAATAAAATCGCAGTTGGTTGAACTTTTAGGGAACCAAAAATGTTTCACTTTTCTGAATATAATATTACAATTCGAAAAAATAGTAAAACTTTCAATTCCAGTGAACAGAATCCAGAATCCAAGTTTCAGTATGACAAGTTCACTAGTTTAACCGTCTCTCTGTGTGGGGGGTGCAAATCCACCGCAGGCTGATAGAATCGGATATAAAAAAGTTGACGGATGGAAAATTTCTATAAAATTTTTATAAAAAAAATGTTCAATCGTGAATATTACCTGGCACATTAATTTTAGGTAATTGATTAATGATTTTATTTATTCAATTAATTAATTACTCGATATCAAGCGCGTTTGACATTAGGTCTTGTATTTCTCGCACCAGAATTTAAAGGGTTAACATTACCATTGTTTAATGGGAATTGCATAATGTGACACTGAGAAAAGTTGCAAAAGATCTTTCCTCTGAGTTTAACCTCGTAGTCGGATAATAATACAGTCATTTGGTAGTTTTAAAAATGTGTAATTTTCTAGATTTCGATGTGCTCTTTCCGAATTTCAACTTTGCCACCTCGTAATATCTCCTTTCCGACTCATTTTATGATAAAAACATTTATATACAAAATTAAACTGGAGAAATGTTCCTACAATTTATGTAATAACAATCTCTTTTTGTAAAATCAACAGCTTTGGCGTACGAGCACCAAAACACGTGTTTTTCGTATGTTTGAAATTCGGAAAGAGAACATCGAAATCTATAAAATTACCCATTTTCAAAACTCCCGGAAAACTTTCCTGATAACCTCTTCTTTTCGAACGAAATGACTGTAGTATAATCCGCGTGAGACACAATCGAGGAACGATATTAGCGGCGAGCGTAGGCAGCTAATTCCGTGATGCTTTTCGCCGTGGAAAGTCGTCGGTCTCTGGGATCGGTTTCCGAGTCAGCGGGCCGGGGAATGCATTGCAAGATCGATCGCCTGGATCGAGCGTTCCACGGCCGATCGAGATTTTCTGCGCCGGTTTCACACGTAGCGACGGTCGGAAATGTTAACACAGAGGGAGTGAGAAAGAGAGAAAGAGAGAGAGAGACCAACAGGCGGCTTGCAAGCCTCGCGAGATGGTAGTGGTACATAAAGACAGCTTTCGCCCCGTTATCGAGCCCGCTTTCAGCCCCGTTCCTCAGCCTGCGTCCCCCACCAACCAGCCTCTACCTACTGCCCTTATCGGCTCAACAAATTTAACTTGATTTCCTATACGGACTTTGCGGAGCTCCGGGGAAATACGGAGTTGGCTTCGGCCCGTCTACGTCTAAACTCGCTTTACAATAAGGGATAAGCCTCACCCTATATCCAGAGGCCACCTTTCCTCCTACCAAACCCACCCAGGTCTACATCCGACACCCCCGTCCAGCCCACTCCCTCCCTCCCCCACCTCGTTTCGCTCTCCTTACTCTTTCCGACGCAACCGTGCACACGGCAACAACCACCACCAACAACCTCTCTTTCCACGGACCCTCCTCCATTCACCAATGTCGAATCCTCTTGACCCGGCCAGCCAACTTTTCGTACGGCGCGTCGAGGGTGAGAAACCCGACGAGAAGTTCACCAGCCAACGGCTTTCCTCGCGCCGAAAAAGATCCACCGTGGCCAATGAGATTTCGACGGGACGCCGTCGACTCGTGAACCCCAAGACATGCTCTTGCCAGTGTCTACCGGATAATGAGGGCTCCCACCTCTTTGACGGATTCGACGGTTTTTAAATTGTCGGATTTTAACCGGGTTTCCGGCACTCCGGTCACCCTCCCGGCCCACTATGCTATGGAAACCCGATTTTTCTGGCCAACAACTATTTTAAAGTTATTTAAAAGTTGGAAGTTACGGTATGCTAGGTTGTTGAATTGCTTCGACACCAGCCATGGTGTTATGAAGTTAGAAATATATAGGAACATTTAAATAATCAAGGTGATCCCCAATTTTTTGGTCAACAACTATTTTAGTTATTTAAAAGTTGGAAGTTACGGTATGCTAGGTTGTTGCATTGCTTCGACACCAGCCATGGTGTTATGAAGTTAGAAATATATAGGAACATTTAAATAATCGAGGTGATCCCATTTTTACAATAATAATTTATGCTCTGGAAACCCGATTTTTCTGGCCACACACAACAACTATTTTAGAGTTATTTAAAAGTTGGAAGTTACAGTATGCTAGGTTGTTGAATTGCTTCGACACCAAATATATAGGAACATTTAAATAATCGAGATGATCCCCATTTTTATAACAATTATTTAAAAATGTGAATGAAACGGATTTCGACATGTATTCGGTTCTTCCTATATTTCTTTAATTATCTTCTTATTTAGTAATAAACAATTATAAATAAAAATTAAATGCTGTTCCTTGATAAGCCCATTACTTGAGAACGACTGGACGGACTTAGCTAATTAAAAAAAAAAATATTCGTAATAGAACGAATAAGGTTTTTAGGGAAAGAAAAATTGAAAAGATTAAATTGAATATCCATGGGCATGATCAGTAATATATACAATGATCATTGAGAAATATGTTTTTTCTCATTTTACTTTGTTTAAACATTTCCAATAGCTTTTCACAAAACGATCACAAACAAATTTATTGAAATTTGGACAGGAAATTGTCTGTCGGGTCAGCTGGTTCATAAAATAATTAGAAAATGATATTCTTCAAAACAAGTAGGAGTCAAAGAACTGTCCTTCGAAGTCAATTTCAAACAAGACACTTAAACCAGTAAGAAGTCGTCGGCAAGAAATTTGAAAAATAATTCGGAATGCAAGCAAAATTGGAATTTGGACAGGACATTGTCTGTCGGGTCAATTTCAAACAAGACACTTCAACCAGTCGGAAGTTGTTGGAAAGAAATTTGGAATGCAACGGGTTTAAATATCGAAGATTTATAGCCACTGTCCGAGGATATCTGTCCGGCGTTAGGAAAACAGCCGTTAAGTGATACGAAGTGGGGTACGGAATCTCGCGCGGTTTCTTTTCGTGATTATTAATCGCATTTGGCGTGCGATCCTCAGATGCCCGGGTTCATGAAATATTCATGAGTACATATTGGCCCCGGTTCCGTCCGCTAATTGCGGCCGAGGTAAATTCAATCAGGCGGTATTTCTAGCAGTTGGTAGACGTGTGAGTGTGTGTGTGCGGCGTTGTGCGGTTCCTTGCGTGGCCCGAAACCTTGCCGCATTACCGGTATATTAAACACCGGTGGAAGCCGGTTTTGAAATGACGGTTCGCCGAAGAGGAACAAACGCGCGAGTCAGAAAGACAGCGAACAGAAGAGGGTAGGACAGACAAGCGGGGGTGGTCGGAGGGCGAATGAGAGAGTGGCGTATGGTTCACGCAGTCTGGCGCATAGTCTCTGTATAATTCAGTCATATCCATGCTAATCCCACCGGCCGGCTCACGTTATTCTCCATGATGGATGCACAGCCACCGGAGAATTGCCCTTTTCATTGAAATACAACTAAAATTAAACTCATTTGCTGCCCCCCCCCCCCCCCGTGGATTTACTGCGCGCGAGAGACGGGTCGCGATACCGGTTCACTTTTCTCTGTCTGCTAGGACAACGTGTACAACCCTTCGATCATTAGGATCGTCCACTGTCATAAACCAGCTAGTTAGCATGTGAAACGGTCTGCATTAACGCCGATGAAATAATCAACGTACCCCGGCCTAACGAAGTTAAAGGACGAATGCCGGCCGCGAGCGAAACCTCGGAATCATTCCCTGATTACCTCGACGGAAGATGCGCTCTGCTTCGCAAACTGAAGCGGCCCCGAACAATTAGGCTAATTGATAAACGGCGAGAACCGGCGGCTTCGCTAGACGTTTCTAAAAATGTTTGTCTAGAGGGAACATTCGTCGCGCAGCAAGTTTCGAGTGATTAGAATGATTGGTCTTATCTTCCGAGTGTAATTTACCGAGTTTTAAATAAACCACTGTGGGAAGTTGAATTAAGGAAATCGGCCGAGTGCTTGCCACTATCGAAAATCAATCTCGCTGGCCGTGGATGTTCTAGATCTTGAAAATTAGCAGAGATTATGTTTCACAATGGATTGAGAAATTTCCGATGAAAAGTCGTCTCTTTAACATTAGATTGCCTAAGGAAGTCATTTTGTCTCTATTAGAACGACAGTGCTGCGCACGATTGATACGACGCAGTTATCCCTCACAACTTAGTAATCCAATTTCGGCTCGGTACATCGATGTGAACCACTACTAACGCGACGCAGAGAGTCGCAGTCGCCGTATAGAAAAGAAAGAGTAGATAAGAAAATAGTGTCTGCGCACGATTCCTGCGACTAAATCCTTCCGAGGCTGTCGCTCTAATAGAGACATTACTGTATATTTTCCGAGGTTCACTCGTAGACCAGGCCTTCGAAGACGCTTATCTCGCAACTCACCTCTTTCCGAAGATACCTCCACTCTATGAAAATTGTAAAGGAGAGGAAAGGGGCGCCCTTTCTTGATACAGTAATGTTTCTATTAGAGCGACAGCCTCAGGAGGATTAGCAATGTCGTTTATTGAACATTTATGATCAATAAAACATTATTTATGTCCTTCTTTATGTTCGGCTCGCCCTTTGTAGATAAAAAATAGTGCCTGCGCACGGTTTATGCGACCAAATGCCCCCAAGGGCTGTCGCTCAAATAGAAACATTACTGTATTTGTATTTCGTCCGTTTTAAGCAGATTCATTCCGGCTGACGAACAGTAAGTAACTTCGGTCTAGACCATATCTATATTTCGCGATTGTGTTTTGCAGTTCGCAGCACGGATTTTTGTATCAAGACGCAAATGCAGTCGAATGAAATTCGCGAGATTTTGCTGAGGGAGGGGAGCAGGGAATAGGATTACGTCTCGAGTGAAGAAGTAATTCCTGGCGACATGGAGCTTATGTTTTCAAGCTCCTCGGTTTCCGACAGTCTTCCGCAGCCTGCTAAGGGATTTTCCGTCTCGGAAGATCCTTACGCAATACGTTGGCATTCTCTTACTGCATATGGACGCCGCGTAAGAACGTTTTCACTGGTGTTTACGAGCCTGGTCTTATAATATTGAGAGAACCTGCTGCCACACGGGAAATAGTATCGCAAGCTTCTGATAAAACATTTATATTTACTTCCTGCCCATACACTTATGTTGCAGAACCTCGACAATCGATAGTGTTCGATGACAGGGCGATATGCATTGGGAAACTTTGCATCTAAAAATATTTTTTGCTGGATACTGACCATTAAATTGCATTTAAAAATATGTTTAATGGATAATGATCATTAAATTACATTTAAAAATATTTTTACTGGATACTGACCATTAAATTGCATCTAAAAATATTTTTTGTTGGATATTGACCATTAAATTGCATTTAAAAATATGTTGAATGGATACTGATTATTAAATTGCATTTAAAAATATCATTGCTGAATGCTGACCTTTAAATTGCATCTAAAAATATTTTCCCTGAATACTGACCCATTAAATTGCATTTAAATATATCTTTGCTGGAAACCAAACCTAAATCGAGCCTTCCTAGGAGAACGGGTGGAAAAAGATGCGCGGTGGCTAAATAAGATGTTTAAGCGAGAAATTGTAAGGCGATTCGTCGATTCTATCTCTCAATAGATGGAGACGTAACAGCAGATGTGCTGGATACTTATTCGACAGATGTGTCGATATTTTCCCATGGAAGGAGTGCTGTGTAGAGACACACCGGGTAATATCGGCAGGAAACGTACCGCGTCGCAAGAAAGATTTCCAGTTCGGTTTAGGGTAGGAAACGTCGACCATCTCGTACGCATAAAATGATAATCGACGCGGGTCGGGGGTCTGCAGAAGTAGAGGATACAGATTCAAATATTGGTACAAACTTGATATTCGTCCATCCGTTCTGCATGATATCGATACAGATGCAACAGTAAACACTCGGATTTTATGCATTTATGAGAAAAATGAACAGGTGTACTTTAAGACATTAAAAATATTAAAAGAATTATATTAATTTCAAGATCTCTAATGTACCACATTCTATTTTTTGTAATTATTATATTCTGTTTTGTATGTGGCGTATTTCGTTTTTTTTTTTGTAATTATGTTGAAATAAATTTCATATGAGATTTTCTAATAAAAAAAAATCAAAAAGTAATTCCCTGTATAAAGTCTCTGTATACAGAATGCTAAATGATGAAATATTTTTTATTGATAGAGTCTAATGTTTTATTAGCGTTCAAGATTGGTCAGCCGGACCAGCAGTGTTAGGGAAAAATTTCAATTTCTTGGATCGGCTGGTAATTTATGCCGTATTCATTCTGGCTCCTGTTTCATTCGTTACGAGCTGCATGCACGAAATTCTTAGGAACCTGCATGAACACGGAAGCTAATTACCATTCGGCGCACGTAGCAGGTACCGAAAGGACCTGGGCACAGAAAAATCGCGAATCCTCGATTGATTAAGCTACCGGTCGGGTCGTTCCCGTCGAAGCGCGTAACAGTCCAATTTACATATCGTTCCGCGGAACCGCCGTCGAAACCGGAAAGCTGAAAATATATCGGCCCGGACAAAGTGGGAAATGGTCGGAATACAGAGGAGCCCCTTTCGGGAAAAAGTGGGCCAGTTTTCCCTTTCAGACGCCGGCGAACCGTAGTCGAAGGCTGATCGGTCGGCTTTGTGTCGATTATCGAAGATATCCCTCCGCCCTCCGCTCTTCGAACACGCCAGGATCGTCGGTAAAAAGGAGAGCAGAGAAAAAAAACGAAAAGGAAAGAAGGAACCGGGACACGGGCTGGAAAAAAAAGAACGGGGAAAAAAGAAGCCCGGACCGATCCGTTTCGGCTCGGTTCGATGCCTCCGACTCCCATCGGCTTTCATCTCGATTTACTACGAAAGAAATCGCGCGCTCCTCTTTCCTGCAATTCCTTTTTTCCCTCCTCGTTTGATATTTCTTGCCGCGGTTCCGCGCGCCACAACGAAGAAACAAATTCGCGAGGTGGGATTGTAACTTTTTTCAGGATTATTTCGAATTTCACGCTCGCCGACGCGCACATCGCTCGATTCGCGCAAAAACGAGATATTCACGTGGTGACTACAACAAGTATTTGAACGCTGGCTTCCCGATTTTACAAGAATTAATCTCCACACAGTTTTAGGCTTGAATCATGCATTTTCTTCCGCAATGTTTTTGCATGGAGGAAACTGAAGTTTTTCTCGAAAGAACGTAACGATTAAAACGTTTCTAAAAACACGAACCAATTTTTTTTTTGACCGAACTTAACACATATTGAAAATTTAAACTTGACGTGAAATTCTTTTAATGGTTTTACTGAATTTTATCGAGTGACTACAAATAAGAGAAGAGCGGCATTGACACAACAACAATTTCGCGGGACTCACGCGATAACGCTGTTCACGTGCAAACAATGTTCTTCTGCGATTTAATTTCCTAATCGAGAGGGGGAGAGTCGAGGTTCAATTAAATCGTCGGCGGGGACAATCGATAGCGGAGAATGAGGAGAGAATTTCACGAGAGGGATGGTCTGTGCAACCCCCTGCTCGAAGAATTCGTTAGGGATCCTTCGGTTGCCATTGTATGCACTATTTCCCCGTCGTGGTCTTTTGAACCAGCGTGCATGGTTTTGCTGGACCTTTGTCTGCCACGAAATGTCTGTCACGAAATGGCTGCCGCGATTTAAATGGCGACTACAATTTGACTGTTCAATGTCGGTCTTTTTATTTTTCACTCTTCGAGTTCAAACAAAATAGTTCTCATTCCTTATAAAACACTACTAACAAACGAGCCAAAGAGAATGTCTTCGTTATACTTATTAAAATATTTTTAAAAATACTATATATTTATGGTAAATAAATGAACACTTTTGGATTTCAAGGTGAAAGAAATATTTTCTTAGAAAAGTGAAGTGTCGAAATATTAGTCACAAAATAAAAAAGCTGGTTTGAACTAACAAATTTACTGAAGCGTTTTCGAACACTGTTTTAAAACATTACATTACAATAAATGATGTAGTGACGTTAAGTGCAAATGATTTAGATAGTTTTAAACATGTTTTTCAGTTTCTTTTAAAGGACGCAGTACTATTGTATACCTATACTACTGATCGTGTAAAGGAGCTTCGTATCAGGCAGTGTTTTATTAGGGTCCCATGGAAATCCCCGAGACAAATTTCCCCGACACCAGGTTTGACCGACGACTACTTTGGCCGACAACGAATCTAAAAACGGTGTCGGTTAAAGGCGTTGTCGGCCAAAGTAGTTTTCGACCAAAGAAGGTGTCCGCCAAAGTAATTGTCCGCCAAAGTAATTGTCCGCCAAAGTAATTGTCCGCCAAAGTAATTGTCGGCCAAATTAGTCGTCCGCCAAAGTAATTGTCGGTCAAATTAGTCGTCGGTGAAAACCGTGTCTAGGAAATTTGTGTCGGTGATTTCCATGGAACCCATTTTATTAACTGCTTTCTAATAGAAAACTCGCACAGTCCAATAGTTAATATTCAACACAATGATAGCCGAAAACGATATTAAAGGACAACATTCTAGCGAACATTTGGAGGTTTATGAAAGTTTAATGACGCGCGTCAGGTTCGTTGTTTCGCGGACGTGCCGCAAGAATCTGACCAGAGTTTGTGTGTACACGACCAGAACCGTTGACTGCGGAATAAACGTATTTCAATTTCTCCTACGAAAGCACATCTCAAAACTATGCTGCAAATAGCCTGACCGGGAAATTAACTGCGTCCGAAAGCACGGGGCAACTAAGAAAATTATGGCTGACGTTATCGGGATGGAGCTTGGCCTTAAACGGAGTCTGGTAATTCGTTCATTACCGTTTGTTTTAATTGTCGAGATTCGTATGGAAATTTACACGTATTTATTTAACTGTACAATGAACGACATCAACAACTCTTTATCTAAGCCAACATTAAAATATTATAGTATAATAGCTACATCTAATCAAAATAAAATAATAAAATCAAGCTTGTCTTCTTGAATTACCATTCTGTTGAAGATAATATTCCAAGTTCGAGATTTTGACAATTGTACCAAAACAATATTTAAACAATATTTAAACCAAAACAATATTTAACAATATTATGCATTCATTTGATAAAAAAGAAAAAACGTTTCCAAAAGTACTTCATCTGGATACTTTCCTCATTAAACTCGACTGTAAAGTAAATCGCCAAGAGTTGGATAAAACCAGACGACGTGTTCGAGATGCTAGACCGAAACGGGTCCGAGTCCCGCCACTTATCCGTTGCCACGAGTTCAAACGAAATAACGCAGGAACTTTTCACGAGGCAGGTAGGTAAAACTCGTAACAAGTAGCCCAATTTATCAGTGAAACTTGATGTTTACCCCCTTCTCCGGGTAGGATATATTCTTTGGGGAACAAAAGCGTCTCTGTTAGGACTGGGTTCAGTTTCCTCTAGCAGACGGGCGCTATGAAGTTGCCGGGGCTTCTCGTGAGGCAAGACGGTGACAGAAAAAGCCTCGTGTTAGCGAGGGGAAGAGAGACGGAGTACTGGGGGTGTCCCGGGATGTCTTATCGTTGCGTGAATTATCAGTTACGACTGGACAGAGGCCAGAAATGACGGGGAAAGGTTAAGCTGTCGCTTGCCGGACGAGGCTAATGAAAGCTTAGCCCTGTAATGCAATCTGACGGAAAGCAAGCTAACCGACTGACGTGATAGGTCAGTTCAGGCTAGACCGAGTTTACTGGGAAGGCAAGTGGATTAGCCGTGGCACCGAGGATGGCGGCCATATAACAGACGATCTTCGACTTCCCTTTTGGTTTTGTTGCTCGGCACCGTCGCTCAGTGTCGACCCATCGCACGGTATATTCGCCACTGTCGATGCCCGCTTTTATCGTTCCCTCCTTACTCGAACTTAACCCACGATGACTGTTATTGCCATATACGATTTGTCTCGACGTCCACCAATTCCGAAATGGAGGAACGTATGAAAACACAGAGGTAGGAGAGAATAAATAATTACATTTACTCTTCCACGTTCGTTCTGATAAATTTGTTCCTCTATTCCACCTAATACGAAAGCGAGAATCGCTGAGTTCTTCCTCTTCGTCCACCGAACACTAATTCCGAAATGGAAGATCGTATGAGAACACAGAGGTAGGAGAGAATAAATAATTAAATTTACTTTGCCATGATACGTTCGCTCTGATAAATTTGTTTCTCTATCCCCACCTAATACGAAAGTGAGAATCGCTGAGTTCTTTCTCTTCGTCCACCGAACACCAATTCCGAAGTGGATGATCGTACGAAAACACCGAGGTAGGAGAAAATAAATGATTAACCCTTTGCACCCCTCGGAGCTATCTTAACTCGAAAATTAAACTCTTGGTCCACCTAGAATATTTCCATTCTCCAAGATTTTTTAAATTTCATTTTTGAATGACAGATTTAAGGGTGCAGTCGGAACAATGGTACAATGCACCACTCGAGTGGTAAGTCTAACATGTTTTCCTTTATTCTACCTCAGACCTCCGATGGTAAGAATCGCGGAGTTCTTTGTCTTCGTCCGTCGAACACCAATTTCGAAATGGAAGATCGTATGAGACCGAAGGAGGAGAAAATAAATAATTAAACTTACTTTTCTACGATACGTTTGTTCCGATAAATACAGTCTGAGAAATGCAGTCTAAGAAATACAGTCTGAGAAATACAGTCTGAGAAATACAGTCTGAGAGATACAGTCTGAGAGATACAGTCTGAGAGATACAGTCTGAGAGATACAGTCTGAGAGATACAGTCTGAGAGATACAGTCTGAGAAATACGTTCTGATAAATACGTTCTGATAAATACGTTCTAATGAATTCGTTCTGATAAATACGTTCTCATGAATTCGTTCTGATAAATACATTCTAATGAATTCGTTCTGATAAATACGTTCTGATAAATACGTTCTGATAAATACGTTCTGATAAATACGTTCTGATAAATACGTTCTGATAAATACGTTCTGATAAATATGTTCTGAGGAATATGTTCTGAGGAATACGTTCTGATGAATTTGTTCTGATAAATGTGCTTCGACGAATTTGTTCTAACAAAGTTCTTCTACCTAACCCAATACCTCCGAAAGTGAGAATCGCGGAGCATTCGCAAAGGCGGTAGGTTCGTGAGAGAATGCCGGCGAGGTTCACGTGGTCGTCGCGACGCAGAACGACGCGGCGCCAACTTGTTTTTCGTCGGCTGAACACGCATTATAATTTCTGTCGCGGGGGATACTTACCGCCCATTCTCGTGACGACACGCCGGTTTGCGTACTCCCTCTCTCTTTCTCTCTGTACCGACGCGATACGAACTCTCGACACGCGGTTACTTAATTCTAGCCGACACGGCAGCTTGTTTTTCCGAGAATCGTTTACACGTCGCGATCAATGCGCCACAGCACGACGTGCGCCATAGAGAGCGAGCCCGGAATTCCGTGTTCGAAAGTCGTGTTTCTTCGTACGACAGCAGAGCCCCGCACAGTTTCTACTTATGTGTATCAAGTGCATGAAGTGCTTCCTTTTTTCCCGAGCGAGGAATCGCATGCGATCCGTACCGCCGCCACGCCAGCAGATTTATCGATCCCATAGATTTCTCGGCTCGATTCTTGCATCGACGGCGAATTCAATCTACCGACTCGCTCGCATACTACGCTCGAATGGAATCCGTGCGTTGAAATTCGTTCCGGAGCACAATCGCCTGCTGTATTCCAGACGTCTGTCGTTATAATTATTCATCCAGTCGACGGGGAAAACGCGTTTTACACAGTCGTCAGGAAAGACGAGTTAATTCGTTGTTTGTTGCCTCGTTTTCCTCGTAATTCGATCAGCGACTCTTCCAGTTTTTCATTTAAGCATCCTTTAATTTTTAATACATCCTGGATGATACTTCTCTAATAGTTATTAGGTCGCTAACCGTTATCTCATTGTTGTCAGAAATCCATAAAATTCGTGGTCTAGTTATTGCTTACGTTTTTATTCAATTTTTAATTTTAATTCAAGTATGTTTCTATTCCATTTTTAATTTTAACATTTTTCATGCGGCGCAAATTTTATTTCGAGTAGAGTCGTTAAAAGTCATGTAACTCGCAAGAGACTATAGAACAAAATGTGATAAAACATATTCCAACTGGTAAAAAGTTGCCTTGCATTTTCCCTCTACTCTCTGAAGAAATACACATAATATATAATTCCAAACCGTTAATTATAATATCTGAAGCACCACCTCGATGTCCAATAATACGTAGAAACATTAGCGAGAAATGTGATTTAGTCGGGGGTGATAGATTTTCGAGGGTGAAGTCAAAAATAATTCTAGTCACGGAGCGTGCTCCATTTATTCATCGACGCTGCGTTCCCGGTTGATTTACCAGCTCCGATCCTCCCTATACAACCTTCGCACTGTAAAATATTCCTTCCACTCGGTCCCAGCCAATCGTAAGCTTCAGTATAATATCCAATGAGGAACGAACGATCATTAAATCACGTTCCCGGTCTTGTGACGTTCGGGAAAAAAGAGAAAGGATAAAGGGGTGGGAGAGCTGGGTGGTTGGAAATGGGTGGTAGGATAGGTAAAGCGGGCGGTTCATCCTTGGGCAAAGTGATTTCTCAAATTCTCCTGAAGGAGGATGATCGCGGGCGCCACGTAAGCGAGCCAGCGGCAACACGGCCAGATATTTACGAGGGCGAAATGGCTGGTTTGCAAGTAAAATCGTCTCCGGAGGCAGCCGGGGCTCTCTCTCCCTCTCGCGGCCGCGTTGCGCCGCTGACAACGTTTGGCTTGATGTCGGCCGAGGGTGGATAGGTTATAATTGGTTTTATCTGACTATGGCGGCGAAGGTGGCCGTAATGGAAACGATAGGCTAGCACGCGAGCCTAAGCCATGCCGCACTACTTCAGCCGAAAGGAACGAACAACCCCCGGCGGCCCTGCACCCCGTTCGATGCGGCGAGGAACGACGAGGAACCGAGCGGCGATCGTGGCGAGCCGCAGCAGCAGTAACAGCAACCTTTGGCAGCCAGTTGGTCTGCACGATATTACTATTTGCACAAAATTACCACCCGTAGATTGCCGTACTTATGAACACCCTTCTGCCCACCCCCTCAGCGCAACCCTTCCAACGGTTCGGTCTCGATCGGCCCACGTCGACGTTGCTCTTGCGAATAATCGCGTGCGTGATTCCGCGAACACGACCACCACCCCTTACTCCACGTACCCTCTACCTTCCTCCACCCCTTCTCCTCCTCAACTTCTTTCCTCGTGTTTCCTCGGCCCTGGGAGCTTCTTCCTGTCTCTTGACATACTGATCGCAACCGAGCTACCCTCATACTTTTTCCCCCTCATTCGCAGATTGATTTTTTACGTCAGTATTCTGTGCGTAATTAGACTGCGGATTTTATGCACAGGCTTTTGAAAATGCTCAAAAAATGTTACAATAGAATTTCACAGAATTTATTACTACTTTTATTTGTTTCAAATCCACATAGATAAGCTACCACTTTTACACGATTCCATTTTATTAAAATTTGTATAATTAAATTAAAATTGCATAAATATTCGCAGTCTAATAATCATTGACACAATTCTTCTCTTTATAAATTGATTTTTCTCGTAATTAATACTGTTGATTGAAGCAAACTTCATTGCGATTTATACGATTTGAAGAGTTCGAGTGATTCAACTTCGCGATTAATTTTCTACCCGTGTGTTCCATTTAACATTTTCTTATTTAAATTTTTAAGGCCACGAATGCTCCACGCAATACACGCGTGTCCGTTTATTATTCACCAGCAACTTCCGCGTTTCTGTTTAACACGAAAATATTCAGTTTAAACAATATTACCATTTTGTTAATGAGAAATTGGAGTGTACGCCCGTTGAACAGTACATTTTTATGGAAACTTTCGTATAATAAACTCGCGCGTAAATGAACTTTTACTGTATATGGAAATGAGAGTCGTTCCGGGTAAATAGAAATTTTGATACTGTTCGGCGAATGTCGGTATCGCATGAGCTAGTTCACTACGTTTTTGCTTGATGAATATCTATAAAAAATGTCACGATCTTTTCTTGACGTTTAGGAGAATATTATGTATAGAATTTTTTCATATCATTTTTCTTGGCTACAAAATTGGTTTCATACTAAAGAAAAACTTGATCGAAAGTCGCCTATATATTGTGAATAAAAATTGTTTGAAGAATAGACTATAACAAGCTTCATTTTAATCTCTTTACATCGAAATTAATTAAAATAATCCACGTACGTCAACGAAAAATGAAATCATAATTCGCTAGAAAATCTACGTCAATTCACATTTTCCGTTCGGCAATTCGATTATACGTTCAATTAGCAAATGTTCAAAAATAACGAGGTCCTACAGAACGTTATAAAATGGCACGTCATGCAAATCAGTAATATAATGACGGTTTAATCGCTTCAGTTTCGTTACGTTTCACGAATGTATGCCCAGATATTCCCTGAAACATCCGAACTAATCTACATATTATCAAACTCCGCGCCACACCAAGGTACAAATTGAATGATCCACGGCCTGTGGAACTTGCGATGGGACATATCTCTGGGTTTCTCCGCTGCCTAAAATTCACTTAGCACGCCGAACCGTCGAAAGACAATTTCAACCCGCAAAGGACTCGCTTAGCATACTCTAGCAGGACGCACATGCGAATGATTCACGCGACAACATCAAGATTGCACCCCCCAGAAAAATTTACTTGAACAAATCTTGTGCGTAGCAGATCTGTTAGGTTGGAGGCAAGGTTCTGTCGTATTTTAAAGAGAATATGTGTTTAATATTATTGAATGTTACAATTTCTATTAGTTTCAACAACTTCTCATATATTTTTACCAACTTTACTTATTTACTGCATCGAGCCTTCGCTGTTTGGTGTATCATATTCGATGCAGTTAACAAATCGGATATATAGTAAACAAAGAATGTGTTTTTTAATTTTCTAAATTATGTATATTTTTTTGAAAATGTTGTTTCTATTTTTTTAAATATCTTTCGGTTAAATAAAACACAAAAATTGACCTTCTTCCGACGCGTCTAATCATGAGTGGCCCATTCTACTTATTGCGAGGAGTGTAAAATACTTTTAAACGGGATACATTAAAATGCAAAATACAAAAGTTAAAATACAAAAGCTGACCTTCTTTCAATTTTTTCATCCCGATTAAAAAGTTCATGCAGAGAAAGGTTAAAATACGTCAAGATTCTAATTATGCTTGTATTGTTCTACGAACCAAAATTCTCCGTCCATTTAAATTTTCCTGTACCAATATGGCGGCGTTCTAACCTAATAATCGACGAACTTAGCGAATAACTGTTCAACCAATGAATCCCGGTCATTATAACTTCTATCTGTGATATTCTTTTTCCAAAATCCATAGGACGATATAAAAAAAGTTAGACATTTTTTGTCCCCCAAAATGAAATTCAGCGACTGTTCACACAGTCTTTAGATCACGATTTCTGTAATCGAAACGATTCCGCGAATTCTGTAGAATCAGTTTGCACCTTTGAGCCGGTTGAATTTGCATGCGAGCCGCGTTCGAACCTGAGCTGACCTATCGGATCGAAATTAGGGTTGGAGGAGATAATACTCGACTGGCTAGGAAACGTGATGGATGGAGCCTTTGTCCATCGGCCCGTCCGAGAAGTAGGTCTCCCCGAGTTCGTTCTGCATTCCCGATCCCATCCATCATGGAAGAAGAAAGTACCGGAGACGTTTTCGTCTCGTATGAATATTCAGAGAACTGCGAAACAAAAGACTGTTCGAGAGGAGAACGACGCGGCACCCGTAGACCCTTAATCCTTTGCGACCTCCTCGGCTATCGACGCTGCCAACATTCAACTTTCATTTTATTTCGATTGCAAGCCCTACTTAAACATCGAGCACCTTGCGGAAGTGGCCGAACCCACCCCTTCTGCGAGAAACTAGGTTATCCGACTGAAACAAAGCGCTCGGGATAGCATTATCGCTGTTCCTGTTTGAAAATATTCCCTTTCAAGGTCGCTCGGAGTTTTACAAACTTGTCTTCTACTTTCTTGTACTACTACTGCCTCCTCTGACAGGCGAAAAAAAGATGATAGGTGTAATTACACAAAATTGAAGGTGATCATCAAAATTCATAAATAAATCAAACTATGCTAAATTCCTTGGGCGAAATATAAAACAGTGAAAGATTGAACAAATTCAAGAATGTTGTAAGACGTTAAGGGATAAAGTCAATTTTTATTCTTCTCACAATTAATAGAAAACGTTTCTATGTGGCACAAAGATCTGCGAAAATATCGATAATTATTTACATTAGGGGCTTCCTATTCCTATCCCTAATCCATTAGGGGATTCTGAACAATTTTTCCCTATGCATGTTACCGCCGATAGATTTTAGTTTTCGAGATATTCGTAAAAAGCTATTGAGAATACTGTATTGAATTTTTCGTATTTATGCACTTTACATTTTGCTTTCAAACACGCTGTGTTATACACTCTGGTTATACATACATATCGTGAGCTTTTAATTTCCAAAGACTAGTTCTGGATTTTCGTATGCTAACGGCCAACCCTTTCAACCCCTTATACGACCTAACCACAACTCATTCTGATCGCATAATTTTTGCATTGCAGCTGTGATACGGAATTTGAACTAATAATGGAGCAATCATACGAATCATGTTAGGATTACGTGGGCGTGGATCGCCAATTTAGTATAATGAATAGACTTTATTATAAATATACTTTACATGTAAACATGTAAATACTGGGACGAGTAACAATCCAGTAAGAACGCGAGCAGAAGAAACAAAGAAAGATCTCATTATATACTCACGCAGATGGCGCGAATAAAAAATAAAGTTCGAGTATTAATTCTCAAGAAATCATACGAAAAATTCAATACAGTATTAGCAATAGTTTTTTGCAAATATCTCGAAAACTGAAACCGAGAGACATTAACATATATAGGGAAAAGTTTTTCAGAATGATGACCTTCACAACATATTTCAAAGTGATCAAAATCGGCGAGGAAGCCCCTAATGTAAATAATTACCAAAATATTTTCACGGCTAGGTGAAAAAGGTGAGAGCCTTCAGAAATTACTGTTGAAAAATCAATTATTTCGTTCAGCTGTACGAGATGCAGTACGCAGGTTTTTAATAAAACATCAAGCTCTTGAATATTAACGAGCGTGGGCTTTGAAGCGAGTTCACGTTGGACCTTGTTGTTTTTGGGGCAAACACGAGGCCAACTAAATTTTGAGTAATCGGTCGCAACCGCGACCGCGTGCCGAGTTAGATAATTTCGGGCTAATAAACGTTTATAATAGTGGTGCCGTTCGCCTGTTCAAACGATATGCCGCATTAAGCCAGGGTAATGACAAGAGAAATATGGTTATTTTCGGTCCACCGTCGAGCGTGCCCTCCATAGTTTACTACGTTTTCTATCTGAAATATGCCATCTTTATTACGTTATCGCGGGCTGCGTGTCGGACGCCAGTTTACGCCCAACAGATTCCGCCGTTGATACCGGTCGTAACAGTAATAATTAGCAGTTTCTTTTTCAATTTTAATAAGCCGCTAATCAGCCATGTGTAAAGGATGATTGCGCGCACGGTACATCATCCGCTGGGAATTTTCGCCGGGCGTCCATTACCGTCATTATTAATAACACTTACTTTGATCATGTATGCACTTCGACGGTCATCGGAAAATACACGGCGTCCGATCTTCCGCAGCTTTCAATTAGGGTACCGATCGATCTAAAACGACGCTACCGATTAATCAAGATCCTCGGATGTTTACTAATTAATTGCCGGAATAGAAACTCTAAAACTCGCGTTATCCCGTTTTGAAATTATTTAACAAACTGGATACCCCTAACCAATTTTTTAGTAAAACTCGGAAAGTCATTTTCTCAAGAGAAAATTTTTACCATTTCGAATAAGTTCTACCACATTTTGCTCTATGGTTTCTTGCGATTTCTCGGGCAACGTAAAGACCCCATGCTCTTACAATTTCTGTATTTTATTAGCAATTAATTGAGTTATACGACTTCACACGACCTAATTTCAAATTTGCACCACAGAAAAATATTGAAGAATATCTACATGAAAAACAAAATTACTTTCCGAATCTGCGTCAATTCACATTTTTCGCTCGGCAATTCGATTACATGTTTAATTAGCAAATGTTCAAAAATAACGAGCTCCAATTATTTATCTAAGCCAACATTAAAATATTATCGTGTAATAGCTATATCTAATCAAAATAAAATAATAAAATCAAGCTTGTCTTCTTTAATTACCATTCTATACGACCTAATTTGAAATTTGCACCGCAGAAGAATATTGAAGAATATCTACACGAAAAACAAAATTACTTTCCGATCGATCGAATATTTAGCAACGCAAAAATACTTTCAATAAAATATTCGCTATTTATCTATCCGATTTAAGGGACTGTTATTCCTCAAAAGAGCGGCACAAAATTTATTCAAGCACCTAATATATCCGCGCAATAGTGTTCCGTTCGTAGAGCTCTGGCGGATTTCGTTAAACTGGAGATTCATGAATTTGTAATCCCCCGTCTGGATTTTTCGCGCGTACACGGGTCCCGCTTATGGTGCGGGGACACCATCCGTCGTCGCTTCCGGTCCTTATCTTGCCAAGGAAATCGATCCGCGCGATCCGCGCGAGCCACGCGTCGTAAATCCACGCGTGCACCCTTCTCGCGGACGGAATCGGCGTCGGTGTGCGCGCATTTTTACACTCCGTCGACGTATTAATATTCAAGGCAGGTCTAACGGTTATTTTGTGCCTCGTTTTTATATTCTGTAGAATCCGACGGGGAATATTCAATATATTATTGTTGGGTGTCGGGCTGCTGCCGCCGCCGCCGGTGCCTGCCTGTCTCAATATTTTATTGAAATATATATCGCAATATCGCCGAGCAATGCGTGCAGACAGGGGCGGAATTCGGATATGTTGTGCGGGAATCGTTTCGGTTCACGTGACAACATCCAGATTTCTTCATGGACGTTACACGGGAACGTTCTACAATTTTCTTTTCGCTCGTTGGCGTGTGTAAAGTGCATAAAGGAGATCGCAGTTTCAACAGCTGCATCGACGCGCGTACATTTCAATTGGCATTTTCACAAGAACACGCGGAAATTGTTAAAAAAAATGTAAAAAATGTTTGCGGTAATCCTAGAAAATTTCAGGGCTCATTGTATACGCATTCTTTCAGATTACTAAAGAAAAACTTCATTGATAGGCGCCTATATATTGCGAATAAAAAATTGTTTGAAGAATCGACTATGACAAGCTTCATTTTAATCTCTTTACTTCGAAATTAACTAAAATAATCCACGAACGTCAACGACAAAAGAAATCATAATTCACTAGAAAATCTGCGTCAATTTCACATTTTTCGTTCGGCAATTCGATTATACGTTCAATTAGCAAATGTTCAAAAATAACGAGCTCCAATTCCTTAGCCAAGCCAACATTAAAATATTATCGTGTAACAGCTACATCTAATCAAAATAAAATAATAAAATCAAGCTTGTCTTCTTTAATTACCATTCTGTTGAAGATAATATTCCAAGTTCGAGATTTTGATAATTGTACCAAAACATTATTTAAGCAGAGTATGCATTCATTTGATTAAAAAAAACGTTTCCAAAAGTACTTCATCTAGATACATTCCTCATTACATTCGAATACCACTAAAAATAAAATTTAACATGATTCCGTCAACGAAAAATAAAATCATAATTCACTTGAAAATCTGAATCTAGGCAATTCGATTATACGTTCATTATATGTTCAATTTTCATAAGAATATACGGAATTTGTTAGAAAAAAAATGTAAAAAAAGTGTTTGCGATAATCCCAGAAAATTTCAGGGCTGATTTTATAAGCATTCTTTGAGATTACTAAATGTATTCGTACTTTATGTAAATAAAAACAAATTTTCAAAATCTATATAAAGAAAAAAAGTGCATTGCACTGTACAAAAACTATCTTAGTTTAAATTTCTAAATGCCCGTTGAATATTTTTATCACATCTGATTTTTTTTGTAATTACTATTTAACTTTGAGAAAGTGTAGAATTAAAGTTTGAGGAAACATGATCGCGTGAGTGTAACGCTTTTATAATGTTTACTTTAACACAATTTGTTCCCGAGACATTTATCTTTAAAATGTTGAAATTAACTCACCCAGTATATCAGCTTGGTCCTGAAGGAAACCATCTGCGACAAGTTTCAAGTCGGTACTCCTATCACAAGTGTAGTTACAGGATGAGAACACGGCTCATGAATTATTTCTTCTATTCTGTTTTACAAAAAATTACAAACAATTAATATTCTACCTAGTAGCACACACGACAAAGAATTATTTCAGAATTTTTCGTTGCAAGATCGATTTTTAACACTATAT